>OZ025244.1:40157888-40197888 GCA_964019155.1 Osedax fenrisi
TAGTAGTAGTAGTAGTAGTAGTAGTAGTAGTAGTAGTAGTAGTAGTAGTGGGGGCGTATTAGTAGTAGTAGTAGTAGTAGTAGTAGTAGTAGTAGTAGTAGTAGTGGGGGCGTATTAGTAGTAGTAGTAGTAGTAGTAGTAGTAGTAGTAGTAGTAGTAGTAGTAGTAGTAGTAGTAGTAGTAGTAGTAGTAGTAGTAGTAGTAGTAGTAGTAGTAGTAGTAGTAGTAGTAGTAGTAGTAGTAGTAGTAGTAGTAGTAGTAGTAGTAGTAGTAGTAGTAGTAGTAGTAGTAGTAGTAGTAGTAGTAGTAGTAGTAGTAGTAGTAGTAGTAGTAGTAGTAGTAGTAGTAGTAGTAGTAGTAGTAGTAGTAGTAGTAGTAGTAGTAGTATTAGTAGTAGTAGTAGTAGATATTTAGTTGCAATAAATGTATATCTATTTATAGTTAGTGATAGTGATAGATATATGATTGTTTACTGAGTTATATAGTAGTGTATATCATAATGCACTTCAACATGGGGTATTGAATAGTACTCTATATTAGAATAGATTTATGATTTCTATAATAAATGAATAGATTATGCATTATTATTATGCAATAGGATTTTTGTGAAATTATAATAATTGTTGTTGATTATATATATATATACATCATGGTAACTTTAATTTAGGATATAATGCTTATGAATATTATAAACTTTGTATTGATTGTATAATTATTAGTGATTGTAATACTGATTGTATTATGGACTTGAAGTATACTTAATTTAATTTTTTCTTAATTTTTTTAATTAACTTAATTTAAAAATCAATAAATGATCTCCATATTGTTTGCCAATCTATTATTGGAATACGGAACTGAAATATATATATATATATATATATATATATATATATATATATATATATTATATAATATATATATATATATATATATATTTTGTGAAGTACAGAATATAACAGATACAAACTGGTACTGTTGTAATATGGATCTCATTGCTGGATCATGATATATTAATATGTACACAAACACACACACGCACACATACACACACTCACACACACACAAACACACACACATACAAATACACATACATGCAATCACACACACACACATACACACACACATAATCGCAGCTAAACCTTCTAGATATTTAGCGTACAGTATCACTGCATTCTGAGCGGTTAGTTTTGAAACGTAGAATGCCACCACCTCTGATGATTGACCTCCAGCTATCAGAAGGTCGATGTATGACCTCAGCACTGTTTCAGCATGCATTTCCTGTTTATGGAATATATATATATAAGACATTAAGCTACATAAACTAAGCAGAACAGATCAAATATATACGTTTACTTAAATAGCCTATTCAAATAGTATATTAATTAGACATAACAAAGTAAAATATAAAAGATGATTGCACTTTAAAATGTTTTAGATAACAGTATAACATAATCTAGACAGTAGATATATAAATCCATATAAAGAATATACTATTGATTTATAATTATAGTTATATTAAACAACATTATTTTCCTAGTTTCTCAGAAATGTTCATATTTTTATTTTTATGACAAATAAAATAATAATAAAAATTAAAATCATAACAATTTATTATTTTTGTATAAATCAGTGTTTTTATTATAAATATTTGTTATAGAAATTATAAATTTTTTTTTTCCGAAAATAATAATTTACTATTAAAAACATATTGAATAAAGTTTAAATTATTGATAATTAAATACAAATTATTTCTGAATATATGAAACACATGTAGACTTATTTATTTATGATAAACCTTAATTTTAGAAAATTGGTAGTTGTTATTCGTTTAATCATATTATCGATATTTAAATGATTAATAAAAGGATAAAAAATGAAAGAATAAAACATGATTGAATGAAAAGAATTTGTATATGTTTCAAATTATATTCTGTTAGATTCATATATTTCTGAGAATATTGACTTACATTTAATGTACCTTTCATACATTTACTATATTAACCTCTACACATATGCAGAAAATCTAACTCAGAATATTGCAGTTAATATTATAAAAACCTTATTGAAATTATTTAAAAAATATGTTTCCACAATCTTTAAATTGTGTTGCTTTAAATACTATTAAAATATATCTTGTTTTAAATGATAACATAGAAATTAAATAATTATTATTTAAATATTTCTTTAACTATAATATTTATCATCATCATTATAATAGAGTTTTTATTCTAATGAAAATTATGAAATATAATATTACATATAACATTAGTATAATGGCATTAAAAAATAATGAATTAATAGAGTGGATTGACTTAGTATATAAACTTATTCATCCATAAATGTTATAAATGAATTAAATAATTAGAATTAAATATACAATATAATATTTAAAAAAATGTATTATAAAATTTATAATATAAATATATTATTGTTCAAAAAATATAATATACAATAAAAAAAAATATTAAAAAAATGTATTATACATTTTATTATTATTCAACAAATTTAAAAAGATATTATCTAAGTTAATAATCTGTATATAACTGTATATAATCATCAACTTAACCTAAATTAACAAATCAATGATAACTAACTAACAAGGATAATACAACGAGTGACAAACCTCAAAGTCGATATCTTTAGAGGACAGATAAAGGACAAGATGTGCCATGAAGCGAATGAGCTGTTTCTCTCTGGAGTTACTTGAGAGATCCGCCATTACCTTCATTAGTTCTGCGTATCTCTCCAGTATCAGTAGACGTTGAATCTGATGCATGGGGATTCTGTTCTCCTTCTGTACCGTCTGTTAGTGCATGATGCATGATTATGTTTTATAATGAAAGCTGTTGGATTGATCAATACTATAATAGATAGCTTGGAACGGGTTACATAAGTTTATAATGGTGTTGATGATAAGAATAATAATGTTGAGGGTTAAGTATTATATACATATATTATATTTTAATATATATTTATATTAGATTTTAAATATTCATAAACAGTTTATCTGAAAAATATTCATAAACAATATTATCTATATTACAAATTAGGTCTTGATAACCTTGTCATCTGAATTAAGGGGATACGGCATAATAGAATATGTTAAATTACAAAAAAAAAACAAAAAAAATATTATGATGGAATATTAATTAATGTGCTGTTATTTAGTTCATGTCAAAAAATTAAAAATTAAAAATAGCATAAAAAGCATTTTTTATTATACATATTTCAAAAATAAACTATATAATATAGTAAACTTATAGAATTGTATAAATATATAATCAATAAAATAATATATATATATATATATATATATATATATATATATATATATATATATGTAAACATCTCTAAATATATTGTCTAGATAAGAACTAATTATTGCTCTATGCAATTATATAATATATTAGATAAACTATATTTATAAATTGTACTTTTCATATTGATTTTTAATTAGTGAAATTTCAAATTCGATTTACACAGAATAATTATTTACACATATTTCATATATAAAATTAACCGCACAGATAAAACTAGTATAGTAATCTTACTAATTTTATTTGCTATATATAAATAACATACAAGCGCAAAATAATGTGTTGCCATAATTTTAATAATATATTAGAAAATACTTTATAATTGCTATTTTCTATGAAATATTATATAAAAAAAATAATTTATACTTTTATGTATGATTTATATTGAAATATAAAAATAAGCCAACATATTGTTGTAGCTTTGTATTTCCTCTATAGTTTACAAAAAAAAATCAATAAAATTCATTGAATCTGTGTGTGGAGCTTTATACGGAGTAATGTATTTACTATCTCTTTACATTGAGTGGTACGATTTTAATGGCGTTGTGCGATATCCCCTTAATATTAAATAAGAATTAACATAATATATTTGTCATCAATTAAAGTTAGTATAACCTTATATTATTATAAATATAGTTTAATGTAACCATACTAAACATACAAATATGTCACATATATTATAATATATGTGTGCATAGGATATATTATAGTATAAGCAGATTGATACCTAATACGCCAGTGAGGATATAATTAAGATATATTAGATATACTAACTGGATTTGTTGAAGAGGCTATTTTTTGAAATATTGTTTTCATATTATACCTACAAGTATTTTCAAGTAAATATACACAGATTAGTATATGTATATTATAATGTATATATATATATATATATACTATGGCTGTAGTTTTAATGATGACACAGTGACGTCTCGTGACTGACTCATCCAGATTAATATATTTAAATTATAGTTCATAATAGCTGATTGGATAAGACGTTACCGATGCATTGTTAAAACCACAGCCTATATTAGAGGCATAGATATAGTGAGAAAGTGGAATGAAATTTAATGTAGGGTATGGCACTTTGCGATAAAGGCGCTGCAGTCGAAACATAATTAATTTAAAATTTGTATTATTTATTTCAATTTATATTGATAATTATGATACCTGAAGTTTAATGTATCTCTAAATATAAAAGTTATATATATATATATATAACAGCGTATCAACATTCCTCATACATTTTTAGTTTTTGTTATTTAAATGTATTTGAATTGAATATATCATATTATTTTAAATAAATATAATCTAAATTCATAGATTCAGGTCACTTCTCTCTATTTCAGTAAATAAAATTCCTACTGTTTTAATCATGACCTTTAAGTATGACTAATATAAAATCAAAATCATTGATGCTTTTTATTAATGTATTGAGAAAAATGTCACTTGCATAGCTATATTTACATGCATCAATTGCACTTATTCACTTTCTTAATATTGATGATGATAAGAGGAGATAAACATGTATGTGATATAATATTCTACGCAGTAATACAATGTGTTTATGTAACGTGTTTAACACCTATACTTTGTCACGAGTTGAATACATTCATAAAATAATCGTAATTCTAGTTAAGCATGTTTTTAGAATATTTAAAGTATATAATACATTTATAATTAATTAACCATCAAATATTTATAAATTAAGAATTAAAAGCATTTATAAAATTAAGTGTTAAACTAGTACAAAGTAGGTGTTATGGGTGTACAAACTCATTCTTCCAGTACTCCGTTGGCATGGCACACTGCTCTATACGGAACCTGCCGATAGTGAACTCTTTACAGTCCTGTAGGTGGCGCTGTTCTCTGACGTCTATACTACACAGGGTGTAGGCCCAGAGAGCGTCTTGCCATGAGCTGGTCACCTGTAGCAGTACGTCCAGGTTACCGGACAGGGCTCCCGTACAGGCTGCGTCGTATTTGTTTACTACATCCTGTGCGGGGGGTAGTGGTGGGGGTAGTGGGGTTAGTGGTGGGGGTGGGGTAGTAGTGGGGGTGGGGTAATAGTGGGGGTAGGGGTGGTGGGGGTGGGGGGGTAGGGGTTAGATAGATAACCTCAGCGCAGTACATCCAACAAGCAGCCTTCCACTCGTTCATCATTACATTCCCCTCCTGTTGTAGTATACAGTCACCGTGTCCTGTAGCACCGTAGTTAGGATCATGAGCGGGCTGCCAGCCATCTAGTGTAGCCGCTCTGGCGTGTTGGCCTATCCTTACTAGGTAGGTCTTAGCCTACATGAAGGGGGAGTGGCTTAATGAGGGGTGTGGCTTAATATGGTGATTGTTAGGTAGGTCTTAGCCTACAATAGGGGGTGTGGTTTATTAGGGTGTATGGCTTAATATGGTGGTTGTTAGTTAGGTCTTAGCCAACAATAGAGGGTGTGACAATATTAGGGGGTTGTTAAGTACGTCTTAGCCTATAATAAGGGGTGTGGTTTAATATAGTAGTTATAAAGCTGACTTCACACCAAGAATCTGTACGGATTATCCGCTCGGATTTTCCGAACGGATTAAAAATCCGAGCATATTAGGTGTGAAGTCAATTTAAAATGCTCGGATAAATAATCCGGACGGATTTATCCGGGCGGATTTATTTAAGATATGTTCTATAAATTCCGAGCAGTGCTCGGATAAATGAACGGATTATGAGTAAATTGAAATATGTTTATGTTTACATCAAAGATCGTATAATTTGACATATAAAGACTTGTTATGATACGCACGGCGTGCGTTATACTCGGATTAGCCGTCCGGATTTATAAATGCTTTAAATATCTATCTGCTTTAAATATGCTCGGATTAAAAATCCGTTCGGAAAATCCGGGCGGATAATCCGTACGGATTCTTGGTGTGAAATCAGCTTTAGGTACGCTTTCGGCTACAATAGGGGGTGTGTCTTAATGAGGGATTGTTAGATATAGGTAAAGATGTAATTGTTATACTAGAGGTATTATATAATTTTAATAATAATAATAATGTGTGCAATAACTTAACTAATTGCAAGTAACTTCAGAAAATTCAATAAACACTATAATTATAAAACTAATATCAATGATGAAAACCTCAATAGGTGATGTATGTAGGTAAAACAATGTGTACAACTCAGTTTAAAGATATAAAACATGAAAACTAGCTATTATTTTTATAAAAGATGTTATCAAGGTAAACTTAGAAGGAGAATGGAAGCCCAGAATATTGCATATAACATTGTTAATATACACTCTATATAAGTAATATAAGTTAATAGTAAAATTTAGTATGTAGGTTGGCATGTAGAGAATGGTTTTTATAGTATTATGTATAGGTCAATATTGGTATGGCTAAGGTAAAAGTTTGTGCGTTGTACATATGTCCGATACTAATAACAGCATATGTTATTATTCGAATGTTCACTATATATTAAAATATAATATGTATAAGAATATATAAGGGATATTAGAAGTACAATTATATTATAAGATAGATTTATCAGAAGTATACATTCACTGCATAGTATTGTGTTACAGTGATACAGATAGAATTGTCAGTGATACATTCATGTATAGTATAATATCAGTAGTACAATTTATTTAGTCATAAAAATCCAATTTTAAATAAATAATTCAAAGTGATGTATAAACTTATGATGACATAAAAATAATAACAAATAAACAAAATAATAACAATACAAATAAATTGTTTGGAAATGTATTAGTGTGTACTAAGGTATAGTTAAGGGAATACTATGTGTGTGAATGCTATCTATCTCTTACCTCTTCAATTCTTCCTGAGCGGATGTACTTGTAGCAAGTCTTCAGGATCAGCTTCTCATCCTGCAGATCTAGTTCATCCAGCCTACCAGCCTGTCTGTATATGATGTCTGGGTCCTAGTGGGTGAGCATTGTAGTCAGTATAGGTTAGGTGTAATTACAAGTCAATAATAATGTAATTAGGCTTAAATATTTAGAAATTCACCTTTGATCTAATTTAGAGATTATTTATTCATAAATAAAATGTCATTAATTAGGTTTATATTAATTGTGTTCATTAAAATATTTAAAGTAAATTTTAATACAAAAACATATATTTAATATTATCTGATAAATCATGGTTTGGTTTTAAGCATTAATACATGATCCTAGCTAACACACAATGGTATGTATAGATATGAATGTTCACAGCTAACCAATTCAGTGACCATCTTAGGGTTAACTATGCCCAGTCTTTTGTTCTCCTTCAGCTTGTACAATGTGTTCTCCCTGTGTGTTGCAGTAGTGTTAGAGCACTTAGTTGGGGTAACCAGTGATCTCAAGCACATTGTAAATTCTACTATTTATAAACAATTATTTATATTAATATGTATTATCACTGTGCATGAGATCACCACTCCGCATGAGATTATCCTCAGTAACACACATACACACACGACTAGGTAGATAGTACAAACCAGGCTCCGTTATCAATGAAATAAGCGTTATTATCAATGCTCTTCTTCCTAGCTTCATTCTCCAGCCAGTCTATGATCAACTGTGAGAGGTATGTGAATTGAACGAGTTAATACTAGTCATATGTATGTGTGGAGGTATGTGTATGTGTGTGGGTGTATGTGTGTATGATTGTAACTAATCTATTACAATATTCAATGAGTAATGAGCAAGACATATTGTTTAAGGGAGATTCTCCTTCACGCGATCGTATGTAAAAGTTAGGTGAAATTAAAACATTGCATCTTCTCTAATTTTAAATATATTGTATATTTGTTCATATATATAATAATAATATATTATTCTATAAAGACATTATTTCATATTTATATATTAGATATTTAACAATTAAACATTTAACAACAATATAAGTTGATTACTTTTATACATACAAATTTATTATGGAAAATATTAACATAAATTTTATATTCATTTAATTTTAAAAAAAACAACAGAGATGAATATTTATATTATCTTAAATATACTGAAAATGTCAATACATTATTTATAGTAATTAGATAGTTCTCAGAAAATGTATACAAAATAAAATACTGAGAAATTCACCATAAAAGATTAGTTGAATATTTTGTATTTTTGTTTAATTAGTTTATATTGAATGCATATAATTTATTATCACAATTTAGTATAATAAATAATAATTATATATTAATAATAATTATATAAATTTTATTGTAATCATACTAGTGATACAAAATATTACTATTAATTTAAATTAAAAGTCAATAAAATATTATTGTTTAATTTTAAATATTATATTTTTATATATCTTAGATTATCAATTATTGAAATAAAATATATTTAATAAATTGAATATAATATTATCTCGTCTATAGCATATACTTGACCGAATACTGATTTTGTTATTGTAATAATATTTCTATATAATTTATTATATTTATCTCATTTGTTATCTCTATTGTTACAGTCCTCATTGAACACATCCAATATGCATAGTTTGCCTTGAAGCAGCTTCTTAATACCCATGTAACCATGCATTCTTTTTAATGATGTTTTCATTTTTTTAAATTAAATTAAAAAAATGCTATTAAATAATTAAATACAAATAATTTGTGTATCTTTGAGAATTCTCACCTATCATAAATTGAAAGTTCATGGAATATCTGTCAAACTACAGGATATTTTAGAACAAATTATAAATAAGTCCGGCAGATATTTTTCATCTTCATACTAAAATATAATAAAATCCGGTTAAAATTATTATCGCGGATATATAAATATATTAATTATAAATTTAAATATTAGGTGTAAAAATAAAACCTAGTTCTGTTCATGTTTATATAATGAATTAAGATAATACTTGTACATAAAATAATAGATAAATAATTGAATATTTATTATATACATTTTTTTTTTGTTTTTTAATTTATTGACAATTTTGAAGGAAAATCTCCCAAGGATTAACATTTATATTAGAAACAATAAGTGATATTGATAATATATTATTTTGAATGGAATAATACTATCATCTACATCGATATAATATATAAATAATATTATATTCTACGGATATATGAAAAATATGATCCATTTTAAAATTTATAATAGGAAGATATTAAATATTAAATTATATTACTCATATCTTCATATCTATGTAAATAATCGTATTAAAATATCTATATTTTAGATTAGTTCTTTAAAAGCAAAATATAAATGAATTATTACTAACATTTTAATCAAAATTGGTAAATTCTATAAAATGTTCCAAAGAAATAATTTTTAAGTTTTGCCTATTTAATATTTATATTATCTAGTCTTATTACAATCTTATAATAAATGTATATAATAATATTATTCACTTTGAATTGATAGTATAAGTATTATTGTAATCTCTTTTAAGATTGTAATACTATTTAAACATGCAAAAATCATATTAATGATTATGTCAATATCTGCAATTATATTGTATTCATGATTGTATAGTAGATCCATAAACTATATTATAGGATTTACAATATTACATAGAATTAATTATTCTTAAGATTCTTAATTATTATAGAGATGGATTTATGGATTTAATGATAATGCCAATACAATATTATAAGATAGTACAATCATACCTCCCCCCCTGAATAGTACTATACTTATACTAGATATCTATAGGAACACATAACTTACATACTATACTAATTAGAATAACCTTGTCCCTTCTTAGACTCCTGTCCTTCAAGCGATACTTCACCAGGATCTCCTTGGGGGTCTTATGAATAGTCATGTCCTGTAGTAGATCAGCACATGTAGTAAACACACATAGAGAGTTGTACTGCTAAATCCACATGTACACATCAGATAATGGGTATCATTCAATACAAATGTAATGATTGCTGTATGATTGAGTGATACACTTGGTAGCTATATAGTGCAAGCTTAGCATTAACTACAAATCACATTACATTTACAATGTTAACTAATCTTAAGTTTGATAATACAAAATCATAACGACGTTTTTACTGCAGTATTTATGGAACAATAGAATAATGGTAAAATTATCAAACTTCATTAACTTGAAACTGGTTATAACATAAATACCAGCGCTACTCTTTAATGTAAAACTCGATTTTAACACAACTTGCATCCCTAGTTATCCAGCGATTGCATGATCAGGTGGTATATGAACCTGTATCTCAAACTCTAAATCAGTATCGTCGGGGTAAGCGAGGCAATCCTTCTCCAGGTGATAGAGCAGACTCCAGGTGCTCGCCTCCTCCGTTAAGATGTTCTCGTACTGCTTCTTGTTACGACCGCTGAACAGTGGGGACTTAATGATCATCAGTGGCATTGATACGTCACATCAATATGTATAGTATTGTATTGTAATGAGAAGCTATACTATTATAATCGCATGCATATTATTAACATAAGATAACATTATAATGAACATTTAATTTGTTAATTATAATAATAATTGTATTAAATCAATATTTCATGATTATAAAAATACTAGAAGATTAATGAAATGAAAATAATTTTGAAAATAAGATCATTAATCATTTTAAAACAACTGTTGGAATTCTAAAATAATGACTATTGTAAACTTCCATATCAAACTTTCAGTTTTTTAACACATTTAAATTATAGGAAATAAAATATTATATTTGTTTACATACAAAATTAACAATACAAGAAGAGATTTATATAGAAGATCACGAATATTTATATTATAATATCTATATAATACCTAATATATATTTATTATAGATAGAAATTTTGAAATAGTTAAAAATTCTCGAAAAGTTAAAATATTAGAATATTTAATAATGTTAGTCATATAGAAAATTAAATTAATACTCCAAAATTGATTCGAAAAATAATTGAAATACATAAGTAATTTATTAAAATATTTTAAGTTATAATATATTCATATTATACATTCAGGAAAAAATAATAACTGATTCATTTATTAAATTAATTCATTCAAATAGATGAAATACAAATTATATTTGAAAATATTTTAATTATTAAATATAATATATATATATATATATATATAAGATATTCTTGCCAGTATTCCTGACAGTAAATAATATTTACTAAATATCCAACCCGAAATTAATAATAAGTACCCGAAACCCATGATTTTATATTTAAATATTTCGACCACTATTATGTATACGTATGCATTCAATGTATGGCTAACTCTCTTGTGAACTCCATTTCTTCGATGGAGGGTATCACATCGCAGCAAAGATCAGCAAACATCATCAGTTTCTCGCTAGGCTCGGTTTCTATGACAACGCTACCACTGATGGACACGCAACATATGTCCATGAACGATTTGTATATGTTCTTGCTGACTGTGAATGTGTAGGTATGGTCATACAACAGTGAATCATATTTGGTTAAGATATAATAGGTTAGTAATAGTAGAGAGATTGATTAAAGATTTATTTAATAAATTTACATATAAATATGTATAAATGAAATAATGATGAAGTTACTAACATGAAATAAATTATATATATTGAATATGTGTATATATATATATGTATTAGTCTATATTTTCAAACATACTAATAAGTAAATTACTAAAATGTAATTATTTGTATCTATTGGATATCAAGAACTTAAGAATTAACAAAATATATCCAAGGTATTTATAACACATAAGTTTATGAAAACTTGGGACACTTATTCGTTTTTATTTGCATACATTTATATATAATAATGATTATATTAATAATAATATTTATTAGAAGAATTTTAATTTTTTTTCCTCTTAATTTACAATGATATTTATGTAATATTTTTTCTAAAGGGCTTCAAAAGTAATATAAATATTTTCTGTTGTTGCTTTCCATTATTTATAATATATAAAGTTCATATATGGAGGCAATACATACATTATTAATAGAATTATGTGAAGTATATAATAGAATGGACATTTATCACTAAAAGAGTGACTAGGAGAGGCACAAGATAGAGGGCATGCTGAAGGCGAGACACCACTAGTGCAATGAGGTAGGTAGGTAGGTAAGGTAACGTGATGGAGGCTAACACAGACTGTTGTCCACTAGCAGCACATCTTTAGTGTTCAGTGTGCTCATCTGCAGTACAGAGTCTTGCAGGTCCTACAGTGTGTAAGGCGGGGTTAGAGGGGTTAGAGGGGTTAGAGGGCAATAGTGGTGTAGGCGTATCATTACGTACGTACCAGTGTGTATAATATATCTATTTATAATATTAATATCTATTTATTTAAATCAGTATATATATAATATATATAGTATATACTATATTCAATATAAATGTTATATGTTTCATTGTATATATTTAGACTCATTATTATATAATTATTCGCCACTTATTATTTCAGAGACATTAGTCATATGGTTATAAGTGAAAACTTCATCTAAGTTACAGGACTCCACCAAATATACTTATTCGCTATAATATACTCTTATCTCTTAGCTATGAAGTCATACATGCACGAGTGTATGCAAATGTAAGCTCTCATTCATTACTACTACTGAAGCTAACCCTCTTGTACTGATTGCTGGTGGATAGAATGTTGGGCGTCTTCATCGGGGTATAATCATCCCCATACACGGAGAGATTGGGGTCTCTTATCAGCGGTGATTGTTCAACGCGTTGTAGGTAGGAGACGCGACGACCTTTAGACGACGGGGTCACCGATACCGGGGTCGCCGTTAGCGAGCTACTCTGACGGGTTACTCGGCGGGGCGTAGCAGTTGATAGACGCGCGGCACGGGGCCGTAGAGGTTTGCTTTGTCTCAGCGGAGTGACACCTGGTTGTGTTGTGTGGTTAGTATTGGTGTGTGTCTCTCTCTCCCTCTCTCTCTCCCTCTCCCTCTCTCTCTCTCTCTCTCTCTCTCTCCCTCTCTCTCTCCCTCTCTCTCTCTCTCTCTCTCTCTCCCTATCTCTATCTCACAATATTCATTATAGTATAACTAATATGACGAATATAAATATACCTTAATAGCCACTTATATATATATATATTTCAGAAACGAAGGTACTTATAGAGTAGATGATAATATTGAAATATATGTTAATATATATAGGGTTAATTGTAAGCAACATATCTTCTATAATTACCATGGCATTGCTTAAATCTAATAATAAATATATATAATTGTACTTCATATAATATGAATCATATTGTATAGTGGCACACATGCAATAATAAATATAGAAATATATGAATCAATGGATATAATAGGAATTCAATGAAGTAACAAAATAGATAGATGTATGATATTCATTACAAAGACTGTAGAAAGATACTATTATTATTGTAGATCCTATAACCAAAGATTTTGCGAAGCAAAGATATAACACACCCTATGCAAGTTGCATGCAACGTAATTTAGTAATACCCAATGCCGCTTCTAGCAGTAGTATCGAATCACTGAAATATATTTAGGTTCGGCTCTGTTTTCATACAACAATGTTTTCATTGCTCTATTAAATTAAATGCAATATAAATTAGCTCACTAAATATATTATACTCACTAAATATATACTTATAGCATTTAAAACATACATATCATATTTATTTTTTATATATTAGTAATGAACACTTAGTTTTCATCATATAAACATTAATTTAAAGCATATTATTTTAAAAGTGTATAGTTTGATACGAATTTACATTATAAACAATACATAGTTCCTAAAAGTAACCCGATATAGGTGGTACTGGGATATTTTGTATACAAATTCGAATTGTGTGAGTGTTATATCTTTCCTTAGAAAAATCTTTGCTATAACTCTTTAACACTATTAGCAGCTACAGTTTAAGAAACACCAATTATGGACTAAAAGCAATATTATATACCCACACTTTATATAATCTAACTATAGATTCAGATTCAGATTCAATAAACAAAGAACACACAACAAATACCACCGATTATAAAAACCTTTACGAGTTATTCTAGGTGAATAAGCTATATCTAGCAGCAATATCATTAATTACATTAGTTGCGATATATCACATAGGCAATGATTATACAATACTTACCACTGCGAAGGTTATACTGATGAGGTTCCATGGATTCCGTCAAATCTCTCAAAGCTGTTCAATCATTTAATTTTTAATATGAATATTTTATTATAAAAATGTTAATATTTGTTATTCAAGAATTTAATGATAAGTTTATATCTAAAATAATGTTGAAAATATAAATCTGCATTGTATAAATATAAATATATACATAATATAAATATGTACATAATTTATATATGAGTTGCAATTAATATTAAAATCTATAGAATAAATCTCATATATTTAGAGAATCTTATAAAGGTATATATATAATAAACCATTTTATATATATTATGTACACACACATACACACACACACATATATATATATATATACTACTAACATGAATCTAGTCTTTCTGTTAAATCCATTTTCTAATGTGTATCTAATATTTTCACCAAATTCGGATATCTATAAATAACAAAATTATTAATAAATATGTATATATTGATATAATATATCTGATATACTATAATTATATATATAAATATACAAATACTTATATTATATATAATAAGGATAATATTATCAAATTTTAGTACTAAATATGTGAAAGGACGTGCGACATTCATCAGTTTACATGTACATTAGGTAAAATGGATAT
Organism: Osedax fenrisi; assembly: GCA_964019155.1. Lineage (NCBI taxonomy): Eukaryota > Metazoa > Annelida > Polychaeta > Sabellida > Siboglinidae > Osedax > Osedax fenrisi. Next base: position 40,172,881 of record OZ025244.1, read on the forward strand.
TTTTTTTTGAATATACCGATAATATTTATTTACATTATTTTTACTATAAATTATTTTGTAGTGTATATATTTTTATTAAATTTTCATTTAAATATATATATATATTTTGTTATGTATTTTTTAACAAAAGGAAATATATATATAGATAGATAGATAGTTTATTGCATTAATATGAACATACGTATAAAATTAAATAATATGCAACAAAGACACAAAATAAAAATGTATTAAATAACTAAATTATTAAATTTGACAATTGTATTATACGTGCCTCAGTGGTATCACTCTACCTAGATAACAGATTTATTGACATTTGACAGATTTATCCACATATGGGGTTGGTCAGTTCCCAACCTGATATATATGAACATTTTATTGAAATATATACACTACAAAATAATCAATAGTAACAATAATGTAATCTAGTAATATTGTTTTATACAACAAATGTATCAAATGTATTCTAATTAATATATTTATCATTAATTTTATATAGAAATTAATAAAAAACATTAAAAAACAGAATCAGTATAAACACATTTTATATTTTATATATAGAGTTTTCAGGGTTAAATAACACTGGTCTGCATCATTTTTGTTATCAAGGGTTTCTAAACTGATTATAAGCTACTTTTTGACATGAATTCAAATCTTAAAACAGTTTTGCTCAATCAGCTGATTCAGCTCTAGTTTTTTTTTATTCAACTTTTTATTTTTTGGAAATATCAGTAATTTACTAAGGAAAATATAGGATTTCATATCAATTATACAGTATTTTAATCCGTTCATACCTATATATTTAGTTATTTTATTATATTAATGTGTTAGTAATATTTAAATAGTGTACCAATGGTACGGGAGTTGATTAGGGGTATTCCCTTAATAAGTCAATTAATATGTAATTACTAAATATTCAGAAACATATTGTATATTAATTTACAATAATTTTCTGACATTTAATGAAATTAACATATATAAATATAAAAATAATTATTTTAAATAAGTTAATAATATCATTACTTCGTACAACTTTAAATAAGTATAACGTATTTTAAACTACATTTACCATGAATAGAAGAACTTGTATTAACAATCCGGATAAGTTTTGTTACATTTATGGTAAGTTAACATTATTTAATTAGAAGTCAAATATAACGCCATTTATAAAAAAAACCTACAAGGATTATTTCGAATGCATTTAGGAGACCAAGACAAACCATTTGCACCGCATATTTGTTGTAAAACCTGTAATGTTAACTTACATCGTTGGAACAATATGAAATTAATATCTTTAAATTTCGGAATACCATTGATATGGAGAGAAGGTCTGAATCATGTATCGGATTGTTATTTGTGCATGGTAAATCTTAATGGTTAATATATAGAATACATATGTATACCTACATATATATTTATATAATTCTATATGTAGGAATAAATATGAAGAATAAAGCACGTATTAGGATATACCTGATATACATTCAGCTATACGGCCTGTACTTCATAATGATGATATTCCGATACCAATACCACTAGATAATCTTGATTCAATATCAGAATCAGATGATGAAAATGAAATTAATGATGATTTATCACAGGAATACATTCCCCATGAAAATAAAAGATATCTTTAATTAACATGATCTAAATGTCTTAACAAGAGATAATCTGCTCAATTACTTGGGTCTAGATTATTAGAACGTCAAATATTATCAAAAGAAACAACATACTCCTGGTATCGAAGTCGAGACATTGAGTTTAGGCAGTATTTACTACCAATGGAGAACTTGTATATTGTAACAATATTATTGGATTGGTAGAATGTATGTGTATTGCGTATGCAGATTCAGACTGGAGATAATATATCTATTCATCAAATAAAAGTCTTAAGGCAGTTTTATTCTACAATGGTAATAGAGTCTCTTCAATTTCTGTCGGTTATTCAATTAGTATATCAGAAAATTACAATAATATGATTGTAATTCTTGATTCATTAAATTATATTTATCACAATTAGATGATTTTCGGGGACTTGAAGGTAATATATTATAATATTTATTATAATAATTATAATTATTTAAAATGTTTTATTATTTTAATATATACATTTGTAGATCATCGCCATACTTTTGGGTATACAATCTGGGTATATCAAATACCATGTTTTCTCTGAAAATGGGATAGTAGAGCTGACCGAGAACATTATTATAGATGCATATGGCCATAACGTGATAATTTACATCCTTGTTCACACAATATAATATAGAATTATCTTGTTAATCCCAATATAATACTACTTTCTCCATAACACATTAAGCTAGGGATTATGACAAATTTTATTAAAGCTCTTGATCGAAATGGATCTACAATGAAATTTCTGAGAAGAAAATTCCCAAAAATAAGTGAAGCCAAGATCCCTGCAGGCATATTAAATGGTCCACAAATAAGAGAATACACGACAATAACTTCGATAACTCAATGAATGTCCTAACATTCCGAACATGGATTGCATTTAAATCTATTATACAACATTTCCTGGGCAATCATCGCAGTGCATATTATGAAAATCTGTTAGACGAATTAATGGATTGTATGAAAATACTAGGGTCTAGTATTTCAAATAAGATGCATTTTTTAAGATCGCTTCTTGATTATATTCCAAGCAGTTTTTATGATTTTAGCGAAAAACAATTGTCCTTAAGGAGAGTGCTTTCTCCAGGATATTACTATAATGAAAGATATCAAGGAAAATGGGATGTGAATATGCGGACTACTATTTCGGACTACTGTTGGTGTTTAAAAAGAGACGATATTAATGCAAAACACAAGAAAAAAGCTATAAACAGTCATTTATATAATATATAAATAATATTCTCTAATATTAATACTTATTATTGTTATTTTATATTCATAATAAATTATATTCACCTAAATATATTTTTCTTGATAATTTATTTGAAATATTTCTCATATTTGTTGAAAAAATTAAAAGTTGAATTAAAAAAAAACTAGAGCTGATTGAGCAAAACGGTTTTCATATTTGAATTCAGTGTCAAAAAGTAGTTTAAGAAACTCTTGATAACAAACAAACAAAATTCAAATGCAGACCAGTGTAATGAAAGAGGCAGTGCTAAATAGATTGTTAAATTGCGTAAACATAATATATGCGAAGAAATACACTCCCTATCTACGCAACGTAATTAATAGTATCCCCTCCACTGCTTGCAGTAGTATCGAAATAACTGACAAATATTTAGATTTGACGCAGTTATACAACAATTTCTGTATTGTTCTATTAAATGATATGTAATATATGTTAGATTTAACTCACCATATAATAATGTATAGAATTTAAAGCTAACATAGAATATTGCTTTGTTATATATTAGTAATATACACTATTAGTTTTCACAATATAAACAATTAAATAAAATATATTATTTTACATTTTAAAAGTGTATAGTTTGATATGAATTTACATGCTAATTACTATAATTACCCTGGCATTGCCTAAATCTGTTAATAATAATAATGATAATAAACAACACATTATATAAAATGTATACACAATTTCGCAATCTATTTAGACCCATCACTTTCATTATTTAGAGTGATCACGTGATTTTTAGATAGCTGCATTGATACTCTGTTTTTACTAAATCCCGTTAGATTTCTGGTAGGATTATCATAGTCATTATGGATTAAAGTGATGTGTTGTTTATAAAAAAGCGACATGATCAACGGTGTATTGGATTTTTATAAGAAAACTATATCTCGAAGTATATATTTCTTACACTCAACTATAGAATATAGAAATATTATACTCAACAAAGTTACAGATATTACTGAATGTGATAATTATAGTTGCGTTTTATAATTTTTTTTATAAAAATGCACCGCTTTAGACTAGGTACCTACTGGTAAACTTTTCACTCTTAGCGATAGACATTCTAGTATATAAATAGTGTTATATATTTTAAAATAAAAAGGTTATCTGTAAAGTTGTGCTATACTATAATACTCAGTATTATACTGTGTGACACATACTGTTACAGTAACTGTATGTGACATACATATATAAATATTTAGGCATATATTTATATTCACATTGCACCCCAATAGACTATTGAATAGACTATTCAGAATAGTATTATACTAAGTATATAAAATATATTATATTTAAACTATTTCATAGTTAGTAAACTTAGTTTGAAACTATCATTTAAGATAGTATTTATTTTACTCTTAATTAACATATTTAATTTTATTTTAATGATTGTTGTAAATTGGTTAATATTATTTAAATAGTTAAATTATTATTAAAATGATATACTTATATAATTATATTATAATAATAATTAATTATAATTATTTAGATAATAAATAATAATTATTTTAATAAAATAATTATAATAAAATTATCTATTTTAATAAATTTGTAAAGTAAAGTTATTATTTTGTATACATATAATTACATTTTATTTATTGTATTCTAGATTATAAATAAATGATATATAAACACAATTTTATACGGTTAACATAATTTATAAATATTTAAAAATGCAGAGATTCAAATAAATAAAATGTTATATTGTAAACATAAATATGTAAATATATATTATAAAACATAATTAATAAAATACACATAACCTATTTATAAATGTATTACAAATATTATGTATTATTATATAGTTATATTTGAATTAAACAATAATATTAATCATGGTTTATTAAAATTAGCGGTAGAGGATGTTGATAAAAAATATAAAACCCAGAGTCCAGAGTTTGTGACTCATTATCTTTGGCATATATTTTTATTTTGTAAAATTCAAAATCTAAAAAATCTAAATCTTGGTTCATCATATTGAGAAATATGTTTATTACTTGATTCCCTACGTCAATTATAATGTCGTGTTAAAAATATGTACTTACTATCATCAAAGATTTTCCGAAGAAATACTTCGCAAAATCTTTGCTATCATGGTGTTAATAATGATAGAATAAATGTAAATGTTAATTAGATTAATATCCTTGATTAATATGTGAGAAAAGGTAGAAGAAAATCAATATTTTCAATTGTCAATTTACCTAATTTCCATATTATCACTTACAGAGTATATTGAAATAAATAATAATAGGCAAATATACTAACTACTATCAAGGGTATTTGCATTGATAATATAATTATAGAAATAGCTATCCCTTGATAATATCTAATAATAATTAACCTTAATAAATATAAATAATAAACAAATATCAATTATGTTTTTTTTAAACAAGTAACATAATTATTAACTGTAATAGTAAGATTCCTTTTAACTTTATTAATGAATGGTTGACATATAATTCATGGTTTGCTTCTATCAAATATATATATATATATATCTTGATAACAGAAATCATTATAATGATTTCTGTTATAAATTGTATTTAAATCTAAACAATTGTTAATACTGTATGTTGTATAAGAAGTTATGAAATACATAAGTGGGCAATTGAAATTGTTATCTATGTACAAAATATTTACATAATATGTATAAATATTTTTCTGTGGTATTTGATTTTTCAATGTTTCAAACAAATTAAAAATTTTTTTGTGTGGAATCTTTGATGAATATCTAATATGATGATGATGAGGATGATATCAAGACCTCCTATAACTTCGGTTATAGGAGGTTTGATGATATGCGGTTTATTAGGCACTACATAGGGTTATATAGACCCTTCGCTCGTGCGGGAAGAAAATAATAATAAGATAATAATAATACAATAACAATTTAATAATAATATACAATGAATATAACACATACACAAATAATAAATGATATAGAGGAGTTTTATATACTAAAGAATGCATTGATATATTGGAGTGTATTACAGACTGCTTTGATATAGTGGAGTGTATATAAAATATATTTTCAAATTTAAAATAAGTGATTCATAAGAAGATGTCCAGTCCTGGTTATATATATTTATATACATATTAATAAATAGGGTACTCAAATAAATCTAATGGAGATTGGTTTGCTATATTTTTAGTTTAATACCAGTTAACTTTTAGATAACTTACTACAAATAAGATTGTAACAAACATTATATACATATTGTTTAATAAAACACAATCGTTCATTCATAACTATAAATAATATTGATATTTTATTTTATGTTATATATTTTGTGGAGTTCTTTCATTACAATCAGGAACTTAGATGAAGTTTTTCACTTATAACTATATGGATCTAATGTCTCTTCGAAGCTGTTCACATGTTAAGGTATCCATGGTTTTTACGAGAGCAAATTATTATTTTATAAAGAATTATTTGAAATCACTTCTAAATATTATTTTAAGACCTATAGCATTTAATTGGTTCAGCAAGTATTGAACCCGTGACCTACTGCACGGTGTCTGATGCCTTAGTCAACTGAGCAATATAGTTTGTATGCAGTATAATATTTGTTATTTATTCATTCGAATATAACTGATAAAATATTTTTAATATATAATAAAATAATAATTTTTTTTATTAATTTATTAATATCGCATATGTGAATTCATATTTATATAATTAATAATCGGAATATATATATTAATAGAAAAATGTAAGTATTAAATTATATAAAAAATTTCCTATATTTAACAAAAACAACTATAATTATAGTATTAATTATAATTAATAATAACAAATTTTAGATCATTAATAAAATATGGCAATAACAAAATAACTAGTAATCGTTATTAGGTAATAGTATCTATATTAGATAGTAACAAATATTTTAATATGGCGGTAACAAAAACAAATAAATCATAGATATATATAATATAATATAAATATATATATATATATATATATATATATATATATATATATATATATATATATAATATATATATGTGTTATAATATATATGTTATAATATAATATTAGATTTATTTGATGTATAATTCAAGAATAACATCAGTAATATAAAAATGGAAATAATGACAGGTTCGTATTAGAACACACTGCGGCTGTGTGCGGGGGGGCTAGCTCTGTGCCACTGCTATGTTCTGGGCGATGATGACGGAGGTCTTAGGTAAATGCCCGGGAAGAAGTACAGAGATTTAGTGAGGGAATGTCGGACTTCTGGCATCTGGGTGTTGCCGGAATCTTCAGGTTCTCTGGAGCGAGTCACTCGTCTTGATACGCAGTTGTTTACCTGTGGGGTGGCGGCAGTGGTGGTAGTACTGGTAATGGTGGTGGTAGTACTGGTAATGGTGGTGGTGGGACGGTGGTAGTGTTGGTGGTGGTGGTATACTGGTAATGATGGTGGTGGTGGTGGTACTGGTAATGGTGGTGGTAGTAGTAGTACTGGCAATGGTGGTGGTGGTGGTGGTAGTACTGGTATTGGTGGTGGTGGATGAAATATATGTAGCCACGAACAATATATATTAGTATTTAGAATCATTGATTTGTATTTTACCTAGATCGGTACTGCTATATTTAGTTAATGTAAACTTCTTCAACAGACATGGTGCCTCGATTTAGGTATCTTATGATGGCTGACAATCATATGAAACATGCATTTAATAAAAAATATTCAAACAAATAAAATTGATTTTTAAATACATTTGATTTTTTCCCTTTATAAAGTGCGTTTCAATTATATTAAAATAGTCATTTATATTTATTTATATAATATATTTATATTGCAATACAATTGCAACATTTTATTTTATTAAATAATAAGTTATATGCGATGGTAGGTCATCTTAAGATACTTAAATTGAGGCACCATGTCTGTTGAAGAAAAATCACGTCTTCAAATCTATGCTTAGAATAATTGATTATAATTTTATAAGGCCTCTAAAATAATCCATTTTAATTTGAATCATTTAATATAATGTATTTTAATTTAAAAGAATGATACATAAATGCAATATGACACCTCTTTATTGAAATGTTCTTTTAATCCGTTAGTTTGGTTATGGAAAATATTGAACCCGAATGATATTCTCTAACATTTAATCAATAGGGAACAGGAGCTCTATAATATTCAATACGAATAGATCGCACATTAACATGAAATATAAATAATTTATTGTTTAATTTAATAAATTATTGTATACATTATAAATATATATATATATATATATATATATATATTATATGATATTAATATAATAACGAATATGATAAGGTAAGATGACCTCAACCGACCACTACTACTACTACTGCGACTGTTAACTTACCACAGTCATCAGTGTATGAATGTCGCAGGTAGCAGCTAGCCTAGAGAACACACGCACTAATGCGAACACGTACCAGCTTCCCTGGCGACCATTACGCCATGCCTTGTAGCCTGAGGGGGTGTGAGAGTGTATGTGTGTGAGATAGAGTATGTGAGTGGGTGTATGTCTATGTGAGAGTGTGTGTGAGTGGGTATGCATGTGTGAGTGAGTGTGTAAATATGTCTATGTGAGAGAGAGGATGAGAGTGTGAGAGATAGAAAGAGAGAGAGAGAGAGAGAGAGAGAGAGAGAGAGAGAGAGAGAGAGAGAGAGGAGAGTGAGAGAGAGAGAGAGAAAGAGAGAGAGAGAGAGAGAGAGAGAGTGAGAGAGAGAGAGTGAGAGAGAGAGAGAGAGAGAGAGAGAGAGAGAGAGAGAGAGAGAGAGAGAGAGAGAGAGAGAGAGAGAGAGAGAGTGATTATAATATGTATACTGATATATATATATATGTGAGTGTGAAATAGAGTATGAAATAGTTATAGTGAGTGTATGTGAGCTAATATATAAATGTAGATATATGTGTGTGAGTGTTTTAGTGTGTGAATGTATATGACTCTATTGGAGTGTGCAGTATACATAAAACATAGTGTTTTTAAGCTTGTGTGTGTTCAATGGAACTAAATATAGACTCTTATTACTAATGTATTTATATCCATCAGTTAAAGAGATATTAATATCCATCAAGACAATAGGTCTTTTATTATGTAGTCAAATTAAAAACTTTATAGTATAAAGTTATCAGATTATGTAAATCAACTAAAGAGTATTCATATTTGATGTATTATTAATGTTACTATTGTGTATGATTTAATAGATTATTCTATTTACATATAGTATTAATTTTTTTTAAATTAAATTAATAATATAATAATTAATTATTTGTGTTTACTCATTATGCAGTTTACTATTTCGGGTTATACAGTAGATATTAGGAGTATCACTCTTTTGATAGTACAAGGTTACCTGAAGGTTAATATTGATGAGTAACCTTGTTGTGATGGATAGCCAATCAGGAAATCAGACTGAGCTTTTGAATCGCATACGTCATAATCGATCTTATCAGATAAATCTGTTTGGTTGGGATAAATCTATTAAATGTATACTATTATACATATCCCTATCAATATATATATATATATATATATGTGTGTATGGATATATATATATATATACTTCTGATAAATATTTAAATTATATTCTTTTAAATTTATCGAATGCGTTATAAAATATAATTATTATTTAACTAAATATTATATGTTATCAAGTGAAAAACGACCAGTGTAATCTATTAGTAAAGCAAACTAAGCCCGGGTTATACTCGACTAGTACTAATGGTTAGTGTTTACCCTTCTGTACTATATAATCATCATCATCGATGATATGTCATGATAATTAACACTATCTCACGCGCACCACATATACTACCGCATGGCCTTAAACTTCAATTAATCACTAAATAGATGACAATACACACGCTGATCGCCATTACTCTTGCCACTGTCGCTGGCATCACTACGGGGAGTGTGGGGGGTGTGGTGTGGGGGCGTGTCTTAACCTCCCCTGCAGGCCTCTAGGAATATCAGTTTAGGTTTGCCAGCCAGCGCGGGGCAATGATTAGCGTCCAGTGTACGTCTGATGTAGTCTATTGATACCTTGACGCCGTCCGTTCCTGTTGGGGCATGTGTATCAGACATGTAGGTATATGTAGGTATATATGTAGGTATATGTAGGTAGTACCTATTAGGTATATATAGGAGCATATAGTTATTTTGGTGTATATATAGATTGCAATAGGTACATATAATTATATATATATATATATAGGTTAAATAGGAATTACATACACCAAACTAAAAATCTATAGTAGTAGATATAATGAGGATACAAATATGTACTAATAATAAGGGTACATTGTATGCTGAGTGATGCATACATACTATCAGTGTGTCAGCGTATATCTAGTAAGGTCTTCTCGTAAGGCACAATATCGGAGGTTAATAGGTAAGCATTTCACCAGTGTACATAGCATACGATTACGATAATAATAGTACGCACTAATATAATAATAATTATATATTAGCGGAACGACGTAGTAATATAATGTTCAGTAAGTAAAGTATAGAGATACGTACAAGTAAACATACATGACTATGTGTGTGTAGAAGATATGGGGTATATGATGAGTATGACATTCAATATATCTGATATAAGTAGGGAGACAATTCAGCATAATGCGAGAGAAATAGTTAAATGACCTAGTATCGAAGAGAATATAGGTGTGATGGTTGGGAGTTAATAGCGAGGCAGAGTATTTGATTGGTGGAATCGGGATGGACTATGGAGTGCAATAAGTAGACCAAAGCGCTGATAGTGGCGTTCGCACAGAGAGGCATATATATAAATAATATTTAGAATATACAAATAACAAATGGACCCCTCGCGAAGTCATAGACTTGTATGTTATAAATAACTGTGAGCAATACAATAGAAATAGTAACATGTTTTATCTTATGTTTTGATTTATCTTTAAGTTCTCGATAACTACGAGAGAAAAACAAGAGCTACCTGGAGTCGAACCCGGGACCTCCTACATCCCAGAAAGTGACTGTTCCAATGAGTCATCACATATATATATATTTCTATATATTCCTCTAGGCAATAACCAATTACCATCGCATACTGTGAGGGACCCCAGTATTAATAAGAAAGGCATAATACTAGCAATAGTTGGTGACCATTAGTATTTCACAATGTAAAGTGTATGTAGTGTATAATAATAATGTACGTATGGGGTCAGATCACATTAGCCACAATATCAATGAGACAGTGCTGAGAAATCATATTGTGTTATGACACAATGAATTATAATGATAATTATAAACATTAAACATTTGTTGTCAGACATTCTGATGAGAAAGTTTTATTGATAATTTATCAACTATTTCACGAACATTCGAGCCGGGTCTTAGCGTGTAGCATTGTACATATTTAGAACCGCCCCATAAGGGCAATCATTCTAACAGATAGAATGATGAGAATAGACATGCAATAATCAACATGATAGATTATTAAGGGTCGCTTTAGTAAGTTTAACGTGTACAGATATTTGTATGTCTAAATGTGTAGATATTGAAGATGAAATGTGTTTGAAACATTGAATTTATTGTCAAATTAAAATTCTACATATATTTTTATTGGGAGTAGGTTATAATGACATTGAAACGAATTATGTCAGCTAATGAAGATGTTAATATCAGAAATATTAACATTAGAATCTTAATAGTAGTTAGTATATATATATATATTAGTGTTGCAACCGGACACTCTTTTCATTGTATCAGTATCATTCAATTCAAAAAATAAAAGTATCAGTATCATATCAATTCAAAAAATCAAAGTCTCAGTATCGTATCAGTATCATAAATAATTTTTTTAAGTATCAGTATTGTATCAGTAGGTTGGAACTAGTGTTGATAATTTTCAAATTTTTCACTCATTCGAAGTTTTCGAATAATAATTATATTCACTTCGAAGGTTTCAAATAGTATTATTTTTGTTAAACTAAGTATTCAAAGTTTTCAAATAGTAAAATTATTCATTTCGAAAGCTTCAAATAGTAAATATATTCATTTTTAAAGCTTCAAATAGTAAATACTAGTCGTACACAACCCGGAATTTCTCAGTTTTTGATTGTTTGCCTATCTATTATTTATTAAGTTTATTAAATTGTTTAAGTATAGCTATTCATGATTCTACATTGCTAGTATATACAATAAAATAAATTGTAGCTAAAAACAAACAAATGTAGACAAATATTTTTTCATATTTCAAAAATTAGTTGAAAAATAATTTAAAAATACAAAAAATATGTCAAAATATTACAAAATATATTTAAAAAAAATTTTCTAAAAATAATATAAAAAATATAATATTTATATATTAAAATAATATTTCAAAAAATTAGAGGAAAAATATAAAAAAAATACAAAAAATATTTCAAAATATATTTTAAAAAAATGTTGACAAATATTTTTTATAAATTTTACAAATATTTTAAAATATAATATAATATAGTATAGTGGAAATCAATTATGCTCATACATTATTTATATACAATCACTATTTATCTTAAATTAATTAAATAAAGTTATTTAAAATAATATTTAATCGAGTTAAAAATGTTGTTCCAAATACACTAAAGTTAACTTCATTTCCATTGGCTAAATTGGATTTTAAATATTTTTTTTATTATTTGAATTTATATGTTTTCTAACTCATTTTCTGAGCGTGAGCTCATACATTTAGCTCACATTTAGTATCACATAACATGAAAATAGTATCAGTCCGATTCTTACTAATACTTTTAGTGTATCAGTCCGATTCATACAAAATTATAGGTGTATCAGTATCAGTCCGATTTTTTTTTTAAAACAGGTATCAGTACGAGTCCGAAAACCAAATGTATCAGTCCGAAGTCCGATTGCAACACTAATATATATATATATATATATCTATAGACATTAGTCATGTATAAGTGCTACTTGCATAATCAATATGTGTGATATTATATATGGTGTAGACTTGATAGGGAAGAACATAAATAGAATAATATAATCCGTAAATATATGGTAGGATAATATCTGTGAATATTAGCTATAGGAGGGATCTAGAGTAAGGCTGAATCACTGATAGCAATCTAGAGTAAGGCTGAATCACTGATAGTAATCTATGTACTACATCTAACGTTTAACATGTAAAACACTTTATTTTACATAATATTTTATATTATATTAAACAAACAAACAAAATTACACGAAACACTAAATATATAAATAACAAACGAATAATAATGCGTAAAAATATAATAATTGATAAAAGACATAGTATAAATAGTAGAGATGTTAAAGATTACAGGTGAACATAGAATTATAATATAATCTACAATGAATCAGTGGAGTTATTATAACATAAATGTTGACAGATGTTCCCAAATACTGTTAGATACAGCCTGGTATGGTCGGATGTACTACAAGCAATACAAGTTGTCAAGGTAATGTATTGAAAGAGAGAGAAAGAGAGAGTATAGAAAGAGAAATAGAAAGAGAGAGAGAGCAAGTTTAATAAAGTACTGGAAATACTTAGTACATTGTTCTAGTAGAATACCTCCAATGTCATATTAGAATTGAATACATACAATAACTTTAAATGATACAATTACACATTATATAATGAAATGAGGTAATATGTGATTGGTATATTTAATGATGTGTATGTGATGGATATTATATCTATCTGAGTTAGGTGAAATCTGAGTTAGTGATACTATATACATAATGGGATCAATATTCATGTTTTAATAAATATGAATTTATATTATACATTACTATTATGCTTTACTATATATATATATACGAATATACACACAAAGATAATAGAAACCGAATATAGAGTCGTTGTCACCATGTGACAGCACACAAATGATGGCGCATTGAGCGAAGCGCTGTCGACTCAGATGAGAGAATGATTCTATCTTATCTTTTATTCCCTACGTATAGAATATAGTTAAATAGAAATAATATACGCAATCAATTTATTAAATATTAATGTATACGTCCATCTATTATGATTACGTGAAATAAACACACGCATCATAAACTGATATATATATATATATATTTAAACTTTATATGAAACAAAATTATTTAAATAATATTAAATTTATAATCCAATCATGAATTAAAAATATATATATATATATATTTTAAAACACTAAACGGAATATTTTAACTATAATATTATCTTATCGCGATCATCATGATCAGTGTAGTACACACACACACACTGTAAGGTGGGAGGGGCAAGGTAACCTGAGCACTGAGGTCGTCGCAGTCGTTGTAGATGATTACCTCAAAGTTAAACGAGTTCCACAGTTTAGTGAGACTTGCGCAGTCTTGCTGCGTACCTGTGTTAGGGGTATGTATTACTAGCCAGCATGTAAGCATTATCAACTGAAGGTATGTATAGTAAACTCTATAGATATAGACACTATCACAGGTCAACGAACAACTAGATATCTAGTCATTTTGGATACGACAGATATTTATAAAATATTTAAAATCATTATTTTAATCACATTGTGCTTATTTAACATAGAGTCTGATATATGGCAAGTTATTACGGTAATGCCTACATTTATTTTATAGAATGAAATTACTACCTTTTAAAACTATTTCACTTTATAGATAGTAATGTCTTAACTAAATAATCATAAACATTTATATATTTTCATGTTAACAATAGTTATAGGAGATATGAGATATGCAAAGAAAATAATGCAAAATCAACCTATTATACAGAAAATAATGTACCATATTATAGGCTTTCATAATAATAAAGGTAACAGTTTCATTGCTACTGCTTAAACATTATCTATAAATTAAATTTGTGCATTCATTTATGCATATATATTTCAGATTTATCATTTTTATATCGTAACACGGCAACGGGCAAGGGGGAAATTAATAAACAATGTATACACACACATGCACACATGTACACTACACCACGTACTAACCGACTCTAGCGGGTTCATCTGAGCCTAGCACAGAGGTGACGTTGATAATACAGGCATATCCTCTCCATTGATTGGCCATAGCGTACGCCTGGGTAGAGGTAGGGGCATTACTGGCAAGTAGGCAAGGGTAGTGTGCTAGTAGGGAACCTAATGCAGCTCTTGTGAACGTGTATTAATGTGTAAATGTATATGTTGGTAGTGGTAACATTTTGGTGGCACAATATGCACATAATGGTGGTGATGTTAAATCTAGTTAATATATATATATATAAATGGATGTACCTTAATATAGTATAAACTTGTTTATCTGATGGTAAACTATAGTAATAAGAGAACTACTACTACTACTACTACTACTACTACTACTACTACTACTACTACTACCACTGCTACTATTACTACTACTACTACTACTACTACTACTACTACTACTACTACTACTACTACTACTACTACTACTACTACTACTACTACTACTACTACCACTACCACCACCACCACCACCACCACCACCACCATCACCACCACCACCACCACCACCACCACCACTACTACTACTACTACTACTACTACTACTACTACTACTACTACTACTACTACTACTACTACTACTACTACTACTACTACTACTACTACTACTACTACTACTACTACTACTACTACTACTACTACTACTACTACTAATATTACTACTACTACTACTATTACTACTACTACTACTACTACTACTACTACTACTACTACTACTACTACTGCTGCTACTATTTATTCATACCTTGATGACCTAGTAATACCCACTACATAAATACACATATGCTGTATGTAATGGATATGTTACTTAACAATATAGCTAACTGGCTTATGAATAGTGGTGTAGCATCAGAGGGTAAAGTGTCACTTGGTTGTTATTGTGATAGTGGTGACTGGCAGGACAACTTACCTACTTAATAACAATAACAACAACAGTAATAGTAATTATGTATTAGTGGTAGTCGTAGATATAAAATATAACAACATAGTTATCAGTAAAGATAACAAGTGTAAATAAACACATAAAGATAGTGAGTGAGAACTAGCGATTAGATCATATATACACTATACGTATGATACAACTAATGGATATCAGTGATTGCATGCGAAGTGATCTCGTGAGTGATGATAGTATATATTATTTATATTAAATAGTAGAATTAACGCAGCGCACGATATCACTGGTTACCCATCTACTACAGGGACGGGGGCGGGGTTGGGGGTGGTACCTACCCCGTAGCTATTGCGGATGTAGAAGTCGTTACTAGAATGCATCACCACCTCCTCCACCTCCTCTTCAGCACCGCCGTCGTATACGTCGAAATCAACGAGGTCGAGGTCGCTGTAATCTAGGTCAGAGGTCGGCACTCTAACGTCGTCGTCGTTAGTCGAGGTCGTAGGGCGTCGAGGGGAGGGAGTCATCGAGGTGGTAGGGGGGTGTCGCGGGGGAGTGGTGCTAGAGGTGGTGAGAAAGCGAGGAGGGGTGGTTATAGGTCGTAGATGTGCCGGTGGTGGGGTTCCATGTCTAGCTGTTGACCGAGCGCCATTAATCGAGTGGTCAGTGTTGCGGTCAGCATCTGATCGTAGGGTCACCTGGGCTAAGAGCACTGACGAGGAGGTGGTGGTGTTGCGAACGGGTGGAGTCAGTGCGAAGAAGGGTTCCCTGATTAAAGAGTATTGGTGGTTAAGTTCCCCTTCATCCACCTCTTCCTCTTCCTCTTCATCTTTCACTGCGACTTGTTCTACAGGAGGCGGGCGGGAGGAGGCAGCGGTGGTAGTGGTGGTGGTGGTGGCTGCTTCACATTTACAGCGTGGCTTCTTGGCAACTGTTTAGGTAGCATTATATGGGTACATAAACAGATAGTTATATATGTATACACTTATATGTAAATATTTTAATAACTCGTATGACATTTACTATATGTCCCTCACCACTAATTCGTGTACAGATATATCATCGACCCTAACATTACATATATGTACATCGAACGTATTTCTATAGATATGCTTACCATTGTTCATTTAATAACTGCTATTACAAATACTTATTATATCTCCAATAGATGCAGATTACCCGGGGAAAGTGTGTTACTTTATAACTCAGTTCAGAGATATTATAACGCAGATGTGAGTAAGTAAATCTTTTACTTAAAAACACTCGTATATTGTAAAATATCACAAGTGTTGAGAATATATAACAAATGTAATGAAATAAGTAACAAATAAACCTGTAACTAGTTTCGGGCAATTACTATTATGAGATAGAACATATTTCTCATCCGTTTATAAATGTACCATTCAACTCGATTAAACGGGATTTAAACTCATGCAAAGCCGCTAGCTTTCTATCCACGCCGCAATGATGTAATACGCACCTAACATACAGCAGATGACAACTACATAAGTTACCTAAGGACTCACTGCGCAGTGGCGGTCGTACTAACCCGGTCCTGTTTCAATGATGCGTTGCTGATCACTTCCCGACTCACTGCAATAATCGCATGCATGCATCATTAGATAGGCGTAACGTGGATAATAGATAGCACGAAATATAATACTTTATACGCAGCTGCATTATAATGTAGGTTTTGTTTGAAATGAATGAAGTATAACGATGCATTAAGGTATTTATGAATCATTAATGGTGTAATGATCACCTATTAGTATGGCAGTCGGCTAACGATGAACATCCGCGAGTATTAATGACAATAATCAACGTATTCGTGTATTTAATGTGTTTACTTGTAATTTCAGTTTGAAATAAATTTAATTTTAATATAACTATTCTATTATGAATACTCCCCCTCTCCCTCAAAATACATACCTGACCACTTGTAGATACTCCGCGACTATCCTGCTCTGACCACTGTCCACCAGGGCAGTACAAAAAGTCGAGAATGCAGACTCCCCCTGGCGAGGTACCAGGTCCAGTATAGCTTCGACTTGCTCCGAACGTATGGTTTTACCATTCAACTATGGGTAGGGGGGCAAATTAATATACATGTGTAAGATTAGTAGTGGTAGTATATACTCACCTAGGATATGCCTGTTATTATAAGACTATTATTATTGTTATTTTATTTTGATGGAGTCCTTTCATCCCATCCAGGAACTAGATGAATAGATGAAGTTTTTATTTATATCCATATGGCTCTAATGTTTCTTATAAGCCTTTCTCATGTTAAGGCATCCATGGTTTCAATGAGAGCTGATCATTTATTTATACAGAAGATGTAAGTTCACTTATTATTTTAAGATCTATTTTAATGGTCTGGACGGGTCTCGAACCCTAGTCCTACTGCTTGCGTGCCTGACGCCTTAGCCGACTGAGCCACACAGGCAGTATTACATGTATGTTAGTTCTGCCTACACACATAACTTATGTTACTCAATGTGGATCATAATTGAACACTCCGACTAGCTAGAATATCTGCGTTCCTAATCGTGATATATCGTGAAGCGTTTAACGTAACGTAATAAAGAAATAAATTATATTGAAATTAATGATCTAATTAAATATTGCATTCCGACCTAGATTCTTGAATATGCTTTCGTTGAGCCATAATTCTCGACACAAGCGAAGTGTATGTATATATTTCTAAATTATGAATTCTAAATATCTAAGAGCAGATAACTAGGCATAGATAAAGACTATATAACTTACAGGTATTCAACAGTAACGCATCGATTATAATAAATAAAACATAGAATAGTGTAGACATTGCTTAAATGAATTCATAAGAATATGCATTACAGTAAGCTACGATATCGATATTATAATAACTCTTTGATAACGGACGAATCTTTATTTGATAGAACGTCATCTACCGCAGTAGATATCATGTATTTAAATCTATGTGAATATACATGTAATGTATATGCGGAGTAAGTGCGAAGTTGATCAAGATCAATAATAGTAGTAAAACTCATGTTTTTATATCTATGAGAGTCTATACGCTTTATCTATACATGGGGTAAGGGGTAATGTTTCTAGATATATGTGAATCTATATCTATATACATGTAATAAAAGTGATGGGCAAGTGGATCTATACGATAATGTTAACGAGGTATACTTGTATATATAGAAGATAGTATGCACACTCGCTGCTAACCTTTATTTTCTCCTCTTGCCTCAAGGTCAGCAGTCTACTACGACGGAGGTAGGGAAACAGACACTCCACGTCTATTTCATCCACCAGTTCAGGCCTTCTCTTGTTCAGAGCATCTTTGTGCGTTTGTGACAACATCCTTATATACCGCCACACTACTAGGAAAGGAGGGTATATGATAGGTAGGATAGGATAATATACCATAGGGTAGGGTAGAATAGGGTATGATAGGAGGTTATAGGATAATTTTGTTATTTTAATTATAACACACACAAAATAATAAAAGGTCAAAAATAAATAGTCAGTAAACTTTCAAGTAATTAACCTTATATTAGACTATATAATCATATTACTCTCATTACTAATTTACTTATATAAGTTTTCTGTGGTTTATTATTAATTATTAAAAAAAAAAAAATGTCTTTAGTTCAACTCAAGGTAATTTTCTTATTTATGTTTTGTTTATCAAGAACTTAAAAAATATTAGATCAAGACACAAGATAAATAAATATTATTTAGTATTGTCCTGTGTCCATCAGTTATCCATAAAATGAGATACTATATTACAAATTAGTACTATATTTATTATATGATAAATTCACTTATATTAATGTATAATACTATAATAATCATATAATTATTATGATAATACATATAATTATAATAATTATTTAAATAATTATTATTACTAATAACATACAAATTGTATGATACAGTAACCTATGCCTATACCTATACCTATACCTATACCTATAATGATTATCATATAAAATTATAATATAGTATCATTATGATTATCATAATGATACTATATTATAATTTTTAAATATCATATTATAATTATTATAATATTTAATATAATATTATTATATATATATATATATATACATTAAATTCATTATATATTATATAATATATAAATATATTATATATATAATATAATTTAAAATATAATAATGCTATTTTAAAAATAATTTTTAAAATAGTTTATAAAATAGTTTATAAATAGTAATAGTGTTATAACAAAATTACAAAATTGCTAATATAATTTATTAGTTCAACTAAATTAGGATGTCATAATAATTATTATAATAAATTATTAAATAATATTTAATATTATATTAAGAAGTAATTAAATCATTAAATAAATTTCAAATATAAAATTTTAAATTTAATTTATAATAAATCTATTAGATAATGATTATCATAATCTAATTATCATTATAATTATATATATTTTATAACAGATATTATATTATTATATAATAAGATGATTATATAATAGTTAATAATTATAGCTTCTAAATTATAAAAATTAATAGGTAATTAAGTAGTTTAATGGGTTTAGGGTTTAAGTTTTGGGTTTAGGGTTTAATTATGTAAGGATGTATTTAAATGTGTATATAATTATTATAAAAATCATTATTAAAAGTTTATAATATATTTTATGGTATTATATAACAGGTATATATCATATAACTTGAATAGATACCTGTATTTAATTATAATTAATTATCAGATAATTTGTTAAGAAATATATTCAACAATAGATATAATTAAAAACTAATTACAATTATTTATAGTATAACAAAATGTCATTTGAATTAAAATAAACACTATTAAAATTTGAATTTAAATAAATATCACCGCCCTCTATGAATGGGTGTATGATTTATCAAAGACAATGTAGGTAAAATGATTTTATGGTGCATTAAAAGACGTTATGTATATTACCATTATATATAGTTATCTATTTTTTATTATACATTTGACCTCAAGCTCGTCTTAGATAGGTTTAGAAAAAGTTATAGTTAGGTTAAAAAAGTGTACTATACATAAAGTTTCAATGCTTTTAATACTTTTATGTAAAACCGCATAAATCTAATAATTAAATACAATTCAAATATATTTGTATATGATCAAATGTAAAGTGGAAATACAAATACAATATAAAGTGGAAAGTGTGTATACCCACTTTCCACCTATAAGTAATACATACCTGGTATTATACATTATATAAATGATTTCCCTTTCCTTTTTATTACATATATATTGACAAAGAATTCTTTGTATAATACAATTAATTGTATTAATACAATACCAATTGGTACCTGTAGGTATTCACTTTCGTTTATTACGATGAACCGATGTAACGAACCAACTTGTATTATATATATATTATTATAAAATGGTAGTCATTCGAGTATTACATATTATTTCCTATATATATAATAAATAATACTCGAATAACTACCATGCATGGTAAATCTTCAAGATATCACTGATAATCAATTAGATCATGAACAATCTCGGATACACATGTAGAGTACACCTATATGCTATCAAGAGTGTGCTTAATTATAAACCTATATGAATATTTGATGTCCTATATAATCAATGTATATATTTAAATATATTTATTTTAACTACAAAAGAGTCAATATAGTATATTATATAGACTATATAGACTATATAATATAGTATATTACACAGTGTAATGTACACTATAGTATATATAATATATATACTATTATATATATATATATATATATATATATATATATATATATGATAACCTATAACCTATATAGTATAACCGAGGACAACATAAGAATAATTAAAATGATAAGTTTATAATAATTATTACTTCCCGTTAATTAGACTGAAACCTAATTAGGTTAAACTTAAGTTCCTCACGAGATCAAGCAAGATCTGTATATCGACATTCAATATCAGAATCATTAAAGGTGAATGCCAATCCTCTGAACTTGTTGCATCTGCTATAGAACATAATATTGACATTATTTGTATACAGGAACATCGACTATACCATAAAGATATTTATATCAAATATCATATACTAAACATTGGATGGTCTCTTGTAACTTCTTCATCCTGGAAAAATAACTCTAATAGCTATACTGGTGGAGTAGGTTTACTGTTAAGCCCAAGATCTTGGGGCTCGAGCCACAGCTTCATTGATAAGCGTGGAAAATATAAGCGATAGGATACTTATAGCACATTTCAATGGAAATCCGACAACAACAGTGACATCCTATTATAGTCCTACGAATGTTTCAAAAGAATCAGATGTTAAAAACTTTTACCATGATCTGTACGCTTTCACACGCTCTGTCCCAAAGCATAATGTTTTAATTATAGCTGGTGATGTTAATGCTCATTTAGGAACAGATCATAATAATAAATTCTCATTTCATACTGAAGCGAACAGAAATGGCATACTAATGGAACAATTCTCAATAGAAAATAGTTTACATTGTTTAAATACTAATTTCCAGAAGAAAAAAGGAAAATTATGGACACATACACATCCACATGGTTTCAAGGCACAATTCGACTTTATAATAGTGAATCAAAATGGATAAATAGTGCTAGAAATTGTGAAGCATATACACATTTGAAGGTGTTTTTTCTGACCATAGAATTGTCTCTGCAATACTTATATTAAGTCTAAGAGATGATAAAAAGACAACAGTAAACAAGAAACGTTAAAATTGGTGTATATTAACAACAGATAAAACGATTCGACAGAATTACGCAAAATATTTAAAAAATAATTTCGAAAACGCAGTCAAAACTTGTAAAACTACAAATGAAAAATATATAGCATTTCTTAATGCTCATACAGAGTCAACCAAGAAACATATACCCTTAAAAGCTAAATTCAAGAAAAGAGTACCATGGGAGAATAAAATCATAGAAGAAAAACGAACTGAATTGAAACAACTATCCACATTAATGAGAAGTAATACCAACTCGATCAACACAACCAAGCTCAACTCAGCCAGAAGAAAACTACAAGAAACATATAGCGATGAGCAATCAATATATTTGCAAAAGCAAATTGAGGATATCACAATGGCCGCAGATAATAAGAAATCTGCCGATTAGATTAGCAAATTGTGAACAGAATTAGTGGTAGGAAGTCTACGAATCGTTCTAAAATAAAGGCTATAGATCAGACAGAAGGATTACAGAAATGGAAAAATCACTTTTCATCATTACTTGGCGAAAAACCGATAATCACGCATCAAACTACAGTTAAAATAGTCAATAAAGAACTTGCCATTGAGCAAGGTCCTTTTACACTAGAAGAAGTTGAAACAGTTCTGGCTAAAACGAAACTGAATAAATCTGCTGGTATTGATGAGATACCTCCCGAAGTATGGAAATCTGGTTATTTCTATGACCAGTTACTAGAATTTTGTAATGATGTATTCTCTCAAAAGCCCATAGAATACTGGACAAAAGGATGTATTTTACCATTCCCAAAGAAAGGTGACCTTTTAATAACTGATAATTAAAGAGGTATTACTTTGACATGCATCGCTGCAAAAATATATAATACCATGATTAGAAAAATAATCCAACCTGCCATAGACGAGATTCTTAGACCAAATCAAAATGGTTTCAGGAAAAACAGGTCAACAATAGGACAAATACTCACGGTTAGAAGAATAATTGAAGGAATCAAAGAAAAAAACCTAGTAGCGTGTATAATATTTATTGATTTTTTCCAAAGCATTTGACTCGATAAATAGGCCAAACATGGCAGAGATACTGAAATCATATGGCATACCAAACAAGATTATCAACGCAATTATGATTCTATATAGTAATAACAAATCAATGGTTCGATCGCCAGACGGGGACACTGAACTATTTGACATTAATTCAGGTGTACTTCAGGGGGATACTCTTGCACCTTTACTATTTATCATAACACTTAATTATGTTTTAAGGACATCCATTGACCTACATAAAGATCTAGGGTTAACACTTCAGAAATCAAGAGGAAGAAGATACCAACAGTTACAATAGCAGACGCAGATTATACAGATAATCTGGCACTCTTTGCGGATTCATGTAGTGATGCGTAAAAGCTTTTACATGTTTTGGAAGAGAAGGCAAATTCAGTAGGATTAAGGGTCAATATTAGAAAAACTCAGAATTTTAATATCAACACTGACCATAAAGTAAGATCTGTAAATGGAACACAACTGAAGTCTGTAGATAACTATACATATCTTGGAAGTGAGATATCATCAGTGGATAAGGAAATACAGATCCGAATAGCCAAATCTTGGAGCGCTCTTGACAAATTAAGTTCAATATGGAAATCAAATCTTACGGCAACACTCAAAAGAAATTTCTTCAGAGCAGTTGTAGAATCGGTGTTACTTTACGGATCTGAAGTGTGGACACTTACTAAAAAATTGGAAAGAAAATTTGACGGAACATATACAAGAATGTTGAGAGTAGTATTTAATATATCATGGAAACTACACTTAATAAACAAGAAACTATATGTAAATATTCCTACTCTCTTCAAGACTATCAGGGAAAGAAGAACACGATTTGCTGGACACTGCTTCAGAAGCGAAAATGAGATTATAAGTGGTGTACTAATGTGGATGCCTGCTCACGGATTTACAAAGCGTGGACGACTGAAACGAAACTATATAAAGCAACTAACTGATGACACAGGCCTAACAGTAGAAGAAGCGAAGACAGCGATGAAAGATAGAAACATATGGAAAAAGATTGTAGAATATGCTCGGGAAACTATCCCGATCTGGTAAGGTAAGAGTAACTTCCCTATTTTCGAGGATGATCAAGATTTCGAAGTCGATCTTATACTCGATCATAAGTATTTGACAACTCCCACCATACATCTCTATCAAGCATGTTGGTTCTTATCTCTTTCTTCCCTAAACTAGTTTATTTTCTTAGCATAATAATAATAATATACACGCATGTATATATATAAATATATTTCATATACGACTACATACCTATTATAGATAATATCTTATATTTGTACTATAACAATAATATAGTATTTGTATAGTTTATATATATATATATATATATATATATATATATAGTTATTATATGATTATATATAATTATTATATGTATGTTTATAATGCTTATATATATTAATTAGTAACAGTGTGACATCAGATAACAGGGCGCGGGTAATGGTCGTTATTACGTGGCAGAG
>OZ025244.1:40200388-40227888 GCA_964019155.1 Osedax fenrisi
TTATGATTTTGATAAAAATCGTGTGCGTTATAATATTAATAACACCAATGAAGCCAAATCTAATTATTTTATTATTTAGATACTTAACTTGTATTATTAATTAATAAAATAATATAAATTAATAAATTAATTACTAATTAAATTATATAAATTATTCATAAAATTAATTATAAATAATGTTATTGTAATTTATCTGATTAGTTCATCAATACTATATAGTTTATATAGTGTTATAAAGGGTGTCCGACGGACAATGTCCATATTATATCACAGGGTGTCCGACGTACACTGTCCGTATCCGAACACCTGGAAACAAAAGATAAAATACAATTTAAAATCATAATAATATTTATAATCATATAATATTAATATATTGTAATTTTTGAATACAAATATTGAGTCATAAAATATTAAGACCATTTATTATTAAAGTGTCCGTATTAGGTTACTTTCGAAAGAATTCTAAAATAATTGGAACAATAAAATAATGAATGAACGGTAATATACGAAAATGTGAATAATGATTAATATTTATTTTACGATAAATTATATTATAATATAATTTATTGTATACAATAAACACAAATTTAATAAATTGTGCTTACATTTTCTATATTAAAAATATAAATGATGTTTTATGACACCTATAGGTGTAATAGTATACTATTAAAAATAAACATCCATTATAATATAATCAACATATTTCATTAAACTTTGACAACTATTTTCTCAGTATTTTAATTTGATTAATATTACTTAATACAGTATACTTGAACGCCCGTAACTTTGTTATTGTTTAATACAAATTATTGACTTATATTTAGATAATACATATATAGACTATATAATATATACTATATACTATATACTATATAATATAGTATATATATATAATATATATTATATACATAGATGTATAATTTGTATTATAATTTAATAATTAAAATGTGATATCACGTTATTTTAATTATATTTACTTTATAAAATGTATACACCTTTTGGTGTATACATTTTTGTACTATTAAATTACTTTAATTTTAAAAATTACATACATTTTATAAATAAAATAACAGTGATCATAATAATGATTTATTATATATATATACATAAACAATTTAATAAATTTCTTTAAAATCTAAAAAGTTGGAAAGTTTACTAAATATTAGTTTTTAATATTTGCATGCAATAGCGACAGCGAAGGTGGTCGTTACTATGTAATGTATAGGTTGGCTATAGTCACTGATATCTAAAACATTAGTTTATTTTCAGAAGATTTCCATTCGGTTATGGGTATATATATCAATGGATATATGTAATTGAGGAAGCTCATATATAAATATTCTATAATTAAAAATATACTTATAACTAGTTTATCTATTCCAGGTAATATACAACTTTTAATCACGTGCCTACATAATATATATATATATTGGGTATACCCTATATATAGTATCGAAACATAATAAACTTAATTATTTAGTTAATTACTGGGAAAGTGTACTATCAAATATTTAAATACTATAGCTATTACAATTAATTAAAATAATAACTATATTATATACTATTATGTACACGATACTATCAACGTACAATGTACAACGTACAATGTACGTCGTACCATGCACCTGCTTCACACCTAATGCATTAACATTGGTATTATATAAGCTATTATATAATCATATTGTATAAACAACTTAGTTACACTGTATATATCCTCTGCAAATTATAGTATACAATAAGTAATTACTTAATTCAGTATAGTATACATATTATATATATAGTAATTTTATTATACTCGATCTTGTATTGTATACACGGACTTTAACCTTGAGAATATCGTACCGGATACGATATTCTCAAGGTTAAAGTCCATGTACAATACAAGGTTGATAATGTATAGTTAATATAGTAATATAGATAATGTCTGACTTATATTTTGTTAATATTTAATAAGTTTATTTAAATATACATCTATTTATTATACTTCAAGAATATTATTATTATTATATATATATATATATATATATATATATATATATATGTGTGTGTGTGTGTGTGTGTGTGTGTGTGTGTGTGTGTGTGTGTATTTGTTTGTGTATGTATATGCATGTGTATTACTTACTAACGCGTAAGCTAATATGGTGCGTGACATGAACTGAGTGTGTGTATACCCGGTACAGGTGATATTGCATAATAGTACATTACTTAATACACATTCACACTTCCTGCACAGAGAGAAGATGAACACGGTGATGATGTTGATGATGTTGATGTTGATGATGATGCTGATACACTTACGTACGGTGGTAGCATCTAGTGCGTGTGGTTCGTTTCTTTATCAATGAGAATTTAAATTATAGTATATATTATCTGTTTGGGTTTATTGTAGAACTTCTTATATTTAAAATATAAATAGTCTTTGTATATATAAGTATACGTGCATATATTGCGAATATACTAGAATGTGTTTACTTATTTAAGAGCTACAATATTCTATAGCCTGTATCGAGAACACGCAACATTGTAAGTGTTTACCACACCTATAGGTATGTGTTATAATACCAATGGTAATAGTGCTGGGTATCTCTTGGGTATCTCTTGGGTATTACGTTTCACCTGACGGGAATGCTTTCTAATTTGTAACCGTATACTACGAATGTATACATCACCCACACATGTCTACCTTTAGTTATAACCCTAAACCGTACACATAATGTATACACGTGTGAACAGGATGTGCGCTGACGAGTGAGCGCGCCGCACACCCGCACCAGCAGCCGCACCAGCACTATCGTCATCGCTACCCGAGAGAACCGGCTCCCTGCCGAGATGATGTAACCGGCGATGACGTCACCGTAAGACTAGTGGTACTGGTGATGAGTCATAGCGATAATAGAGGACAGCGAGATGTTAGTCGCGTCACTAACTTACTAGATAGCGGTGTAACTATAGGCATATATATATATATATATATATATATATACTTTACACATCTACTAATTAATATAACAACAACACCGAATAACGAATAAATGTCACGTAATTATTTATTATAGTATGACGTCACCAGATCTCACGTATGCGCATTAGGTATGTCGGTATATATATATATATATATATATATATATATATATATATTCACTTCAAACAAATACATATAGCATATACACGACGTACAGTGGATTATACTATAAGGTATACCCTGTCTACATACACCTATAAGGTAGACACCTATATGTAGACGCCTACCTATCCTATAGCATATGTCTACTTGCCCATATAGGATATCAGGCAGACATGGGCCTCGTCGCCTATACTTACCAGGTCACGTGTTAAGCTAGTATTCGTCGTGGGGGGTAACGTTACGCAAGAGAACAATAGACGTAGGTCACATGTGACAGGAAGTAGTAACCCCTACACCGAAGACATCCTAGAGGTAGAGTTCGTCGAAAACTATCGCAATCTTACGGAAAAGGTTATTGTGATTAGTGATAAATACTACGACTGGTATAATATCAAGTATACCCTAAATATATATATCCATCCTTATACTTCCTTTACACCAATACGATATACTATCTATACACTATATGCTATTCTTCTATTTCATCCCTTTCCTACCTTCTCATTTTATTATTCGATCATATAATGTTGTTTATATATTTGATTATCACGTTCTCACTTTGTTATTTGTCCTAATAAATGTATTTGTCGTATGATATAATTGTCGTAACTATAGTTATATATATATATACTTCATAGAAATTATAATGAGAAATATATAATAAGTCATAGAAATTATAATGTAAATATTGTATAGGAAATAAATTATAATATCGCCTTTATCTATAGATCATAATTTAAATATATTTAAATGTATAAACACGCCAACCTCCGTGTCATTACGGCTATAAACCTACACCAAAGATTTTGCGAAGCAAAGATATAACACTCCCTATGCATGCAACGTAATTTAGTAATAGCCCCAACCGCTGCTAGCAGTAGTATCGAAATCACTGAAATAGATTTAGGTTCGGCTCTGTTTGCATACAACAATGTTTTCATTGCTCTATTAAATTACATGCAATATAAATTAGCTTTTACTCACTAAATATATACTTATAGCATTTAAAACATACATATCATATTTGTTTGTTATATATTAGTAATGAACACTTGGTTTTCATCATATAAATATTAATTTAAAGCATATTATTTAACATTTTAAAAGTGTATAGTTAAATACGAATTTACATTATAAACAACGCATAGTTCCTAAAAGTAACCCGCTATAGGTGGCACCAGGGTATTTTGTATACAAATTCGAATTACACGATTTCGCGTAAGTGTTATATCTTTCCTTCGGAAAATCTTTGCCTACACTACTCTTACATAATACCCCCCACTAGGTGTTAGCTGCTATACACTGGGTTACAGAGAGATGCCCACACAGACATATACTGAAGACTGACGATGATATGGTTATAGACCTGATCACTATATCCGATATATTAGGTAAGCCCTGTATTTAGATAAGCCCTGTGTTTTTTATACCTGGGCTGTATAATAAGTGCATATATATATAATATAATATATATATATATATTGAATATAATACAAATGGCCTCCTCAAGAAGTCATGTTATAAATAACTGTTAGGGGCCCAGAACAATACAATACAAATAATACAACAAATGTTCTTGTGTTTTGATTCAATATATATTAAGTTCTTGATAAATATTAGAGAAAAACGATAACTGTCTGGAGTCGAACCAGGGACCTTGGCTTACTAGCTTTTGCAACCATGGTTGTCCCATTGAGCCATAGACCCCAGACTATATATATATATATATATATATATATATATATATATATATATATATATGTGTGCGGTCTTGTATCTTTATATTATTTATAAAAATTGTACCTTCATATTAGACTTACAATTGTACGCTTAAGCTATACGTATAGCAATAAATAAGAATTGAATGATTATTATATATATATATATATATATATATATATATATATAATACGTACTCTTGTGATATGTTATGATGAACTTCGTAATATGCTTTACAATTAGCCGAATGATGACGCATGTATACCATACACTTAGATACATATTGAATTTGTATTATATTCCTGTATTATTATTATTTATTTTATAATTATAATACATTATTTACAACATTAATTATGACTCATATATATCCGAATATATCCTATAGGAAAATTGTATTACCTCAATTACTAGTACAGATGACACTGTTCCATGACCTCGATAGTAACACACGTAATCACTATCCAATAGGAAGACGTCGAGGTCACTTCATTATGGGGTCACTGGTGATTAAAGCTAAACCAGAGCGTAACCAGACTAGCAAGTTTTACACTTCATACGAACAGTGGACGGGCGAACATTACCCTAACTATTTATCAGGTAACACCCCAACTATCTTACTTATATACTCGTCATTATATACTACTATTTGTCAGGTAACACTACTATATTACTTATATACTCGTCATTATATACTACTATTTGTCAGGTAACACCCCAACTATCTTACTTATATACTCGTCATTATATACTACTATTTGTCAGGTAACACCCCAACTATCTTACTTATATACTCGTCATTATATACTACTATTTATCAGGTAACACCCCAACTATCTTACTTATATACTCGTCATTATATACTACTATTTATCAGGTAACACCCCAACTATCTTACTTATATACTCGTCATTATATACTACTATTTGTCAGGTAACACTCCAACTATCTTACTTATATACTCGTCATTATATACTACTATTTGTCAGGTAACACTCCAACTATCTTACTTATATACTCGTCATTATATACTACTATTTATCAGGTAACACCCCAACTATCTTACTTATATACTCGTCATTATATACTACTATTTGTCAGGTAACACCCCAACTATCTTACTTATATACTCGTCATTATATACTACTATTTATCAGGTAACACCCCAACTATCTTACTTATATACTCGTCATTATATACTACTATTTTTCAGGTAACACCCCAACTATCTTACTTATATACTCGTCATTATATACTACTATTTATCAGGTAACACCCCAACTATCTTACTTATATACTCGTCATTATATACTACTATTTATCAGGTAACACCCCAACTATCTTACTTATATACTCGTCATTATATACTACTATTTGTCAGGTAACACTCCAACTATCTTACTTATATACTCGTCATTATATACTACTATTTGTCAGGTAACACTCCAACTATCTTACTTATATACTCGTCATTATATACTACTATTTATCAGGTAACACCCCAACTATCTTACTTATATACTCGTCATTATATACTACTGGATGGCAACAATAATAAAGATATATATATCTTAATTTTTAGAGTTGTTGAAGTTAAAATATATTATATATATATTATTTGTATTAATATCTATTATATTATTATAAATAAGATACTTCTAATTAATGATTATTTTATTATAATTTCTTATTCATCATAGAATGCAATGTGATAATGAATAATGTTGTGGTCAATGTCAATTCCATTGTCACATTGACAATGTGATACTAGATAATCAAATTATATATACTTTAGTCATGCCTCCAAAATGTATAACCAGGATAAACCCATATATAATCCATGATAAATGTCATCGTTGCAGTAATTTTCAAACCGAAATTGTTAGCATATTTGAAATTTAACATGGGATTCATATGGAGGCGTGGTTTTGCGCATTTCTAATGAAAATTATAGAAATTATAGTTGGAAAATATTACATCATATTTAGCACAGACTAAAATAACATCATCTTCAGGTGCCGCCTATATATTGTCAAGAGAGATATTGACGAATATTCTATGCGCCGCCCACAATGCGAAACTAGAAGAAAGTGGGCGTGGAATACCTTGGGAGGATGTTTACGTTACAGGCGTATTGGCCGTATACTCGGACGTTATCGTTACGCATGCGTCGAGATTCTCTTCCGCTAGGCAACACTATCGTCAGCCAGACTACCTTCTGCCTTCGTTGGGAATGCTAAAAGAAAATGTTAGAGTTTATAGGGCAGACGACCGAAAAGAGAATTCTCTCGACTCAGACGACGTCATTACTCGCACTGATGATAAGTATGGAATGGTAAAACACGCAACCAATTACTACCATTCAATATGGAAATGCGTGAAACTCTTGAGTTTTAGAGGAGGATATTTGACGAAAGTTCTGTGGAATAAAAAATATAATTGTTAATGTATAATATTTTTATTTTATGATACATTATATAAAACTACGCATATATAATACACTATATTATGGATATACTATATATATACTATATATATATATATATACAATTTTTATATATTGCAATATTATATTGCCAATATATTGAATAACATAGACATATTAATATATATTTTTAGATTATTGTTCTAAAATAATAATCTTGTCATTGAAAAACGAAAACTACGAATAGCTGAAAAATACTGGCGTAGGTCAAAATCCACTTCTGACTTTAACAGATTTTTATTATGCAGACAGCAATATCGTATTTTACTCAAAACAACCAAACAAACTTATTATATTGATTACTTACTAACGCAGGAAAAGACTATAAGAAAATATTTGAAATATCTAATATACTACTAGGACGCCTTAATCAACGCATTCTTCCAGATACTTCTATTTTAGATGCTATTAATAAATGTGTTGTATTATTTACCAATAAAGTAAATAACATCATTAAATCCCTTCCTTCCACTTTATTATATGAACCAACCATCCCTCCATATTATCTTTCATCACTGAACATACCATATACTTCGCTGATTTAGAAGCTTCTCCTTTCTGTGAAATCAACATGTTCCCTTGATCCCATTCCTGTCAACCTCTTACAAAAGCTGTTACCTCATATTGTTATATACTATAGTATATATATAAGGATATAATTGACAAATCAATAATATCTAGCTCAGTACCCTATTGTATGAAGAGAGCGAATGGTACTCCTACTCCTACTATTAAACAAACTGACCTTGATAAATCATTGCTTACGAGCTATCGGAAGATATCGCACCTCTCGTATATTTCTAAAGTACTTGAAATAGTTGTAGCACTTCAACTCAATGACTATAGTCATATATATATATATATACTGAGTAACAAAATCCTTGATAAATTTCAAAGTGCTTATACCAAAAAGAAGAATACCGAAACAGCACTTGTCTACATAATTAATTCCCTTCAGCTTACATCCTCTAATAAACACATATATGTGATCGTATTATTATATTTTTAGCAGCATTTGATAGTAAAATTAGTATGAAATTTAAGTATTATGATCTATAGATCATAGTACTTTAATTGTAAGACTCAGTCTATAGGTATAAATGGAACCGCTCTTGGATGGTTCAAAGCATATCTTCTAAATAGATATTTTTCTATTCAGATTGATTCTTTGACATCTACACCCAATCCATCATGGTTTACCATAGAGATCTGTTATCGTATCAATTCTCTTCAATATATACATGATCCCAATATATGAATTTTTTAATAAAGTTCAAATATTGGCTACCATGCTATTTATGTTATACACTATCAAAATTATCAGACCTTCAATATCCACAGAAATTGCAAAACTTCTTGTAATATCCCTTATTCTACCTAAATTAGATTACTGTAATTCGATTATTAATGGAATACCGGATTATTTACTACATAAACTACAACTTTTACAACATTCAGCTGTCCGACTCATATATAATATAACTAAAGTATCAATATAACTCATATATCACATTACATGAAAATATTACACTGGATCCCAATTAAGTACAGAATAATCTATAAAATATGTATTCTAACCCACCATGCCACTCATCACAGCCAACCTGATTACATACATACTCTACTCACTCATTATACATCATCCCGCCCAATA
This sequence comes from Osedax fenrisi, assembly GCA_964019155.1. Classification (NCBI taxonomy): domain Eukaryota; kingdom Metazoa; phylum Annelida; class Polychaeta; order Sabellida; family Siboglinidae; genus Osedax; species Osedax fenrisi. The sequence goes on from OZ025244.1 coordinate 40,209,371, forward strand.
TTACTTTGTGAGGATGAATGAGATGTATGTATGACAGTGGTAGGATTAATGAAGGTATGGGATATTGTTCTGAGGTGGTTGTCATAGTTGATTGTATGTCATTTTTTGGCTTGACTAATGACTAAGTCAATTTTATTAGTAGTATAATTGGTCTGTATATTAGCTTCATAAGAAGGCTTCCTTCTATTGAAATCAGAGTATGTAATGTTTATGGGATCGCTGGTCCAATCTATTTTAGAGTTATTAGTTTGACGATGTTCGAATGTACTATTATTATTATTGTAGGAGTACCTTGTACCAACTGGTACTAAACTCTCTTTAATGGCATGATATATTACTTTACCTTAGAATATTTCACTACCCGAGCGTTGCTCTCGCATATATAGATGAGAGAATCGAGTGTATTTTTTTATAAAGTGTATATTATAAAGAAATGTATATGCAGAGTTGAGTGACTTGAAGTATATTATACAGATTGAATTTATAAAGTTATATAAACTATGTTAATATTTCTTTCATCTTCATTCAATGTTCAATTGGATGGAGTAGTATTAAGTTAGTGTTAATAACAGGTATATTATTAACTTTGGTTATGGGCTTTGTCGTACAGCTGAAGAGTATGATATATTTAATGAATTAGTGGGTGGTAGCAAGTGTTGTTTTGGAGGGTTATATGGCATTGCAGTGGTGGATGTAGGTTGTATTTTGTCTTTGTATAGCATACTGGTATTATTAACTAGTTCACATATATTTTTTAATATCCTGTTTTGTTTATCAAGAAGAATAAGAATATCCTGTGTAGAAGATTCAATACTGTTTATTTCACTATTAATAGTGTTTATAGGTATAGGGTAACCGGGTTGAATATAATCACCAATGCATGTTTTACATCTAAATATGAAGGATGGTGACTAAAGTATTAATATAATATTATTGAATACAGGGTTGCTAGATAGTCTCTAGTAGATGAGATTAGTAGAGAGTAACAATACCCATGCCGTAGGTGTACAACAATAAGGGTGAACAACTCATAATGAAAACTAGTATTGAATATTCAGGTGACATATTTATAATGTTCATTTACTTTATTACAGTGAACACATACTTTGTTGTACATTCTTATGTATCAAAAGTTGTAGTAGTAGTATTAGTAGTAGTAGTAGTAGTAGTAGTAGTAGTAGTAGTAGTACATTTTATTTAATTAGAGATTTTTAAGGCTATGTTTATATTTAAAACAATTAAAAATATACTTCATAATATTGACTAATCGACTAATTTTAAATTATTTTAATTGACGTAAAATTAAAATCTAAATTTAAAAATCGTAATTGATAAATGCAAATTAATAATATTACAAATAAATATTACTATGGACTTAGTTTACTACATAGATATAAATATAAATGTAATAGTAATACTTTGTTTATTTTTCTTTTTTTCATAGTCATATTAATTATTGTTCTATATATGGGGAAGCACTTACCCTATACATATAAAATGCATTCAAATTTGACAAAATAAATGTATGAAGCGATATATAAACTTGAAAACAAAGCCAATATTGATGACATGTTTTAATACATAACATTCTTAATTTTAAAGATTTACTAAATATATCTATTTATATATTCATATGTTTAGAATATATTACAAGCATTATTTGCATATTTCAATTTGTAAGTTATTTACCCCTAATTGCTTCTTTTATACTTTTCGGTTAAATATAACATAATTATTACCTAAAATAAGATTTGATCATGATAAATTTAGTCCGTTACAAAGTCTCATATTTATATAATTATTTAAATTCAACATTAACATCTTTATCGAATTTGAATACTTTTACAGTGCATATTATAAATATTTGTTTAAATAAAAATATTTAATAATTATTAATATCTAGTCATGTACATCTGCTTATCTGTATTATTTGTTCTTTTATTTACATATTTATCTTTCCTTCTTTTTAGCTATTTAAATATATTTGTTTTATATAGATATTTTTAACTTTGTAGCGTTATTTTCTTTTTTCATTTTATTTGATTAATACCTATATTAAGTTAAGGTTAAATATTAAGGTTAACCCTACGTTAATACCTATATTGTTTACATTAATGTAACGACGTCTTATTTTTATTTTTTAATTATTCAATATATTGCTGATATATCCAATAAACTGATTTATTTATTACGTTTTTAAATTTATGAAAAAAAATGTCAACCTAAAACCTTCTCAAGAATATACAAATGTGTCGATATAAAATATAACAATATATTATTAAAAAATAAAGCATTCTAAAAATTATATATATAATTTCTATATTTTTTATCAAATATTCATTAAGTTATAAGCATATATCTAGAGGTCATATAAGTCCCTAATACGGACACTCTATAGAGTGTCTTAATACAGACACCCTATAACCAATCAGCGCGCAGCGTATGAACTATTCTGATATTCATAAAAATCGCGTGCGTTATAATATTAATACTAAATCTAAAATTTGTATTATTTAGATACTTAAATTGTATTATCAAATTACAAAAATATAAAAAATAAATAAATTATTAACTAATTAAATAATTAGAATAAATGTTCATAAAATTAATTATAAATAATGTAATTATAATTTGTCTGATTGATTCATCAATAATATATAGTTTATCTGGTGGTATATAGGGTATCCGTATTATAACACAGGGTGTCCGTATTCAGATATGGGTACCGAATACGGACACCACCGTTATCTCTGGAATTAAAATTTTAAATAAAATTTTATAATCACAATAATATATATAATTATATAATATTAATATATTGTAATTTTTGAATAAAAATAATGAATCATAAAATGTTAAGACCATTTATTGTTAAAGTGTCCGTATTAGGTTATATTTCCCTATTTTTGTATACTCTTTATATGGTATCCTATTTATTACGATGCTAAGTGCAATATAACGTTTATACCATACATGGGTTTTTGATATCGTACATCAACTAAATATGATAGTATTATATGTATACGTATGTTTAAAAATATATAATTTAAATTAATGTTTGATAATATACTTTAAAAATAGCAAATTTTAATTTTAAAATTATAAAATTTAATTAAACAATTTAATTTAATATTTCAATAACAAAATAAATTATAAAATTATAATAGTTATAAATAAATAATCATTTTTATTATTATGGATATTATATCTATATATTATTTATGTTTTATATTATTACATATATTTATCGTAGAATGTAGATCGATTTTAAATACATTAGATGAAGTCAACAAGGTAATTATATATTATATATAATTAATAGTATTCCAAATTAAATTATACATATAATACTTGATATGAATGTTATCATACCTACATATCAAATATATATTGTAGGGGAAAGTAAACTAATACGGACATTTTAACAAAAAATGATCTTAACATTTTATGACTCATTATTTTATTCAAAAATTAAAATATATTAATATTATATGATTATAGATATTATTGTGATTTTAAAATTTTATTTAATCTTTTAATTCCATAGATAACGGGGGTGTCCGTATTCGGTACCCGTGTCCGAATACGGTCACTCCATGTTATAATACGGACACCCTATATACCACTAGATAAACTATATATTATTGATGAATCAATCAGACAAATTACAATTACATTATTTATAATTAATTTTATTAATAATTTAATATAATTTAATTAGTAATTAATTTATTATTTTTTTTAATGATTTTATTAATTAATAATACAAGTTAAGTATCTAAATAATAATACTTTTAGAGTTAGCTTCAATGGTGGTATTAATATTATAACGCACTCGATTTTTATGAAAATCAGAATATTTCATACGTTGCGCGCTGATTGGTTATATGGTGTCCATATTAAGACATCTATAAGTCCGTATTATGGACTTATATGACCTCTAGATACATATATACTTATAACTTAATTAATATTTGATAACAAATATAGTAAGTATATGAATATATAATGTTTAGAATGCTTTAGATTTTAATAATATATTGTTATGTTTTATATCGATATATTTGTAAATTATTGAGAAGGTTTAAGTTAGCATTTTTTTTAAATGTAATAAAAAAATCAGTTTATTGAATATATCAGCACTATTTTGATTAATTAAAAATTAAAAATACCTTTTTACACTATTTATGTAATTATGAATATTTTATTCATTACAATTTTTTTTGTAGGATGTATAGTTTCTGAGATACCTAGAGTGTCCGTATTCGGGCACTGTCCGTATTCAGTTACTTTCCCATATATGTTATTATACCAATTAAAGAATTAATATAGGATATGACAATTAAATCACTTGAGATAATATTTGTTTTCCGTCGTTGCTGGCAATTATTTACTATGTATTCAATATTTTGTAATGTTAATTATTATGTCATATTGTGATACTGGAGTATTTAATGTATATATATAGGTATCTAGTAAGTGAATTAAATATAAATTGCATTCCCTTTGTATAGTGTTAGTCAATAAGGGGATTTTCGCAATTAGATATATATATCCATATATCCGGATATATATATTTAATACTATATAATTATATACTATAGTATACTTATAATTATAATTATAGACTATATATAGACAACTCTACAACAATGTCTTTGCTATTAATAAATAATATGTATATACGATTAATAACATTATTTAATATAATATAATATAGTACTTATATGTATATATATATATATATATATATTAAGTGGAGGATATAATATTAATGGTAAGACAAATTTAAATATGATTATATGAAATGGAATTATTGATATTATAGGGATATAAAGAATAAATATTTTTATAAATTTTAGATTAACAAATCGTAAGTAAGGTAAGGTTTTTTTCTTGTGAAGTTATCAATACTGCATTACTATTGAATACGTGTTAAACTTACGAAGATTAAAGTTGACTAATACAAATCCAGAAATAGGTAAACCATGGTTAGGTTAGATGAATATTATTGGTTCTGGTACCTTGACATTTTTATTTATTAAGTAATAAATTATATAAATAAAGATATACAATAAAGCAATGACTATATAATATTAATGTATATATATATTTATATTTGTCATGGTTATATCGGATTATATCATATTATCTAATTTTATAATGAGGAAATTAAATTAAATTCAGATAATAGCTAATATAGGCTACATATTTTACATGTGGTCACTTTTTATGTTTACATATAATTATTTATAAATTATAATATAAAGTAGTAATACATATGGGTTACATAAGGGTTACATGGAATACATGGCATGGTATAGCCTATACACTATATAGTTATAGCTACAACTATAAAACTATAAAACTATAAAAATGATTACGTAATAAAGTAGAGTAATTTAAGCATTAATTTAAGCGTTAAAACGACCAATACTCAGTTATCGGCCACTACCCCGTTCTGTCTCCTATAGGTGTCATCTATTTAGGTATTTATCGATATATTAGAAGTATTCTGAGGCACATAAATTATCGGCCACTACTCCGTTCCCCTTACATGCATGTAATACGAGTGAATTGTACCTATACGTGAACTGAAACAGTTGATTTAAAGTCTCTAAAAAGTACATTGTATTATAATATATGTATATATCCATTAGGGTATAAAGCTTCATAATATGTTATATATCTTTTAATATTTGTATAATATATTAATAACCATTATCATACTAATACATATAATCATACAACACTATATTCATCATTATTATCATCATCATCACCATCACCATCATCACCGTCATCATCATCATCATCACCATCATCATCATCACCATCATCATCATCATAATCACTATCATCATCACCATCATCATCATCATCATCATTATTACATTGTAAATATACAACTAAATATATTATCAAATAATACCTGAACAGGACAAATGTACAAATAACACTCTCATCGACTACGTATTGCATCCATTGGATACAACTTTTACATGTACTTCGATGAACCTTAAAGATCTCGGAGTGGATGTATTCGCCGCTAAACCTGGTAAATATTTAAAATTAGCATATTTAGTGATATCGTTTAACGCCATTGAAGTATTGCACGAAGACCAATTCATGGACTTAATAAAGTTACAGTATATTATGTTAAATGATAACAAAATCGTTGCTATAGGACTTGATTTATTTAGAAATAACATTAAATTAAAGTACATATATTTAGATAATAATAATATAGAACATTTTGATTTTAATTTGAATAAGTTACCAAAACTCGCAAGTTTAGTTCTATCTAATAATAATCTATCTACGCTGATAGAGGGTGCGTTTAAGCATTTCTTAGTTAAAGATAACGACCGTGAAGATAGTAGTAGCCGAACTCTTCATCTCAAAAATAATCTATTTACCTGCGACTGCTCAATGGCGTGGATGAGAGCTATAAAAGTTGACATAAATGTACATTTCCAAATGAATCACACGTGCACATCGGATATATCCGCACATATTTCGTTGTCGTGTTTTCTCATCAATATACGGAGATCGGACACATTAAAACCCAGTTGTTTAAATACAAATGTTAATGTTTGCACGAAAACTAAAATAAATAGTTCAAGTTAGTAATATATATATTTTTAATTAATTTATATATATATATATATATATATATATATTGATATGATTAATTTAATGTTAATTAATATAATTTAATTTATTTATTAAATTAATATATTTATAACGTATGTTTAAATTACTAATATGTTATTATATATCTATCATTTATTTCTTGATAACGATGTATGCTTCTAATATGTAGGGAAAGTCTCCGAATACCGATCCCTATATGATTATTTGTAATAACTTATTCAATATTAAATATATTTATTTGAAATTTTGTAATTAGGGTAATATTATAGAAATGAATAATGTGGCTATTTTAAATTTTTGATATAATTATATTTACAAGAATAAACAGGGGTGTCGGTAATCGGATACATGTGCCTAATACCGACCCCCTTCTCCTATTACCGACCCCCTAAAATAATCGTGGTATAAATAATTGTAGTATTATACTATCCAATACACATAGTAGATAAAGAAAATTTCTTAAGAAAATCAGGTTTGAAATTATGATATCCTACTAATGATCTAAAAACTAATATTATTTGATTTTCCTATTACCGACCCCCTAAATTACCATATATGGTTTCATTAGTAATGCTTTCTATTTTGAATTTGAAATTGGTGAGAGGAAAATTAAATTATTAGGCATCGTATGGTAGGCACCTATATGTTATTATCAGATGTATCTTTGATATTGTCTGATAATTTTAAACATATGTTGTAAAAGTAATCATTACAATAAATAAGGTTAGGGGTGTTAACTTTATTTAAAAAACTCATTTATTTCTACTACTTGTTTATGATTAATTACATTATTTATAATATATCATGTAATTTTTAATTTGTTTCAACCAGCGATTAATTTATTATAGTTATATAAATAATCAGATCGATCGACGTATTAAAGAATATAGTAGGAAATAACTATATTTTATAATGTTTATAATAGTTTAATTTGAATTTTTTTTATTTTTACAAAAATATAGTATATGAATTATTTTTTTATTTAAATACATTTAATAATGCTATATTAAATTTATTATTGTCGATTATTCTTATTTTAATTATTGAAAAATTATCATTATATAATAAAATTAAATCTTCGAAAAATGTATCATAAATAATATTTAAATCGATATTATCATAAATATAATTTTAATTATGTTTTGCTATAGCAAATGTATATATACATATATATATATATATATATATATATATATATATATATATATATATATATATATATATATATATACTTATTTATTATAATATATAACCATAATATATATCCTTTCTATAAAAGTATCGCTATATAAATTAAATTATTTTTTATATATTTCTATATGTTACATATTAAATATATTAATGTAAATGATTTTAAAAATATATTATATTAAATATTATGAATAATGATAATTTAAAAAATTCAATAGAAAAAAGTGAAAATTTAGATACAGAAAAAAAAATAACCAAAACTACAAAAATGCCAGGTATATATATATAAACTGCCTGTGTGGCTTAGTGGCTAAGGCGTCAGACACACAAGCAGTAGGACACGGGTTCGACCCTCGTCCGGACCATTAATTAATTTTATAAAATGGGTCTTAAAATATTATTTAGAAGTGATCTTATATAATTGTGTATAAATAAATGATCGGCTCTCATTAAAACCATTTATGCCTTAACATGAGAGCGGCTTCGAAGGGACATTAGAGCCATATATGGTTATAAGTGAAAACTTCATCTAAGTTCCTTGATGGGATGAAAGGACTCCACCAAATAAAAATAACAATAACAATAACAATAACAATATATTATAAAGCTTATTGTGTATATCTAGGAACCTATGTTAAATATACTGTATAATTTTCATATAATTAAAGAATAAAATATTATAATGTTAATACCTACCTATATTATATATTATTTATTTTATTTATTTAATTTGAATCAGACATGCATAACAGAGGTCCATAGAGTATACAATAATTAAAACTAACAACAATTAAACGAAAACGAAATCTAAAATATTATCTAAATACAGATTTATACCATAAGGTAAATAGTTGCACAAGGGTACAAGACATTATAATAATAAAGTTGAACAATTAACGAAAAACGAGAATATATATGATTTACGTAGTTTAATCAAAGGGCTTTGGTTTAATTGTTAAATTATTAACATTATCATATAAAACCATCAATGACGCGCAATCATTAGACGATTATATTTCATCACTATACGATAAACGTTATTATATGCTACCTTAATTTGTCGCATGTTGGCACTATTCGGTAACCATATACTACTAAGGTAGATATTTGAGACACACGATTTAAATAGAATAATCTTAGTAGCTTTAGAGCAATGGCTAAAATTATTCGCTATCATATAGCTTTGTTTATATAGCTATTTGATATTACTATATATATATATATCAATATCATCATACAAGTCCTATGATATCCAATGTCCAAGATATGTAGGTTCTATGTAGTTCCTATATATAAGCGTATACGCTTTAACAACATTCAAAATTCAACCTATGTATAACTTTACTGGATTATGTATAGATGAACCATAATAGATAGGCAAAATGATAGATTTATCTATGTTATATGTTATGAAGTTATGGCTAGCAAACTCTTCACAACAATTGATCAATAATTGCAGACCCTTCAGTGATGGTGAGAATAGAGCTGTATCGTCAGCATAGCATAGATTATTAATTATTTTCCCATTTAAACAATATCCTGATTTTATTTGATTTAGTTTCACAATCATAGGATTGGTATAAATATTGAATAGTAAAGGTGAAATAATTCCTCCTTGACGGACACCATTCGAAACTGGGAAGCTATCTGATGTATTATCACCCCACTTAATATAGATTCTCTGATTTCTGTACCAATAATTTAAAAAATGTATTATATAAGATGGAACATTATTATCTTTTAATCTATAAAATAAAATATTGTGAATAAGTTTGTCAAAAGCTTTAGATGCATCTAGAAAAGCTACAAATATATTGGTATTGTTATTATTGTAATCTTTTAAGTATTGATTAAGTGCAAAAACACACATTTCGATTCCAAGGTTTTTTTTAAATCCAAATTGATTATCAAGAGTAACCAATAAAGAAGATATTCTATTATATATCACCTTTTCAATTATCTTACAAATAATATTGGATATACATATAGGACGATAGTTAGAAGAGTCATTCGATGTTTTATTTTTGTTTTTAATTATTGGTATATAGAATATAAGATAATATTAACTTTTTGGAAAATAGGAGTGATGTAACATTTCATTAATGAGTAATACTATGACTTGGATAATAAGACTAGTTGAATTAGAAATATGTTCTATGGAAATTCCATCAGGACCTACAGATTTACCACCTTTAATTATATATAAATAAATATATGTTTCATATTTTAATTTACTATAAATCCTCTTATTCACTATACCATTAAATTAATTTTGAACTGTATTTTGATTAGGCGAATAATATAGTTATATTTTATCCAATCATAATTATATAATATTATATATTATGAATAATTGTAATTTACATATTTCAATAAAAAAAGTAAAAATTTAGATCTAGAGAAAAATATAACAAAAACTATAAAAATGCCAGGTATGCATATTTACATACTTATATATTATAATATATAACCATAATATGTAACCTTATTTATAAAATTATTACAATATTAATTACATTATTTTGTATATATATATATTATATTTTAAATATATAAAATTAAATAAAAAGATTAATTATAATTTCCAAAATTCGATAGAAAAAAATGAAAATTTAAATTTAGAAAATAATGTAACTAGAACTACAAAAATTCCAGGTATATAAGTACATATTTATATATTATAATTTATAATTTATAATACACGATTACTTAAGTATTACATTATCTGAATTAAATTAATAAGTACACTTATATATATATTATAGTTATTACAGATGATTCAGATGAGTATAATTACAAAGCGCATACGTTTAAGATGCACCTGTTCGAGTTTATAGCTTACATGTCCGTTCTCGGTGTAATCATATTCTATGCAGGGTATGATATACTGTATCACGTACCTATTGATCACTACAAAGTATCCGAAGATATCCCGTCTATAAATGAAACTATCGGGAGGAAAGTAAATAAAGTGAAAAGCGAGCGCGAAAATATAATATTATGATAGGTAATAAAAGTGCCGAGAAAACAATCATTCGTTTTATTATTTATATTAAGTATTGTATGCTGATATTCGATTATAATATTGACGTTTATGTGGATTAATTATATTGCATAGTTTAGTCCGAACTAAACATGCACATGAAATAAATAGATGATGACTTATCTTTATCTGAATAATCATCATTAAAACGAGTAAATAAAATTAGTTGTTATCAGTAAATATGTAAATAGGAAGAGTAGTAGTAGTAGTAGTAGTAGTAGTAGTAGTAGTAGTAGTAGTAGTAGTAGTAGTAGTAGTAGTAGTAGTAGTAGTAGTAGTAGTAGTAGTAGTAGTAGTAGTAGTAGTAGTAGTAGTAGTAGTAGTAGTAGTAGTAGTAGTAGTAGTAGTAGTAGTAGTAGTAGTAGTAGTAGTAGTAGTAGTAGTAGTAGTAGTAGTAGTAGTAGTAGTAGTAGTAGTAGTAGTAGTAGTAGTAGTAGTAGTAGTAGTAGTAGTAGTAGTAGTAGTAGTAGTAGTAGTAGTAGTAGTAGTAGTAGTAGTAGTAGTAGTAGTAGTAGTAGTAGTAGTAGTAGTAGTAGTAGTAGTAGTAGTAGTAGTAGTAGTAGTAGTAGTAGTAGTAGTAGTAGTAGTAGTAGTAGTAGTAGTAGTAGTAGTAGTAGTAGTAGTAGTAGTAGTAGTAGTAGTAGTAGTAGTAGTAGTAGTAGTAGTAGTAGTAGTAGTAGTAGTAGTAGTAGTAGTAGTAGTAGTAGTAGTAGTAGTAGTAGTAGTAGTAGTAGTAGTAGTAGTAGTAGTAGTAGTAGTAGTAGTAGTAGTAGTAGTAGTAGTAGTAGTAGTAGTAGTAGTAGTAGTAGTAGTAGTAGTAGTAGTAGTAGTAGTAGTAGTAGTAGTAGTAGTAGTAGTAGTAGTAGTAGTAGTAGTAGTAGTAGTAGTAGTAGTAGTAGTAGTAGTAGTAGTAGTAGTAGTAGTAGTAGTAGTAGTAGTAGTAGTAGTAGTAGTAGTAGTAGTAGTAGTAGTAGTAGTAGTAGTAGTAGTAGTAGTAGTAGTAGTAGTAGTAGTAGTAGTAGTAGTAGTAGTAGTAGTAGTAGTAGTAGTAGTAGTAGTAGTAGTAGTAGTAGTAGTAGTAGTAGTAGTAGTAGTAGTAGTAGTAGTAGTAGTAGTAGTAGTAGTAGTAGTAGTAGTAGTAGTAGTAGTAGTAGTAGTAGTAGTAGTAGTAGTAGTAGTAGTAGTAGTAGTAGTAGTAGTAGTAGTAGTAGTAGTAGTAGTAGTAGTAGTAGTAGTAGTAGTAGTAGTAGTAGTAGTAGTAGTAGTAGTAGTAGTAGTAGTAGTAGTAGTAGTAGTAGTAGTAGTAGTAGTAGTAGTAGTAGTAGTAGTAGTAGTAGTAGTAGTAGTAGTAGTAGTAGTAGTAGTAGTAGTAGTAGTAGTAGTAGTAGTAGTAGTAGTAGTAGTAGTAGTAGTAGTAGTAGTAGTAGTAGTAGTAGTAGTAGTAGTAGTAGTAGTAGTAGTAGTAGTAGTAGTAGTAGTAGTAGTAGTAGTAGTAGTAGTAGTAGTAGTAGTAGTAGTAGTAGTAGTAGTAGTAGTAGTAGTAGTAGTAGTAGTAGTAGTAGTAGTAGTAGTAGTAGTAGTAGTAGTAGTAGTAGTAGTAGTAGTAGTAGTAGTAGTAGTAGTAGTAGTAGTAGTAGTAGTAGTAGTAGTAGTAGTAGTAGTAGTAGTAGTAGTAGTAGTAGTAGTAGTAGTAGTAGTAGTAGTAGTAGTAGTAGTAGTAGTAGTAGTAGTAGTAGTAGTAGTAGTAGTAGTAGTAGTAGTAGTAGTAGTAGTAGTAGTAGTAGTAGTAGTAGTAGTAGTAGTAGTAGTAGTAGTAGTAGTAGTAGTAGTAGTAGTAGTAGTAGTAGTAGTAGTAGTAGTAGTAGTAGTAGTAGTAGTAGTAGTAGTAGTAGTAGTAGTAGTAGTAGTAGTAGTAGTAGTAGTAGTAGTAGTAGTAGTAGTAGTAGTAGTAGTAGTAGTAGTAGTAGTAGTAGTAGTAGTAGTAGTAGTAGTAGTAGTAGTAGTAGTAGTAGTAGTAGTAGTAGTAGTAGTAGTAGTAGTAGTAGTAGTAGTAGTAGTAGTAGTAGTAGTAGTAGTAGTAGTAGTAGTAGTAGTAGTAGTAGTAGTAGTAGTAGTAGTAGTAGTAGTAGTAGTAGTAGTAGTAGTAGTAGTAGTAGTAGTAGTAGTAGTAGTAGTAGTAGTAGTAGTAGTAGTAGTAGTAGTAGTAGTAGTAGTAGTAGTAGTAGTAGTAGTAGTAGTAGTAGTAGTAGTAGTAGTAGTAGTAGTAGTAGTAGTAGTAGTAGTAGTAGTAGTAGTAGTAGTAGTAGTAGTAGTAGTAGTAGTAGTAGTAGTAGTAGTAGTAGTAGTAGTAGTAGTAGTAGTAGTAGTAGTAGTAGTAGTAGTAGTAGTAGTAGTAGTAGTAGTAGTAGTAGTAGTAGTAGTAGTAGTAGTAGTAGTAGTAGTAGTAGTAGTAGTAGTAGTAGTAGTAGTAGTAGTAGTAGTAGTAGTAGTAGTAGTAGTAGTAGTAGTAGTAGTAGTAGTAGTAGTAGTAGTAGTAGTAGTAGTAGTAGTAGTAGTAGTAGTAGTAGTAGTAGTAGTAGTAGTAGTAGTAGTAGTAGTAGTAGTAGTAGTAGTAGTAGTAGTAGTAGTAGTAGTAGTAGTAGTAGTAGTAGTAGTAGTAGTAGTAGTAGTAGTAGTAGTAGTAGTAGTAGTAGTAGTAGTAGTAGTAGTAGTAGTATTGTAGTAGTAGTAGTAGTAGTAGTAGTAGTTGTAGTAGTAGTAGTAGTAGTAGTAGTAGTAGTAGTAGTAGTAGTAGTAGTAGTAGTAGTAGTAGTAGTAGTAGTAGTAGTAGTAGTAGTAGTAGTAGTAACCTTGTAACCTTGTAACCTAATGGTTTATACACTGCCATCAACATCGTGTGAGTTTTCGGCCGTGTTTTCGTGGGTTATTTATATGCAATTTCGAACAGGTGTGTTTTTAATTTACGTTTAAAGAGTGGGGTTGAGGTGATTTCTCTTATATTATAAGGGAGGTTATTCCATAATTTTGGGGCAGATATTGAGAATGCTGTTTCTTGTTTGCGTGATATGTATTTTGGATTATGTATAAGTAATTTGTATTTATTGATTTTACGTTGTATTCTAGATGTGTTATTTTCTATTAGTATGTCAGTTAGGTAGTCGGGGTGATTGTGATGAATGACTTGGTGGGATATAAGTAAGGTTTTGTATTGGATACGTTGTGTGATGGGAAGCCAGTGAAGAGATTTTAGGTATGGAGTTATGTGAGTCCTGGAGTATTTGGGGATTCTGTAGACAGTTCGTGCAGTGGAATTCAGTAATCGGTTGAGTGGTATTAGTGAGTTTTTGGGGAGTCTATGAAGTATAGAGTTACAGTAGTAAAGTCGTGGAAGTATGAGGGATGTTGCTAGTAATTTTGATAGTTCTGTGGTTATAGATGGTCTTATTAGTCTGATTGTATGTAGTGTTCGGTTAATAGATTTGGATAAATCAATTGTATATTGGGTGAAATTCAATGTTTGGTCAATTGTGATTCCGAGATTTTTTACGCAGGGGGAGTATTTTATGTCGTGGTTGTTTATCTGAATGAGTGGGACGATTGGTATGGTTTTTGTGGTATTGATTAGTATTGCTTGTGTTTTATGGGTGTTTAGTGATAGTGAGTTGGTTGAGAGCCAGCGTCGAATATCTTCTAGACAGTTGTTTAGTGTAGCTATGTTTGTTGATGGGTTTGGTAAGTTGCAGTAAATTTGTAAGTCGTCAGCATAGGTGTGGAAGTGAATATCAGGGTAGTTATCAAATATATCCAATAGGAGAGATATGTATATATTAAAGAGGATGGGGCCTAGGACGGATCCTTGTGGAACTCCATGTGATAGTGTGCGGGGTTTGGTTTTATGTTTTTCTATGTATATTGAGTATGTTCGGTCACTGAGGTAAGAGGTGAACCAGGCAAGAACTACTCCACTTAGTCCAATGCTTTCGAGGCGATGTAACAGTATAGTATGATCAATTGTGTCGAAAGCAGCAGATAAGTCGAGAAGAACTATGATTGAGGGATGTTGAGTAGGGAAGAGTCGTATTTTGTCAAGTATGTGTGTTAGTGCTGTTTCTGTGCTTTTATAAATCGTATAGGCACTCTGATATTTATTAAGTATATTGTTAGCGTATAGGTAAGTATTGAGTTGAGAGCAGACTACTCTTTCTAGTGTTTTAGATATATATGACAGGTTAGATATCGGGCGGTAATTGGAAAGAGTGGATTTTTCTAGTGATGGGTTTTTTATGATAGGAGTGACGAGTGCCAGTTTCATTGAAGTAGGAACGATACCTGATGTAAGGGATCTATCGATTATAGTTTTATAGTGGGGTGTAAGTCGGGTAGATAGTATATGCAGTAATGGAGTTGGTATTGGATCAAGTTTGCATGTAGATTTGACAGCCTGTAGGAGCGAGTCGATAGTTGTCAAAGTTGGGGTGTTAAATGTGTTAAATTTATATATGGAGGTTGTTATCTGTGGTAGCGTTAGAGATGGAAGGGAATTGATTATGTTAGTTATCTTGTTATTGAAGTAGGTGTCGAAATGTATAGGCATTGATTGTAATGGAATGTCTGGGAGAATGCGAGTTGTAGCACGGCCGAGTAAAGAGTACGATATCTCGAAGAGTTTTTTAGTATTATTCCCAGCAGCCTTAATCGTGTCGATATAATAGTCTTGTTTAGCTCTTATGATCATATGTCTATATATTGTAGATTGCTGTTTAAAAAGAAGCAGGTCGTCATTACTTTTATATCTTCTCCATATTTTTTCTGCAGCTCTCAGCTTGCGTTTAGTTGTGGAAAGTTGGGGGCTGAACCATTTAGTGTTGTTGCGTTTAGTGATTGTTTTGGTGATCAGGGGTGCATGTTTGTCCATTGTTTTTGTAATGAGTATATCGAAATTTGTGATGTCAGTGGGGTCAGAGGAAATATTTAGTAGTTTGTTAAGGTCGTCGATGAAGTTAGTGGTGTTTATGCTTTTGATTTGTCTGTAATGTATGGTTGTAGGTTGTCGTTTGTGTTTAGGAGAGTGTATTGAAAAAGTGACTATATGATGGTCAGTTATGAGTCGGTTAACAGTAATGTCTGTGATGGAGGTGTTCGTGTCGTGGGTTATTATTAAGTCGAGGATGTTTCCAGTTGAGTGTGTTGGTTTGTTGACATGTTGGATACAGTTGTGGGATTCTATAGTATTGTTAAGTAGTTTGGAGTAATGTGAATTATTGGATATAGGTATATTGAAGTCACCTAGAATTGTTGTATGCATGTTTGTGGTATTTAATAGATTATTCAGTTCTACAATAAATTTAGGAATGGAATGATGTGGGGGCCTATATATTGTAATAAAAGTGAATGGATGTGAGTTGATGGGATGGAATGTACATGAAAATGCTTCAGAGTGTAATTGTTCTAGATCTTTATTGTTGGTCATTTTAATATTATTGTTTTAGAGAATACCGATCCCACCGCCATAGTGGGTGCCAGCACGAGGGAGGTGCACAAAATGGTGTATATCATTATTCAGTGATGCAATGATGGGTGTGTCGTTTGTGGATAGCCACGTTTCAGTGATGCATAGAATGTCAAGGTCCAGATCTTTGAAAAGTTCAATGATAATATCGACCTTGTTTCTAATCGAGTGTACATTAAGAGTGGCGGATTTGAGGTGAGGAATATTTGTTGTGGTGGTGGTATTAGTACTATTGATAAAAGTATTGGCAGATTTTAATGGGTATTTATGGGATGAAGTTTTTAAAAGTTTATAGGTGGAATATGTCGTAGAGTTGGATGAGTTTATTGGAGGGCAATGTGTTGATATGTTATTGTGATCATCAGAAGTGTGATACGGGCTTATATAGTCGGACAGTCATGTAGAGGTGTTTAGTGTATAATTGGATGCAGTAGGCGGGTTATGGAGTGGTGGTGGTGTTGGTGGTAATGTTGGTGGTGATGAAGGTGTATGATGTTGGTTTGGAATCTTAAGATAAGATTCGTAGGAAATTGTCCATTTGTTGAAGTTTATTTCGGATATGTGTATGGCTTTTGAGTTCCAATCAATCTTTATTGAGTTTTTTAGTTTGGGTCGTAGTTCAAAGATATTCGTTTTGTTGTTAAATGTACATTTTACATTTTCTGGAGTTAGATGTTCTTTGTAGGCGTGATAGAGTATTCTACCACGTATCATTTCAGAAGAGGTGCGCTCATTACGGAAATAAAGATTTGAGTAGCGTAGATTGTTTCTGGTGTGGCATAGGTTTGATGTAAATGCCTGATAACATTGATTTGACTTAAAAATAATGATTGCAATCGACTTGGCAATCTTATAGGATAGAATAGTATCAGGGGATATATGAATATATGATAAAAATTAATTTAGGAAAACTTTTGTACTTTGACTGGGAGTAAGGTGTTCAATTACAATAGAGTTTGATAAAACAAGATCGTTTTTCAGCAAGGGAGGTGCTTTTGCATTAGTGTTGGGTTGTGTTCGATGACGGGAGCTGGAAGAGGAAGCTCTAGTTTGAGTAGGGTGTGAGTGGGAGATGTGATGGTGTGCTTGATATGTGGTTGTATTAGTAGCGGGAAAGTGAGTTCGGGTCTGTGAGTTAAAGTGAGATGTTTTCAGTAGTTCAGTGATATTGGTAAGTATTTTATCTTGTTTATCTAGTCGGCAGTTTATATTTGTGATCAGTTCTGTAATTGTATTAATGTCAGTTAATGGAGAAACTATAGGTGGTAAGGGTGATTTGGGTGTTGGGGGAGATTTTTTCAGATTAGAACAGTTATTGCATAGAAATTGAAAGGAACTTGATTCTATTAGGGATGTTACATTCTTTTTAACTGGGTTGCTTGATACCCAAGGTTTTGGCAGGCTTTTGTATGGGTGTAAACATTCATAATGAATTTTGATGTTACACAGGCATGTAGTATATTCTATAACAGTGGGTTCATTACATTGTGCACAGTTTGTATCAGCCATATTGGTATAGTAGTATATATTTATATTTATATTAACTATGTGATAATTTAATATGTGTAAATTACCAAGTGTGAACTAATATGCATGTACTGAATAATACAAGTATAAAGTTATATTATATACACTGAAAGATAAACAAAATGTATATGAGAGTATATAATTATACATATATATGCACATGTATACATATATATATATACATACACACGTATGTATGAATGTTGTAAATGTATATAATGTGTATGAATATTGTAAATGTATATAATGTATATGAATGTATATGAATAGTGTAAGTATAGTGTAATAGTAATGCAATGGTATTATGAATATAGATATTATAAAATGAAATAATAGAATAGAGAAAATGTAAACAACAGATGTAATGCTTCAGTGATTTTGACAAATATTTTAAATATGAATGATATAAAGTTGAATTTATGTAAAAGGTAGTGAATGAAAAAAATAAATAATAAGTGGATACTGTGTGTTATGTGTTTATAGGTGTGATGATCGTAATATATGTGGGGGAAACTTATCTGAGTATTGGATTTCGCGAGATGAGTTAATTTTAAATTAAATTGTTGTTTTGCAAATAAATGATAAACAGGA
>OZ025244.1:40230388-40712888 GCA_964019155.1 Osedax fenrisi
TCGTGAATGGCTCTTAAATAATAATTTACATATAAATAATAGTAAAACTATGCTATTATATATTTCACTTTCTAATATTGTTTTTCCTGATATTATATTTTATAATAGGTTAAATATTCTTAAAATTAAATTCCTTTGAATATTTGTTCATACAATGTATCGCAGACAGGTCATATGTTGCATACAATACCTCCTATTACCTCGAGGTTATAGAAATACCTTCTATAACCTGAGGTCAGAGCCGGGCTGTATCGCCGATACAGTATCTATTAAGGGAAAAAATCAGTATCGTAGATACATTTGTATTTTTATTTGTATCTATTATAAAAATTACAAAAGTATTTTTAATCGTATCTATTAGTCATAACTAGTATCTACGACACATATCTACTAAGACAATTATGTAAACAAAAACATTTCATTAAATGATATATTATTTGGACATTATATGTATTTCATATCAATATTTTATAATATCATATTATATATTAATTTTAATATATATATAAAAAATAAATATATTTTTAATAAAATATCTTTTGTAAATATTGAAATTAATTCATTGTTCAAAATTTTGATATATAAATTATATTGAGTTATTCTCAAAAACATTGTATTCATTTATTGAAAGAAAGACATTATTTTGATAATATATTTTATATAATAATTGATTTATAATTCAAATTTATATATTATATTGAAAGATAAAATCATTTCAATAAATATGATTAATTCTAAATAATAATAATTAATAATATATTAATAATTTATTTTTTGTATATTTGATAATTGACTATATTCGTATTGAACATTCGAAAGTAAAGGTCGCTGATTATTTTTAGTTGAAAAATAATATATTGTAATAATATATATATATATATATATATATATATATATATATATATATATATATATATTATATATATATGTGTGTGTGTATATGTATCTATAGTCTGTAATAGCTCATAGTATAATTTTAGATGAAACAAACGCTGGTACACTAACATATTCATCGCAGGCATCATTAAATGTAATTAAATGTCAAAAAATGTATTCTATATCATATATTGAAGAATACGTTATAATGTGTGAATGTTTAATATGTCCTTTTAGGGGTGTCACACTACCAGTATTTTCGGAAATAATGTCTGGAAATGTTTGCTTGAAAGTTATTTTCTAGAATGTTAACTAAAATGTGTTGTGGGTTATCCTATTAAGGGGAAGTAACCGAATATGGACAATCTCTGTATATTAGAAACAATAAATCCTACAAAAAAATGTTTAATGAATACAATATTCATAATTATATAAATAGTCTAAATAAGTATTTTATTTTTTAATTATTCAAAATTGTGCTGATATATCCAATAAACTGATTTTGTATTACTTTTTTAAATTTATGAACACCATTTTTAACTTAAAACCTTCTCAAGAATATACAAATGTATGAATATAAAACATAACAATATATTATTAAAAAATAAAGCATTATAAACATTATATACAAAATTGCTATATTTGTTATCAAATATTAATTAAGTTATAAGCATATATCTAGAGATCACATAAGTCTCTATTATATTACTTAATACGGACATCATATAACCAATCATCGCGAAGCGTGTAAAGTATTCTGATATTTATAAAAATCGCGTGCGTTATGATATTAATACCACAAATGAAGTTAAATTTAAAAATGTTATTATTTAGATTCTTAATTTGTATTATTAATTAATAAAATAATAAAAATTAATAAATATATTACTAATTAAATTATATTACATTATTCATAAATTTAATTATAAATAATGTAATTGTAATATATCTGATTGGTTTATTAATAATATATATATATTACAATATAAATAGTTTATCTAGTGGTATATATATAGTAATAAATATACTCTATATATAGAGTATATATAGAGTATATATAGAGTATAGAGTATATATATATATATATATATATATAGACTATATAGAGTATCCGTATTATAAGTTATAATTTATAACATAGGGTGTCCGTATTCGGACATGGGTACCGAATTCGGACAACCCCATTATCTATGGAAGAAAAATATTAAATATAATTGTACAATCACAATAATATCTATAATCATATTAATATTATATATATATTAATATATTATAAATTTTGAATAAAAATATAGAGTCCTAAAATGTTAAGTACATTTAATGTTAAAAATGTAGTATTAGGTTACTTTCGCCTACTTTCGCCTACTTTCCCCTACTTTCCCCTACTTTCGCCTACTTTCCGGCAAATTTCCTGAAATTTAGTAACTTTAAATGGGTTATCCCACTACAACTTGCTATAAAATATCTTTCTAGCAAAAATGACCAGACATTATTTCAGTATAATATACATTAATATGTAGTACATATTATGTACTATAAAATTCGAAATCAATGAATATATAGGGGAGAGTACTCGAATACCGACACCCTAACAATAAATCACCATAACTTTATTATTTCTCAATTAAATATTTCAAAATTTTATTTATAAGTATTTAGTATACCTATAGGTATATACATATAATATCTATTTTAAAATTAAATTTAGTTTGTTTAACTCTTAGATAACAGGGGTGTCGATATTACAGGCACTGCCATGAATACCGACACCTTGGCACATAATATCGACACCCTAAAAATATCGATATTTAGATATACCATATATTATTTAATATCCACTATCCAATCAGAATTAAATGCGCGTTACTTTTATTAACACACGAAATTCATACGTTGTTTTCCTAAAATTAATTTTCGAAAATATTTTAAATATTAAGTTTGAAATTACTTAATTATAATGCGAATACTGTACGTACATAGGAGTTTTATATAGTTTTAGATGGAGTATTTAATTTCAAGTAGAAACGATATATAATAGGTATAATACTTATAAAATAATATAACATAACGATACGTAAATTATTAGAGTAATGAACCTAATAAATTAATAACGCCGATTGGTTATATAATTGAAAGGGTGTCAATATTACGTGCAATTAGGGTGTCGGTATTATGAAAATGTACGTTGACTATGTAAATATCAATAACTTTGTAACAAATTATAAAAAATACAAAATATTTTCGGCACATTGTAAAATATAATTAGATCTATATGATGTATTTAATATCGAGAATCGATATTGTACTTCAAAAATTTCATAAATTTAGAGTTGTAACGAAAAAATCAGTTTTTTGTTTATAATTAAAAAAATATAAATATTAAAATAAAAATTATACTTATATGAATTAGAATTATATTGATTAACATTTCATATATTAATTATTTGTTGATAGGAATTATACGCATGTCAATATGTGAGCACTACCCCCTATATATATAAATATATATTAGGTATATGATATGATATAATATATATCTATATAATTTATATCTCTATACTATATATATATATATATATATATATATATATATATATATATATATATATATATATTCATTCTCCTACATTATCCCATCTATCTGGAATGCATTCACTTCATCTATAAGATCTATTCAATCTCCCACCTCCTTTAATGCTCATCTCAAGTCATATTTATCCAGTATACAATTTCATTATATTATTATTAACTTTTATATTTCGTTCTTATTACTTCCACATTGTTAGTTAGTTTATGTCACTTTGTTGTAATTGTGGTTGTTATATTTTATTTGTGTTATTTATTTTACGTGCACTTACGAGGAGTGTCATCACTTTGTAACGGTGCCTAATAAACCATATGTCATCATCATCATCATCATCATCATATTATATGATTCATATATATATATATATATATATATATATATATATATATATATTGTAAATACGTATAATGTATAAGTATTTGTATCTACTAAGATGTATCTACTAAGACAATTCTGTATTATTATTCAATTCCTATTTGTAATTGTATCTACTATGATTTTTTTAAAGTAATTTTAGTAGTATCTATTATAAGAAAAAGTGTGTAATTGTAATTGTATCTATTATACATTTTTTGAATATCGTGCACAGCTCTGCTTGAGGTTATATGAGGTATTGATACATATGTATACATATGATACATATTTATCATATATATATATATATATATATATATATATATATATATATATATATATATATATATATATATATATATATGTAAATCAGCTATAGCTGATAATTATAATTATCATTTAAATAATATAAATATCATTCGTAAATATATAAGTACCTACCTATCAATAATCTATTGACAATAACCACCTATGCGCCTTATTGAAAGTTGAGTTATATCGAGATTAGATTATGGGAATAGTATCTAAATGGAGCCCCAATTGATATTTGTAGAAACATTGACGAGTTATTCGTAGGTTACACATTACATTTTATATTCCATATTCCATATTCTAATAGATATTCGACTAGTTATTATTTACATAAATTAAAATGGTTAGGGGTATTTTTCAGAATTAATTACGGATTGTTATGTTTGTGGTATACTATTTCTCAACGCTACCAAATATTGTCCGAATTGCTTCGCAGTATCATCAACGCTGCTACCACAAAGATTTTCCGAATGTTCTTCGCAAAATATTTGACTACCAGAGAAAATAACTGGCTATTCGAGGCGCTATCCAATACAACTTGAAGAGGGTTGATGTCAACTACAAATCCGGCAACAAATCATAATGAGGTAGGATTGAGGATGCTTAGATTTGGAACAAGTTAAATCTGGCGATAAAAAGTTCTTCTTCCATTTACATCCGTAAATAACTGAAGAAACATATTTTATTATTATTGTTTTATTTAACATTATTATTTGATTACATTGTAGACAATTGTTTCTACTATTATTTAAGTGTCTAAATAAACTATTATTATTATTATTATTATTATTATTATTATTATATATACATAGGTAGATATATATATATATATATATATATATATATATATATATATATATATATATATCGGGTGTATGAATAGATTTAGAGTAGGTTCCTACTCTAAATCTATGGGTGTATGGCATACATTGTATGGGCGACGCGCATTGCGCGCAATGCGCGAATACCATGAATATATATATATATATATATTTATTTATTTATTTATTTATTTATTTAATTTGAATCAGACATGCATAACAGAGGTCCATAGAATATACAATAATTAAAACTAACAACAATTAAACGAAAACGAAATCTAAAATATTATCTAAATACAGATTTATACCATAAGGTAAATAGTTGCGAAGGGCACAAGATATTATAATAATAAAGTTGAATAATTAACGAATTACGAGAATTTCGTATACGTTGATAAAGTGAATTATATGATTTACGTAGTTTAATTGTTAAATTATTAACATTATCATATAAAAACATCAATGACGCGCTATTTCGACGCTTATATTTCATCACTATACGATATGCGTTATTATATGCTACCTTAATTTTTTGCATGTTGGCCCTATTCGGTAACCATATACTACTAAGGTAGATATTTGAAACAAACGATTTAAATAGAATAATCTTAGTAGCTTTAGAGCAATGGCTAAAATTATTCGCTATCATATAGCTTTGTTTATATAGCTGTTTGATATTATTATATATATCAATATCATCAGACAAGTCTTCTGATATCCAATGTCCAAGATATTTATACGCTTTAACAACATTCAAAAGTGTATTACCTATGTATAACTTTACTGGATTATGTATAGATGAACCATAATAGATAGGCAAAATGACAGATTTATCTATATTATATGTTATGAAGTTATGGCCAGCGAACTCTTCACAACAATTTATCAATAATTGCAGACCCTTCAGTGATGGTGAGAATAGAGCTGTATCGTCAGCATAGCATAAATTATTAATTATCTTCCCATTTAAACAATATCCTGATTTTATTTGATTTAATTTCACAATCATAGGATTGGTATAAATATTGAATAGTAAAGGTGAAAGAATTCCTCCTTGACGGACACCATTCGAAACTGGGAAGCTATTTGATGTATTATCACCCCACTTAATATAGATTCTCTGATTTCTGTACCAATAATTTAAAAAATTTATTATATAAGATGGAACATTATTATCTTTTAATCTATGAAATAAAATATTGTGATTAATTTTGTCAAAAGCTTTAGATGCATCTAGAAAAGCTACAAATATATTGGTATTGTTATTATAGTAATCTTTTAAGTATTGCTTAAGTGCAAAAACACACATTTCGGTTCCAAGGTTTTTTTTAAATCCAAATTGATTATCAAGAGTAACCAATAAAGAAGATATTCTATTATATATCACCTTTTCAATTAGCTTACAAATAATATTGGATATACATATAGGACGATAGTTAGAAGAGTCATTCGATCTTTTATTTTTGTTTTTAATTATTGGTAGAATATAGGATAATATTAACTTTTTTGGAAAATAGGAGTGATGTAACATGTTATTAATGAGTAATACTATGACTTGGATAATAAGACTATTTGAATTAGAAATATGTTCTATGGAAATTCCATCAGGACCTACAGATTTACCACATTTAATGGAATCTATAATAGATGAAATCTCAACCGTATTTGTATAAACAATTTCATTAACATTAATTTTATTATATGGGTACGGAATAGAATTAGTACTGTTAAAAATATCATTAAAATTATCAAACCAGAATTTAGTAACATCAGCTATACCATGTGCATTCTCAATGTTATTAGGAATAGAAGATTTTTTTTTCAAATTATTTGAAATTAATTTCCAAAAATTATTTCGATCACTGATTATATTTAAGGCAATATTATCAGCTTCTATTTGTTTACATAACAATTTACTATGGCGTAATTCATATTTAAAATGTTTTCTTGCATTAACCATATTGTCATAACATATTCCAGCTAGAGGTTTTTTATTTTGTATCCAAGTTAAATAATATGATCGGGCAATACAATGTTTTTCCTTAACAATACTATTCCATTCCGAACGAGCGTATTTACTATTATTAGATTCAAAACATATATCTTTAGAACATTTTAATAGTATATTTATTAACGAATTATATAAATATTCAGTATATATATATATATATATATATATATATACCAAAGATCTTGCGAAGCATCCTTCGGAAAATCTTTGTATATACTATGTATACATTTTATTATAATACCAAGACCTCCTATAACCTCAGGTTATAGGAGGTATTAGTAATACGCCCATATTGCTAGATAGAAGCTTCTCTATAGCTATATGAATACGCCATACGATCTATGCATATGTATTTAGGACTCATACACTAAGATAAGAAACTAAATTGACTAAGATCTGATTTTATTAATAGATTTTACATAAACATCCTAGTTTCTTACGAAATGATATCTATTTATTTAATCAGTATATATTTGCTCATATTTTCACATATAACGGTCCAAGAAAAGAAAAATAGTACGTTTTATACATACGTATATTATATTTTAATATAATAATATACTTTATAGCCAATATAATCTTATACTTTAGTATGTAAACAACTTTTAAACTTATAAATAAATCTCGAATAACTTTCTTATATCTAATCACCGTCTACGTGATTTCCTGCATGTTTAAAAATGTTATCACGTACACTTAAAAAGTGTTATATATTATATTATTTTAACTTATTACAATTTATATACATATACATTATATATTTATATGATATAATATATATATATATAAATTTATTAGTATACTTTAAATATATTTTAATAATCTATTATCATAAATTTTATGATAAAAGATAAACTTTAAGATAATTATCTAAGATTATCTATTTAATAATATTAATATCTTAAAGATATTAATATTATATTAAATATAAGATAATTATTATCATAATGATTTAAAGATTATGATAATCTTAAAGATTATCTTAGATAATATTATATTAAGTTTTAAAGTTACTTTATCATAATAAAGTTTATGATAAAGTTAATCATACATTTTAGAATTAAATTATGATTAATATTATAATTATTATATATTATATATTATAATAATATTAGGGAGACTATCAAAAAGGACGAGTTGGGGTTAAAGGTTACATTTGAAATACGAGTTAATACTATTAACTTAATAGTATATATATATATTTTGTATAGATATTTGTGGGTTATTTGGTTTAATTGGTTTAGTTTTGTCCTGTTTGGTTTTTTTAGCTGCATTACAACCCAAAGTGAGCCTATAAAAAATTATTTCGTATTTAAAAGTTAACCTTTAAATGCACCACAACTCGTCCTTTTTGATCGTAACCCATAATATTATATTAAATATTAAAAACAGGTGTATATTTATATTATTAATTAAACAACTATTTTTAATTTTTGATAATAAACAAATTATAGTTTGTTTTATAAAATACAATATTATAAATTATATATTATATTAGATATATATATATATATATATATATATATATTTTTATATATTTTTTTTTTTTTTTAACCTATCCCATAGCATTTGGATGCCGTAGGGGCGCCGTTGAATTCCATATAACTTTTCTCCATCCTTCTCTGCTCATCGTCGCTCTCATTGCTTTTACAATATCCATGCCAGTCCACTCGACAACATTGTCTTGCCATTGTAACTTCGGTCGTCCTCTTCTTCTTATACCGTCAACAGTTCCTTGCAGATTTGTTTTTGATATTGTGTCAGACCTAATAACGTGACCGAACCATTTGAGTTTCTTTTCAATAACCTTTGCTAATAGTTCTGAGTGTGGGCCGATTTGACATATTACCCGTCTTCTAACTTCCACGTTCGTGACTCTATCTTTATAGTTAATATTTAGTAATCTCCGAAGGCATCTCATCTCTAGAGCACGTATTCGTTTTTGCAGATCTTTACTTAGTGTCCAAGTTTCGCATGCATATAAGAATATTGAATTCACAAGAGATTGCATTAATTGAATTTTGGCTTTAAGATGTAGCGAAGTGTCATACCATATTACATTTAAATTTGATAAGGCTGCGATTGTTTGACCAATTCTAGATAGAATTTCAGCTTTAGAACCTTTGTCATCAATAATCGCTCCTAGATATTTAAATGAATCAACTACTTTTAATGGTGTGTTATTTATACTAATATTAGATGTAAATCTACCTTCAGAATTCGTCATTAATTGCGTTTTTGTACCATTTATTTCCATACCATAAGAACGTGAAATATTATCGATTAATGTTATCAAATTATGTAATTCTTTTTCCGATCCGGCTAAGGCATCAATATCATCCGCGAATCTTAGGTTAGTTATAATCTTTCCACCAATATTTACTGTTCCATCATGTTTATCTAGAGCGTCATTCATAATTTGTTCAAGCATTATATTGAATAGCGTCGGCGAAAGTAAACATCCTTGTCTCACTCCTGTTGTTGTCCGGAACCATTCTCCAACTTTTCCATCAATATATACAGCACTTTCTGCCTTACTATATAGGTTTTCTATAGTTTCAATTAATTTTAAGTTGATATTGAATCTTTTCATTGTAGACCATAATGCACTATGCCAAACACGATCGAAAGCTTTTTTAAAGTCGATAAAAACGTGGTATAGTGGCTTATTATGTTGCGAGTACTTCTCTGAAATTACTCTGAGATTAAAAATCTGTTCACTTGTGCTTCTTCCTTTGCGAAAACCAGCCTGCTCTTCTGATAAAAATTCTTCTGTGAAGTGCTGTAGTCTGCGTAGGATTATTTTCAACATAATTTTACTTGAGTGTGAAATAAGACTAATTGTTCTATAGTTTTCGCATTTCTGGAAACTTCCTTTCTTATGCAGACTTATTATCAAAGATTTTGTCCAGCAAGAAGGCCATATTCCTGTTTCCCATATGTAATTACATATATTTGTAAATATTTTTGTTAGTATATGTCCTCCAGCTTTCAATAGTTCAGCTGGGATGTTATCAACACCCGTTGATTTTCCAATTTTTAAGGATTGTATAGCCACTTCAGATTCCAGAATATATAATATATGTATATTTTATAATTAGGTTCTTTTTCAGAATTACCAAAAACAACCTTATATCTTTCAATATATGGCAGTATAGGCTATATGAATGCAGGACATTTCGTATACCGGACATTTCGTATGAAAAATAGCAGACGTTTCGTATAATAATTATCTGATATTTGTATACGAAACATCCGGTATACGCACAGAGCTAGAGAGATTTCTCTCTAGCTCTATGGGTATACGGAACGTCTGTCACCCGGCTATATAGATTATACTGAGTATAGGTGTAGGCGTATGTTATGCAGTCACATTAATGAATTGTAAGTAGCGCATTGTAATCAGCAGTAATCGTTACCGCATTACCGTATAATCAAAATGTATACCATTATGAGATGCTTCGTGCAGGTGCATGGTTAACAATTTAATAAACGTCTGAATACAAATATTTCCACGGAAAGCTTCTTTATAAGCTATATAAGTTACTTATATTATAATTATGGAGAATAAAGTATGCTTACATATATAGAGCTATATATAAAAATCCATACAGCTATTTTCAGTAAGCCTCATATAATTATCATAATAATAGTTCAACTATTAGTTGAAATGATAATATTAAATTATATTATTTAGGACTTTTTGAGAATCATGCCTCATACCTTTATATAATATTATATTTTTTTAATAATACTTGAAATTTATTTTATTTTTATAAATTTTGTTTATAATAATATATGTAAGTATGAGAATAATTATAACACATGATATTTATTTGCATAATAAATAATCATTAATATAATGAATTATCAGTATAATATATCACACTAATACAATTAATTAAAAATTAAGTTAAGTTATTGATATACTAATAATTATAATTATTTAAATTATGGTATAAAACCCCTCTCTCTTGTGTATATAACTAAGTGTATTATACACCTCTATCTCATGTATAGTACCCCTGGTATAATACCCCTCTATCTAATGTATAGAACTAGTGGTATAACACCATTCTCTCTCATGGTATAATACCTCTCTCATGTATAGAACTCCTGGTATAATACCACTCCCTCTTATGTAGAACTCCTAGTATATACCCCTCTTTCTCATGTGTAGAAGTCCTAGTATAATACCCCTCTCTCTTGTGATATAATACCTCCCTCTTGTGATATAATACCCCTCTCTCTCGTGATATAATACCCCTATCTCTCGTGGTATATAACACAACCCCCTATCTCTCATGGTATATAACACCAGCCTCTCTGTCTCTCTCCAATGTAGAACTAGTGGTGTTCACGGTAGCCACAGAAGATAATGAAGCGTACCAGAGGTTCATTCGTTCTGCGGACAGGTACTCGCATGATGTACGCACTCTAGGATTAGGTCAGGCATGGAAAGGAGGAGATATGGAAACGTCTACTGGCTAGTACTATTGAATTCATACATATATATATATATATATATATATATATATATATATATATGTATATATGAATAACACATTTATATTTAATTATTATCTAAATTACTTAATATGAATATTTGATATTTCGAAAAGCTACGAAAATTCCATATCAACATTGAATAATAATTCGCTCAAAACTAATTCATATTCTTATATATTGGAGGCATCGGTGGCACATTGACGGTGGGTGATCACATTCAAAAATAAATGTATTTATATTATAAATTATATATTATATATTATCAATTTTATAATATAAATTTTATATTGTAATACATTTAAAGATTCTAAATAAGATCATATATATAACAAAATATCTTGAGAGATAGGGACATACCACGATTACTCCACTGAATCAGCTCCCATATATATAATATATATATATATATATATATATATATATATATATATATATATATATATATATCTGATTAATTAAATCTCTAACCCTTCTCCATTTATATACAATTATCGTAATTATTTGTAAATCTTCTCATTCAGTATTTAATCATAAATATGTAGCGTACTATTTAATTATAAAATAAGTTAATCATTAATTGATGGTATTTATAAAATATTCTTGATTGTTTTAATTATAATAATAATAATAATAATTTTTATTACACTAATAATAACAATAACTAATGGTAGAAACAAAGTATAATAATATAGTTGGATTCACAACATATACACAGGTGGAGGTCAGAAGGTGAATCTATTAGCCGATGCCCTTACAGAGTATAGGGAAGACAGCGAAACTATTGTTATGTTTGTCGACAGGCTAGTATTCACATTATTAAACTCGCATGTTGCGTATTGTCGCGACAAAATAGGTGATTTGTCTAACATAATATCATTTTATGTTATCAAGTCAATTATGAATCTACGAATGTATATTTTTATCAATTTTTCGTAGTGTAATACATTTTTTTCAAGATAAATTTCTTAAGAAAATTATCATCAATTAGTAAATATAAAATATTTATATTCTATTTTAATTGCAATAAAATTTAATTTAAGTTTATCATATATTTAGTAATAACCCTTAATTTATATTATATATAATATATCCATTTTCGGACCATATAATATATATGGCATATACTGTAACTTAAAGTCTGTGAGTAATATGTAAACCATTGCTCTCAAATCAGTAGTAAATATTGAATTATAGATAACGTTAATTTATTAACAAAGAATCAGTAATATATACGGAATATTCAACCACTAAAACGCATGTGCACGTAGTTAATACAATCTAATATTAATAATTAATATACTCTAATATAAATAATTAATACACTCTAATATAAATATTTAATATTGGGTTATAAAATTTCAAATACTTTCAAGGATTCTAATCCGTTAATACTTAAAAATCATAGCCTCAAATTCAAAAAAATGTTTGCATTGTTATCCAAATATGTAAACCTTCGAAGCTTTCCAATGTAAATCAAGACCTTATATGTATAGAAACATTATACATCCTAAGTTCAATTATGTATATATATATTAATTGTTAAAATATGATGTGACTCATGTTTACATTTATAATAAATAAATCTATATACGAAATATAGTATGTATTTAAATAAAGCTAACTTCAACTATATAATATTAATATTAAATGATTTTAATTATATATATCATATACAATTTTAAAAAAAATGAGTCTTATTTTAAATACTCCTCTCGATAATTAACTGATTTTATCAATTTATAATGAAATCGAAAATCCAGACCTGACTCGATATTTCATTACTAAAATTTGAGATTGGACTCGAAGAATCAAATTTTTACAGCACTAGTTAATATACTCTAATATAAATAGTTAATACATTCTAATCAATTAAAACAATACCGAATAACTACCCCTAACTCAATACAGATAAATGCAATCATATTCGTTTTCACCACTAGGTAAATTTGTCTCTACTAATTGTCACTATTAGTATCTTTTACTTTATTATTGCACGCTATACGAATTGTATAATAAAAGGTGTTTAATTAAAACTATCTATCTAATATAAATAGTTACGATCTGGTTATCGGAGCTTCCCCAGACGATATCGTGGATAAGTTTCTCAGCTTAGAAGCGAAACTGTTGTTCTCTGCAGAAGATTTCTGTTGGCCCGATCGTCACCTAAAGGTTTGTATTACCATACTATATGTATCACCATATAATTGTTATCGTCATAAGTTGTATTAATACTTATATATATATATATATGAGTTAATAAGATTTATTTAAATAACAATAACATTTATATTTACTAACAAATATTCTGAAAATTAAAAAATTATGAATTTTTAATCACACCAACAAATATGAAAAATTGTATGATGATGATGATGATGATGATATTGAGTTTATTAGCACTAAAATAGGGTCATGTAGACCCCTTCGCTCGTGCGGGAAGAAAATAATAATAAAATAATAGTAATATGATAATAATTTGATAATAATATACATTCAATATACAACGGAAAAACAATAATAAACAATATAAAGGACTATTATATACTACAGTCTGCATTGAGATATGCTTAATAGTTATTGTAATAAAGTATTGTTTATTTCATATTAACTATCATATAACAAATATATTATATATTTAAAATATTATAAATTTAATCATTATTTTACTATTATTTTTATATATTAAATTTGTTGTTACCTGTGTTATCAATATTTACTATACATTAACATGGAAGATATAGGTTTTAGCATATTTGTCATTTTTGCCATGAATAAGATCCCTGATAATATAATAATGTGCATATAAAATTATAAATTATAATATAGTATCCAATAGTATCCATATAATATTAACAAATATACCTTTATATTGTGTTAACATCAGATACAATATAGTGCAATTTAAATGTATAGGTTTAAGTAGTATTCATAGCTTTACTTATACTTGAGTATACTTATATATAAGATTAATCACTTTACACAAATAGTTTTCAGTATATATATATATTCAATGTGATTCAATGTATTCATTGTATTTAATGTATTCAATGTATTCAACATATACATTAATAATGAGCATAAATTCATAATTCACAACTATATATATATATATGAATTTTCACATATAAGTATATGTTATATAATATTTTTATATGTATAGCATGCATATATTATAAGATAATATATATTATATATGAGAATATATAATCAAAGAATGGCATATGAAATATGACACTACTCTTGAAATCTAATACATACAAGTACTATAGAAGAGATCTATATATTAAATAGTTACTCTTTTCTATAAGCGTACATTTAAATTATATTTATGAAATCATTATAATAATAGTCTTACTAATTTCTTTGCATTATTATTTAATCCAATATGTTCACTTTTTAATTATCTGTAATACCTCTATACTATATTAGCTCTTATATTATTATCCTTTATATATATATATATATATATATATATATATATTTATATCGTTTTTTCCAACTAATATTCATATCCACTGAATATGATATTTAAATTAATATCTGCCAGTATTATATCATAATGTGTATTACCCACCACCTAATAGGAAGTATGTTAATAGTTATCTTTTATACATCTGTGTTTCATATGATTAGAAAACTACATTACATAGTTATGAACAAATATAAGTATTGGTATAGTGATTGATATAAATTGGTATAGTGATTGATATAACCTACATTGTCTAGGCTATTATTCAAAACACACATATATATATATATATATATATATATATATACAGTTATTTCATTGTGAGTATCATTTATATAGGTAACTAATGGTTAATAACTATATATATATGTGAGTTGATTATAGATGGAAATGTTGTTTAAGTATCCTAATGACATTTATTTAGATAATTAATTATATAATGGATGCCATAGTGGTATATTAAAACCATGCAAGTTAATAGTATACTTATTTCACTTACTTTATTCACTTATAATACATTCAGATATTCTGTTAGTTTGTGACTAAATTGTCTATATACCATTATAATGATATTATTATTTTATTTATGTAATGTTAAGTAGCAGATTTATATATGTAATCCAGTATTTATGATGAATGTATCTAGTTTTATTAGGTAATATAATGTATCTACTCTTGTGATCATAAATAATTGGAAAATGTTTATTATTACAGATTTTATGTGTTGGTGCTACCTATGTTCTATAAATAGATTTGTACATATATTTAATAGAAAAAATAGTGGCCTACTAAAAGTGTATTACTTTTTATAATTTATTTATTCAATAACATTTTTAACATGATGATAGATATTATATAAATCCAAGCCGTTTCACTCGAGCAAGTATGCGTATTTGTTTACATTCACGAATGTAAATATCACGTGGTTTACTGGATGACAGAATAATTCAAATTTAAAATTACAATACTATACATTTATTTAATTATATTAATATTAATTATATTTAATAATGAGAATACACAAAGGATTTAGATGCACTGCTATCAAATGTAATAATTATTCGGGAAATGTCAATATACCATTTCACAGATTTCCAAAAGATAAAGAGAGGTTAAATCATATTTTTAGCAAAATTAACACATAAATTATATTATTTATAATCTACGATCCTATGATTATAGGATTTAGATCATATCGGCTCTAATTTTAAAAGGTCTTTTATGATTTTAAAATCTGAGATTTTATTTTATATATTATTCTTATGGATATTAATCGATATTAATTATATTAAATAACAATGTATTGAACTATTAATTATATTAAATAATAATTTATTAAAATATAAATTATACTTCTATTGAACTATTAATTATAGAGAATAATAATTTATTAAAATATAAATTATACTAATTATTGATTTATTTATATTAATAACAGATGTATGAGATGGCTTATTAATATTAAGAACGATAGTTTATTGATTAAGGCCAGAAAGGAAGGATGCAATATAGCTACACAAAATCTAAGACTATGCTCCCAACACTTTGATGATAATCAATATTTGAACTCTATTAGGTTGTTATTATAATATAGTATACATTTATATATTATAATATATATAATATATATATATATATATATATATATATATATATATATATATATATATATGTGTGTGTGTATATATATAAGATCATATTTTAACTCTATTAGGCAGTTATTTTAGTATTATATATAATATAGATATATATTTGTTAATAGTATTATATATTTAAACAGGAAAACTTTATCTAAGATAGCCATCCCTATGTTATTTGATATTCCTAATCCACCTAAGATTGTAACTCCTAGAAGAGAGATTATTAAACACATTGCTCATAGCTGCAGACCAGAAGGTTATAACAAATATACATATATATATATACATATATAATAATTTAGTATTATATTATTTTAGAAGTTAACGATTCATCTGAAGATACGGATTCATGCGATGAAGATCACTCATTAGCCCAGAACAGTTTCACAGCCAACATTCCAATCTTAACGAAAAATGAACTCATTATAATCAAAAAGGACAAAGAAATTAATGTAATGAAAATCAAAATAAATAAACTATCTGATAAGGTTAAATCACTAAAACGAATCAACCGCCAATATTATTCTAAAATCTATAGATATAATATTGTTAATACAAAAAATAATCTATCTAAAGTAACACCAATAATGAATAGTCCGAAAAAATCTAATTCTGATAGTTTGATATTAAAAATTCGAAAGGGAAGATATGCAAACGGTTATAGACACACGCATGCCAATAAGATGTTCGCCTTATCTCTGTGGCATGCTAGCCCTAAATGTTACAGGCTCCTATACAGTTATTTTGCGCTACCTTCAATAATAACACTTAGACGATCAATAAGAATGATCCAAATGCAACCAGGTTTTCATTCTATAATTCTGGACGCGTTGAGAGAGAAAACTAAGAAATTTACAATGACGGAGTCTTTAGTCGTAGTTGCATTTGATGAAATGTCAATCAAGATGAACCTGGAGTACAATTCTAGACTAGACAAAGTAATAGGTTATGAAGATATGGGAGAAGATAGAAGTGATCTTATTGCTACGTACGTTACAGTATTTATGGTGAAGAGTCTTCTAGGGAAATGGAAACAACCTATTGGTTATTTCTATACATCTGGGCCGATGAAAACAGATATGGTTAAAAATAAACTGATGGAGTGTATCGATATTTTACATGGCTGTAATTTATATGTTAAAGTAGTAATATGTGATCAAGGGCCAAACAATCGAGGTTGCTGCAAATTATTAAATTTATCTACAGATAGCTATTTTAAATACAATAATTCTAAGATTTATTTCTTCTATGACCCACCTCATCTTATTAAAAGTATTCGTAATGCATTATACAATAAAGGATTTGGCGATATTTCATTTAAATATATTAAAGATATATATAATATAAAAAGAAGATTAAGTTTACAACTTAAGGATAAACTTACCACTAAACACATTGAACTCTCAAGTTTTAGTAAAATGAGAGTTAACTTGGCAACCCAGGTGTTGAGTATGTCGGTTGCGTCGAATATACGCACTGTTGTTATTTTAAGTAAACTTCTTCCTGAAGATTCCCTAAAGACTGCAGACTTTTGCGAATATTTTAACAATTTATTTGATATTTTTAACTCAAAATCCAATGATCACTATGTATACAAGAATCCACTAAATCAAAATTCCAAATCCATGGATTTTTTGAGGTTAGCAAATGAAATGCTCAATGAATTAAATGTGCATACAATGGGAATGACAATCTTCCATGCATTTTAGGATGGATCGCCAATGTTAAAGCACTTATTTCTTTGTCTCAAGATTTAGTAGATAAATATGCAATATACGAGTTAAATACAGGAAATATAAACCAGGATTATGTCGAGAACTTCTTTTCAAGAATGAGAAGCGGTGGAGGAAATAGAGACAACCCTTCAGCTGCAGAATTTTCTACTGAATATATAAAGGTATGTATCAGTGAATTATTTAATAAGATCGATGGCAGCAATTGTGAACTTGATGCAGGTGAATTCCTGATTAAAATGGAAGAACTTAAAAACATTCCTCACATCAAACCGTTAAAGACACTGCCAGTAATATTGACGGAAAACTTACGAAATCTAGATATCATTGAAACCAATGCGGCTACTGTATTGGCTGAAGATATTGCTATTAGTAACCTGATACAATACCCATGCCAAGCATGCAGTATTCTAATGTTAGAAGATGGATCGGCTTCTTTCGCAGCATAATATGTAGCTTGTATGCAGCAAAAGAAAAATTCTTCGAAAGAATATTCCAATGTTCCAACAAAGTCATTTTTAGAATATATCAAAATATTAGAGACAGTATACCATAATAATATTGAAATCATTCTCCATGAAGATAATGTGTGTACACACTTCATGAATCTTGTAAATGAAAACACTACGTTTGATTATTGTAAAGAATGTGCTATTATGCGACCAACGTATGTCATTTTGTGTTTTATCAATATTAAGTTTAAATCATTATTATCTAAAGATAATTTATGTTACATCGCAGACCCTACAAGAACATGTAGAAAGATGTTAAAATTAAAACATATATAAAACATATATTTTGTCTTTTCTTAATTATTCTTAATAAATTGTTAATAAATATGTATAACTTTACCTCTTATTCTTTCACTTCTTAGGAATTTGGATTATTATAAATATGTTAACCTATATGTTTACAATTGTATTACTACTTGTATTAATAGTAGTAATACCTGTATCAAAGTTTTCATTGTATTCGATGTATGCCCAATAGTTTATACATGATTTTGGATATTATATAGTATCACAAGTATATATATATATATATATATATATATATATATATAAATATATATAATATTATATATACAATACACACACATATATATATATATATATATATATATATATATGTGTGTATATATAATTATAATAGTATATGTTATATATATATATATATATATATATATATAATATATATATATATATATATATATGTGTATATATAATTATAATAGTATATGTTATATATATATATATATATATATATATATATATGTATTGTATATTATAATTATATATGTTGCAAATATAGTTAACTATATTCAAGCGATATACATTAAATATAATGCTGGATGATATTTCATAAATATTGTATTCTGTCATCCAGTAAATATTTGTTTACCAAATTGCGTGCGTTTTGCGGTCGTCATTTTGATACGCAGATTTATATATAGAATATGCTGAGTGATACGGCTTGGATATAAATATAATAATTGCATTTTGTATAGGATATAAAAGAAAATATTTAATATAAAAATTATGATTAACAAATAAATTATTATTATTTTGAAAATAAAAGATAAAATTATGAATATTTTAAAATCGACTAATTATTAAATTTTAAAAAATGAAAATATTATGTAGTTATATAAATTCTAAATTATCTGAAAATTTCAATTCATTTCAAGAATTATTGAAAGACTTAATAGTGTTTAATGAGTGAAATTAGTAAAAATAATTATTTTGAGGAAATTCATTCTAAAGATTTACAATATAATTATAAAAAATTTATGAAATATTGGGGAATACAGACGGTAGGCACAAATTAAATAACTATAAATAGCAAAGTTCAAGCGTGTCGCGCGAATTCATTATACGCTCTAGTGCACACGAAAATATATCTATGAGAAACATGTATATATGGAATAATTCCTTTAGAAAAATATATGTATAAAGTTTATACATAAACCATTCGTATTAATATATATATAAATATTATATATATATATATATATATATATGATATTTATATTATATTTACACATACGAATACGAGTAACATCCTATTTTCGGATTGATATTGATATTATAATGCATTATTATAACGTAGCTAAAATAAACGGAAGAATAAAACTAAACCAAATAGATCAAACAACCCAAAAATATCAATAATGATTATAAGGCACGCGACGCACGCCTTGTGCACCTCGCGTGAACTTTGATATTTATAGTTATTTAATTTTTGCCTACCGTCCGTACCATCCTGAAATATATATATAAGCAATAACTTATCACATTATGTTATTATAAATAAATAGCCACCGATTATTATTAATTATTTAAATGTATATATAATATTCTATATTTTGAAAAAAAAATTAAAATAAAATTCAAAAAATTATCCTATATTCATTAAATTATGACTGTTAATAAATTAAAGTACATTTTTTTAAATTATTATTATAATTTATTTTAATTTTAAATTATATACTTTTAAAAGTGTTTATTTTATAGTTATATTTTATTTAAAAACATGATTTATATATCAATTAAGGGGATCCCGCACATAACACGCAATTTGCCAATTTCGTGTATAAATAGATAGGAAAAATATAGGACCACTAAAAAAAATAGAACTGATATTCTATTCATTCGATTGACTTAATTTTTTTGTAATATATTCATAACATATACATGCATAGGAAAATAGAAAGTTATTTTTAATATTATTATTTATTATATTATATATATCTAAATTAAAAATTAGAGATACTAAAATGATGGTATTTCTATACAAATAATCATTTTATACAATGAATTCTATACATTTTATTAATTATCTCTCTATTTTACTATTCACATAATTAAATTCTATATAAAGCAAAAAAAAATAATATTATAATTATAATAGTTTTTGTGTTCTATATTTTTAAATGCACATACCTAGAGTGAAATAATTATTCTGAGAAAACAGCATTTGAAATTTGACAGCATAATAATGTAATATTGAATAGTATATAATATAGCATTATCTTATCGTCATAAAATACATTTTTATGACATTTCTAGACTGAATTCATGTCTAATTTTTTTACAGATACTAAAAAACACTATAATAAGTATTATTATGTAATAAAATAAAATATAAAAAAAATAAAATATCAAAGGGAAAAATCCCCTTAAAAGATAATATTATATACAACAAAATTTGAAATAATTTTTTTTTTAATTTCAGATTGTTTTAATTGATTAATTTAAATTAATGCTATACATATAAAGAAAGTTTAGTATTTCGATAGTATATCATGTATAACAGATATCCACACAGATCCACTGATGTCTATTTACTGTCCTAATTATATTATTTATATGCCTGATGAGTACTTAATCATTTTCTATTTGAATAATATATACATACAATTCACATATGCTGGTTTCTTCATAACATATCATTTTCTAATGTATTTTAGTTAAATCACAAGTATTTGTGTTGTATGTTAAAAGTATTCTAATACACTTATCAGATAATGTCATCCATAGTTATAAGATTATGTTGTCTTTTCTTATATATTAATCTTACAGCTATCGCTAATTAAATCCTTCTTTATTACCTTCTTAATTATATATCCTAATAAATTTAGATTCATACTCGCTTTTTTTTAATATTATTTTAAAAGATATTTAAAAAATCTAAAAAACTAAAAAATTGCACTATTCTACACTAAGAAATACTTAAATAAATAATTGTATTATACATTCCTAATGGTATTGATATTTATTATTACAATATATAATATTAACGAATCTATCCGAGCATAATCGTATTTGTATACAAGTATTAAAATATTTTAAATAAATTTTAGTACAAATATCAATTTTTTAAATTAAAATTAAATTTGTCTCACTTATTAAAAATTGTTAATAAAAAGTAAATTTAAAAATTTAATAATGTAAAGTTATTAAATAATAGTATGTGTTGTTATTTATTATTGTATTATACAAAATTATAATTGTATCTACATTTTGCAGGAAATGTATCCAGAAGTTAGTTCCCAAGAAAATAGATTCTTAAACTCTGGAGGTTAATTCAAGATAAATATTTTATATTCTAGCTATTCTTAAAAAGTAATAATTTATATTAATTTTCATATAATATAGTATATTATATATATATATATATATATATATATATATATATATTAAATATACTATATTTAGTGATATAACAAATATCATATTTTATTACGGCTCATTTTAAATACATTTAAAATTATTTTTTTCAATTTTTGTATCCGTTTTTATATACCAACATGATAATGATAATTTATTATATTAATTTATTAAAATACATAGACAATTGTTAATTGTAATTAATGTAATCATAATTCTATATATGTTATATATATATATATATATATTGTATTATTATTGTATAGCAATATTTTTGATATATTTTCAGCATTACACTAAAGTCCATACATTTTTTAATAACAAAATCTAATATCACAATTTATTATAAATATATATATTGTGGATTATTAATATAATATATATCTTACATTTTTAACACATTTAGTTTGTAAATAGAAGAATTCTAATAATATAACATAATAATACAAATATATTTTAAAAAATATGTTGAATTTAAAAAAATCAAAATTATATATTATTGTATTTTTATCGCTTTTTATTCACATTTTAAATGTATTTAAAACCAACATTAAATGCGTTTTTTATTCACTCATAACATTGACTATATTCATTATTCAAACTATATTCATTATATTATTATACCATATTAAAGGTATTATCGGATTTGCAAATGTCATGTATAGTGCAGTCACTCATGCGAGAATCAAAGATGGTGATGATGATCAACGATTCTACACCTCATTATTTCTGAACAAGAAACTTAACGTTTGATTATTTACCTTTAGACTAGTGTTGTTATAATAACATATTATTTATTTATTAAAGTATTTTAATTATAAATAAATTAATATGGGTATCTAACTATATATATATACAGTAAAAGCAGCTTGTATCGACATCCCAGGAGATCCGTAAATATGTCGATACATCCGATTGTCGTTGCGTATGATAAATGCGTGGCTAATTTCAATTACGCCCAATTAATAGAATATGTATTTATATTATCAAATATCAATGATTGCGATTATATCGTTAATTATGTGTATTAAGTTAATACTATTAATTATTACACTAATATATATTATATATAATTATTACACTAATATAAATTAAATTAAATAAAAGTATGCTTGTAATATATATTTTATTTTTCATTATTGATAATTAAGTAAAATAATTAGTATCTGTTTTTGTTTAGTAGATATTAACTTTGATAGTAAACAATTTTCAACACGTGATTTAATATTTAATAATTGCTGACACAATATTTCAGAGTTGTCGATATTATTAATAAATATATAATTTTGAACATCGTTTATCATATCAAGAATATCGGGTGTAGATTTAATACTAACGGATTCATATGTATCATCATCGCATTCACACTCATTTTCGTCATTTATATTAAAAATAATATGTGATATTGATAAAATATTAGAAAACATATCTGTCTAATTATTAATAAATACAAAACGCACTTAACAAATCAAAACAATGGATATATTCTCCTAGTATATCCATTGTATTGATATTGTATTATTAAATATTATTAATTGCAATTAAAGAAAGGTGGTCAATTTAAGATATTACTTATAAAGAGTGTACATTCGAGTATGCTAATGTGCACATATATTCTGTTGATACAATCGGCTTTTACTGTATATATATATATATATATATTTATTTATTTATTAATCTTTAAATTGATTATTTTATGATATTACATCAAAATAACGAAATCTAATATATAGAAATATCTATATTCTAATCTCAATTTATAAATATTTATTTATTAATCTTTAAATTTATTATTTTATGATCATTTATCATAATATAGGAAAAATATTCAATCAAACTAGACACAAAAACAGAAATATTCCAGAATTTACATGGAGCCTTAAGTTAGTATAAAGTATATTCTAAAAATTAATATCTATTCATATAATTAATGTATTATCTAGCTTTATAATAATATACAAACTATATTTATTATTACTCTATAACATGTTTCTAATAAAATCAGATGAAATGACATTGGTGCTTGAGGAAGAACATTCTTATCTCTACAATAATCGTACCACGAATAAACCCATGATATTTCATGGTAACGGTCCAATGAAGGTAGTATATCTATAGCTAATGTACAGTGAATAACTTATCAATTTAAAAGTCAATTTGAATAAAGATATCAATTTAATGAAATCTATGTTTTTGTATACAATTTTAATAAAAATATATAACATTATTATCAATATTATATCTATTATTTATTAATATTATTATCAATATTAAATTACAAATATGTGAGTTTTTGAGATACTTTTATATGATTAGGATTCATTAAATTAATAATTTTTGATTTTTCATTTATTAACTAAATAATAAATTTATGACATTTATATAATTATACTATATTAAAATCATCATAATCTAATAACATAAATGTGTACATATGTTGAGATTAAATTACAATAAATTAAATAATTTAATATTAAACATACCTACAATCTTAGAATTTTTATAATGTCAACATTATTATTTTATTCAATATTTTATAAAATATTATCTATTATATTATTCTACTTCAGGTATTTTATTTTATATCATATTTCATTTAAAATTATAATATTAAAAAATTAATAATAATAACAAAATTTTATAAATTAATAATATGAATAATATAAAATAATAATTATATTATTTAAAGGGGTTCACGGTCTTTAGATTTCAATGTAATTGGATAGGAAATTTATTTTTTTTGAAAATTCAAAATCTAACATAAATAATTAAGATTTTTTACATAATTTAAATTGCATAAAATTAAGATATATTGTGTTAATTGTTCTATAGGATTTTTAAATGATTAGAATATTAGTTTTGAAAATATCACTATTTTAAAAAAGTAACAAATATATCAAAATTAAATATTTATTTTTAAAATTTAATTATCAATTATTTATCAACTCTATATCTAATCACAAATATTTTCTATAGCTACAACATACATATAATAATAAACATACTCTGAAAATGTAACTAAATTTAGTTAATTATTAACTGATAAATAGCAATTTTCATTAAAAAAAACAAATATTCTGAGATAATTAATGTTAATGATTGACTATATTATTTATCTGCGTTTTGACTCTTATTATTATGGTAAAAGTTATTTTAGCTAATTCTTACAATTTTTATATTATATTTATATACATTATATAATTTTTCATGATTTTGACATAAATTGCATCTATATAAATTATTGAAAAACAGATTTATAATATATGTAAACAGTCATTTGTGCTCCATTATTTTATTAGAAATAGGTAGTATTATAAAATTATATTTGTTATG
This sequence comes from Osedax fenrisi, assembly GCA_964019155.1. NCBI lineage: Eukaryota > Metazoa > Annelida > Polychaeta > Sabellida > Siboglinidae > Osedax > Osedax fenrisi. The sequence continues at coordinate 40,256,203 of OZ025244.1, forward strand.
CTTTATATATGTTTTTAAAATATGATATTTATACATGTAGTGATCTATTTATTAAATACAAACAAAAAATATTTTAGAGACTGAATCCCTTAAATATGATAATAATAATTTCTATTGTTTAGTTATTAGGAATCTACAATATAATTTTCCATTTTAATTATTATATAACAAAATAAATTGTAATTGTATAGATACATTAAAATATGTGTTTTAATTAAATATAAAGTTAAAACAGTAGCAGACTATTATATCTACAATATATTTTAATATCTCATAATATATATTATGAATCATAATTTATGATTACAAATGAGATTTACATTTGTACTTTATTTTGTTGAGTTTTGACAATTGTTATGAACATTAGGTATAGAATTGATTATATAAGTAACAATATAATTTGTAATATCTATATAAATTAGGCATAAACATAATAATATTTTATTATAAATATTATTAAAAATATCATTAATATACATTAATTCTATTATAAATGTATAAAAATCATAATTACAAATATGACTATAAAGCAGGTTTCACACTGACCAGCAACCTAAATAATATCAACCAATGGACGACTATAATTAATATTTCTTACCAAATAGAACTTATTTTATTGTAAAAATGTTTACATTTTAAAATTAAATTAAAATACATTTTTATATTAATTAAAAATCTGTGAAATAAATTAAATTTAATTAAAACATTTAATAAAATAAAATCCAATAAAAGATTGTGAAGTATCATTATATGCATTTATTTTGAATAATAATTAAATCTTTAAAGTATTCATATTTTTCCTATGCATTGTGTTTGCATTATCACTAATTATTACGATATATTTTGAGTAACATGTTATTTTCCAAACAAGTTAAATTCCAACTAATATAAATATAACATAGAAATACCAAAGATTTTGCGAAGCAAAGATATAACACTCCATATGCATGCAACGTAATTTAGTAATATCCCCAACCGCTGCTAGCAGTAGTATCGAAATCACTGAAATAGATTTAGGTTCGGCTCTGTTTGCATACAACAATGTTTTCATTGCTCTATTAAATTACATGCAATATAAATTAGCTTTTACTCACTAAATATATACTTATAGCATTTAAAACATACATATCATATTTGTTTGTTATATATTAGTAATGAACACTTATTTTTCATCATATAAATATTAATTTGAAGCATATTATTTAACATTTTAAAAGTGTATAGTTAAATACGAATTTACATTATAAACAACACATAGTTCCTAAAAGCAACCCGCTATAGGTGGCACTGGGGTATTTTGTATACAAATTCGAATTACACGATTTCGCGTAAGTGTTATATCTTTCCTTCGGAAAATCTTTGGAAATACCATACATTCAATTGATCAAACCGAATCAGGAAATGGTTGACCATGTTGCTATTTCCAAGTGGTGTGATAATCACTGAAGCTAACTCACATATCTCAATTGATTTAAAGTATTAATTTCATTATCAATTATGGAAATAATTCTTTAATATATATACATTCATATACACATTATATGTTAAATCTTATTGTTATCAATTTATTATTAATTAATTCAATATATAGATTGAATTCGACACATTAGCAAACTATTTGGCAGATGAATGGACAGTAAGCTCGGGATGTAAATACTGTACTAAAGATTTAAAACAATTACCAACTAAGGTTATTTTATTAATTTTAATATCATTTTTATAATGACTTATAGAACTAAAGTAAACCTTAATCTTTACATATAGTTGATATTAATTACATATAAATATAATATATTTTATATAATATTTTATTCTATTTATTTATTAAAATTATATATAATTTATAATATAATTGTTGTTATTTATCTAAATTATACTTTATAACTTTGTTTGCTATATATAGACTAAAGGCAACATTTGTAAAAAAAAAATACAGTTAAAAAATACAGTTAAAAAATAAGTTCAAATATAGATAATGATATCAAAATAATATCGGAATATATAATGAACGATTATATTTTAATATAAGGCATGAATCTCTATACGTATATTGTGTATAAAACTTGTTTATGTAAAGATTGTATAAAGAATGAATTTATATATTATCTACAGTATAATTAAGTAATTAAAGTATTAAACTTAGTAATATAACAATATAATAATTTGATATTGACTAGCGACCCTATATAGTTGAACTATATGAATTCTTGCCTTTAGTTGTCTATAATCCATCTGTATTCTATTTATTTATTAGAATTTAATATAATTTTTGTTATTTATCTAAATTATATAACTGTTTAATCTAAATAAACTTAATGTCTATTTTATGGTTTATTTTAATAAATAATTATATTTCTAAATACTTAAAAAATCAATATGAACAATATATTTAATACATTATTTTTTGTTGAATTTCAAATATTATAGAAATAAATAATACAATTTATTCAAGTATAACATTATTTATAATAATTATACTAATAATATAATAAGTTATAACTTTAAAAATATTATATTATTATATTGCAGATATCATGTATAGATTTTAAATTATAAGTGAAAATATTTAATAATATCTATGATAAAAATCTATATTGAAATAAACTAATTTAAAATAAACATTGTTTTTTAATTTTTATTACAATATTTTATCTTCATAAATAAATGAAACAACATTATATATATATAAATATATAATATATATATATATTCATAATTAAATATGAATACAAATAAAAATTGATTTTAAATAATAATAAATTGATTCCTAAATAAATAGATTTTATTATATTAGAAATGAATCAGTTTCGAGTTTGAATACGCATTGATGTTTGTAAATTGATAAATAAATAAGCATAATAAAACGTGGTTACGCAATTTTATTATATAGCGACCGCTTCTATGACCCTTTGCCTGTACTCTTCCGGAATAGTCTGAGTGAAGTGTTCCAGAGCTGGCTCTATGTAGTCATTCATTGTTTCAAACTCTTCTTCTTCAGAAGAAGAAGATTGTGAAATTTCACTTGTTGTGAACGGCATATTCGATCTTATTAAATCCAATTCAATCCATATATAGTACTATGAAATAATACGAAATTAAAATTTTATAATTACAATTTAATTGAATGTCTTCAATTATACTATATATATATATATATATATTAAAATTATTAAGGCAAAAATAATATGTGTATTGTGAAATATATTAATTTATAATTGTTATTTTTCAGACAATTAAATGAATAAAACAGATTTGTAATGTATATTTTTATTATCCATTTAAAAATGTTTAATAAGTTTGATATTTAATAAATAACGTAATTATTTACATTAGACAAATAATGTCATGTATTTACAAGATAATGATTATAAATTCACAATTATTCTCATTTATTAACATATGTATATATTTTTAATTAATTAATTTTCTTATAACTTAAATATTATAACCATTTATTTAATTATCAGTATATACAATTTTAAATTGATTGCATTATATATATATATATATATATATATATATACTTAATATATTATAAATCTATATATGATTTACCTTTCTTAGTAGATCTGAGAATGCCTCAACTGTATCTCTAGTAGCGATTTGTTCTGTTAGAGTTTTATCCCCTAATAGGAATCCAAGATATGACACAGAAAACTCATCTGAAATAACTGCTTTCGAATTTTCAATAATTTCTTCTAATGTCGGTGTTATTTTTACATTCGGTGGTTCACTCAATAATGAATATACCTACAAATTATTTGAAATCATTGTTTACATTATTTATTGGCAGAGTTCCAATTATATTTAACATAGTACACATTCTTATAAATTATATATATTATATAATTTTTTAGTTGAAATATTATATTTTAATAGTATATTAAATACTGCTTAGCTTTATAGGGTTAAAATATCTTTATATATATTTAAAATTAAAACAAAAATGATATATATATACATTCAAAATATTTGTATTAATAATTTTTTTAGATTAATGAATTATTTTCTAAAATCAGTTATTATATCAAAAATATCCTTAAAAGCATATATAATTAATAAATATGTTTGCTTATAATAATATAATATATATATATATATTATTAACCTTATCTTCTTTGTTTTTATTAATTGACTTAGATTGTGATACTCCAATTAAAATGATTATATATAAAGCTTCATATTTAAATATCATCTGCAATTTTTTAATTTTTATTAATATTTTATTGTTAATTATTATTATATATATTATTTATTTTTTAATAATATTAAATTAATTAAAAAATATAATTATATATATATAATATTAAATATTGTATATATTTTGTATATAAACAATACAATATAATTTAAATTCATATTTACTAAATCATATTGATTATATATACATCAAATATATTAACTAAATAATATAATGTAATCGATTGTTTACCTTTTTTGTTGTATTTCAATTCAATAAACTTTAAGTATGTGTGTTCATGACTTATTATAATCTCATCCACTATAGAAGAGTATGCCGTCTACACACGCTACCTATATACTATCAGCGTGGTCACATGACCAATACTATTTGTTTACCATTTGCTTAACGGGTCAAATGAGAGTCGATTGAGGTCGCCGTGTGTTTACTTTATGCGGGGTCATACGTAGAGTAGTCTAGTTGCTGTCACCTCCCATCTTCATCATCATCCATACTACTACTAGTATTACTACTACTACTACTACTACTACATCTAGTAGTGTTAATATCGTACGACCTTTGCATCAATGAGAGACTGTCATTAGTGACAGTAATCCTATGTTTGATTCATGCCGTAATGTAAACACTATCCGACACTAAGGCTTTTCAGGAATTCCTTCCCCGACCTGGTTTCCATTTCACGTTTCCTCATCCAGTTGCGTCGAGCAATATGTAAACAAGAATCTATTTATAGATAATAACACACATTCATATTCATAATTTCCATAGACTATAATATACCGGAAAGTGGATAAATATTTATTTTAGTAATAAAAAAGTTCCGTTACTTTAAAAAAGACTTATTTATAATAAAAAATAATTCATAATTATATATACACAGACATATCATTACATATTTATATATATATATATATATATAGATATAGATATACCTTTATATAATATATTTTATCTTGTACAAATTTCCGTCTACTACATTATTTTAGATTATTATTTATTGATATATATATATATATATATATATATATATAATTTAGATTTTATTTTTTGTTTATCAATCTATATAATATTTATAAGTAATGTATTTAATAATAATGATATTTACAGTCATATTATTATTCCTTGACCGGTATAAAAATAACTGCTACCACTTGTATGTTTACAATGCACTAATTTGATTGTATTGTCTTCTACATATAATTACAATCTTATGAAGTACATATCAGATCTTATAGAACTAGCGACTTAGGCTATGCTTTTTATAGGTCATATAGCCAGATGAACAGTCAGATATTGCCTTGATACAACGGTATCCTGTTACCATACTACAACAAAAGCACACCCTTATGAATGAGTCATACTAAGTATACACCCATACATAGGTGGATGAAGACTCTGCTGCTTCTTTCCCAGCCGTGTACATGGCACTGCTCTTGGAACAGGATAACCCATTCAGTGACCTCTACTTCGATAACATCGCAGCCCTAGACTACCCTAAGTCTCGTATCACTGTGTTTGTGTACTATAAGGTTACTACTACTACCAGCGCTAGACGTGTGTTTGTGTACTATAAGGTTACTACTACTACTACTACCCTTACCACCACGCTACATGTGTTTGTGTACTATAAGGTTACTACTACTACTACCCTCACCACCGCGCTACATGTGTTTGTGTACTATAAGGTTACTACTACTACTACCCTCACCACCACGCTAGACGTATTTATCTATCACTCGCGGAGATGTGAGCAGGTGATGAACTTTAGTTATAAAACATTCTGGAACCCGATGCGGGGAGGAGGAGAATACCTAAATAAATACTTGTACCCAATACCTACTTACGTCTAGCTTTTATTTATTCGTAGGTTTGAATTATGTTTTGTTTATCAACAACTATGACACATTGTTTACGTTATATAATATTCACTAATTGGCACTTTTATACTGTGTTTACATAGTATGATTAATTCATTATTTACATTTTTATAAAATATATATTCTATGAATACATCATTATTTTGTGAATGAAATCAACAATTTTCCATCAGCTAATATTTTATATTTAATATATATATATTTGTATCATTTTAATTATAAATATTTGATTATTTTAATTATATAAATAATTCCTTTTAGTTTAAACATTTATAATTATTTATTATATATTTTTAAATAATATTTTTAAGAATGAATTTCAAATAAATATAGTTTATTTATATAAAATTTAATTTCAAATAAATAACAATATTGTAATATATTTATCAGTAAATATATTTATTTTAATATATAGTAAATATCATTTATGTTCTTTATAGAATATTTAATCTAAATAAGTTTTATATTAACTATCATAATTTTTTAAATATTTATTTATTCAATTATATCATATATATTTATGTATTTTGTATCTATATTTAAAATAATTATTGTTATAGTCTGAAATGAATAGAAAGGATGTGGAATTATTTCGTCAAACTCACTCGAATGATTATGCCGGATTTGAAGTATTTGAACCGACATCTGATAAGTCAATAGTGGAAGCAAGTAACCATGCCATGTTAGCTGTGTTTCTATCATATTAACACATTATATAAAGAGTTAATAAAGTATATAATTAATAGGAAAATATTAATATTAATATATTAAATTATCAAAAAAACTAAAGTTTGTTGATTAACATTCATTTCCACATCAGAAAATTTAGGAACAAAATTATTTTTAATTTTTGTTATAATAAATTTAAATTATTTTAAATATAATCTTTTAAGTGATGTTTAAATTAAAAATATTTTGGAATATTTTCTAAATGAACTATAACTTAAAAATTCCTTTTTAAACATCTACAAATTATAGTTATGAAATAAATTAAATTTGTATGTAAATATTACAACAACAAAATTATTCATATATATGTAATAATATAGAGTCAACATCCCATAATTTTTAAGCCTGAGAACTTAGATACAATTTAGTTATATTGTTTGTTATCTCTTATAAGAATACATTAATATACATTATACAACTTTAAATATTTGAACTGAAACTAATATGCTAATATTCATTGCATCTAAAATAAGTTCCCACAAATTTCAGAATTTATTATTACCTATAATTTGTCTACTTATGTTTTGTACTGATGAATGTAATGTGTATATATATATATATATATATATATATATATATATATATATAATAAATACAAGAGAAGATATGTAATATTAAGTTATCTGCCATTTATTGGATAGAAAAACGTAACTAAAATCAACATATATATTTGGTAGATTACGATTAAAAATAAGATGTATTTCTGAATATAGAATATTAATAAAAGATACGGAATGTAATTATTTGTATAAATAATATATCAATGGTTACAATATATATATATATATAAAAAAAACTAAATCTTTTTTATATAATAGATAAACAAACTAAATCCTCTTTATATAATAGATAAACAAACTAAATCCTCTTTATATAATAGATAAACAAACTAACTTTTATTTATTAAGACTAGTGGGTGGACTGTGGTGTCCATTTATTGCTTTTATTACTTTTAATTAAATTATTGATTAATTTCAAACTTGAATAATAAGAAATCATTATGTATTATTCATGGTTGCATAATTTACAATCATTTTTCATTAAAGCATATGAAATTTAACAAAATATCTAATCAGCAATATTGTTAGTAGGGATGTGAAAAATAGCTATATATGAATTATATAATGTACTATTACATATTTATAATAAATATATGATTATTTATAGCATATTACTGTAATCCTAATTTAAATTACAATATAATCTTTAAATTATTTGTAATACATTCAAATTTCTATGTAAACAAATAAAATCCCAGTGTACAAAATATAAAAATCCCAAAGTCATATGACACACAATATAGTGACATATATACCAATACAATTATTTAGATTTAAATATACTCATACATAGTATATTAGTATATATTATATTAATAATTTGATTATTTAATTGTCAACATATTTAAAATTATATATATTTAAAAAAAAATTAAAATGATAACTTTATGTTATTACTTTATGAAGTATTATAATCAAATAAGTTATGAAAATATAATAATTATATTTAAAAAAATCAATATTAAACAAATGTGTTGTTTAACATTGCTTTTTCCTTTATTTTATGTACAATCAGTACCCATTTAACTTGTTTATCTCATAATATATTACCTACAAATAATTATGTTCATATTCAATTTTCAATTATAAAATATATATTTTTAATTTTTATAAATGTTACTCTATATTATATACTTCTATATACACATTAACTTCGTTATTTTAACTTAAATTATTATTAATTATTCACTATTTAATAAATATATTTATTCAAATTAAATTAATTAATTAGACATTTTTAAACTTATATTTTCAAAACCTTAATACTTTTACCTTTTATCTTATAACTTATACCTTTTATCATTTTTATATAATAAAATAATATTGATGCAATTAAAATATAAATAATATTACAAATTTATTTATTTTTTAGAAAATAAGTATAATAAAATGTAAATACAATAAAGGTATGAAATTATAGTATAAATATACATTATATATGAATATTTTGTACACAAATAAATAATTATCTAAATTTAAAATCTATATAACGAAAATCATAATTTTCAGTATATTCTATAAAATATGTTGTATTAATAACTTATTAAATATATAACGAATAAAATAATGAATAGAATTTTTATAATATATATTTAAAACAATTGATATAGTATAGAAATATGAACATTCCAATAACATATATATATATATATATATATATATATATATATATATATATATATATATATGTATACTTGAAATGTTATATAATATTTTATATATTTAGTAATGTTTCATATACAGGACAGGCATAATTTTATATATAATAGCTTTTATATAATCAAAATAAAATATTATATTTTAAAGATTTAAAAAAACCTACATTCCAATATAACTCTAAAACTAACTTACTCTTTACTCCAAATTGTAACATATTGTCGAGAATTCTCTTAAAAAAATATAATCCAAGTTTTAATTAAATACTTAATTTTCTTGGATAAAAATTAATCATTTATCTAAAAAATTCACTACATCACTTTCCAGAAATATTACCATAAAGTAATTTTCAATCACATTTGTAAGCTGCGATTACTAGTACTGTCGAATATAGTATAGAACATGTTGATTGCGGTCAAGTTGTTAGTAGTTATCATTAGCAAGCTATAGTGTGACCACACTACCTTGTACACAAACATATCATAATGGTACGGTTACTGTTAGGGTATGTCACTTGACTTGTCTCTTACCTAGGTATAGTTTAGTTTATTGTATGTCTAAATACATGAATGTGCCAGTATATATATATAACAGAAACGAATGCCAGTAACACACTGAGTGGTCATGAGTGATGCTGGGACAGGTCATTATATGTGCTGTTAATTACAGAGTCCATTGATATACGTATAGAATAATGCGTGATACAAATAGAGGGGGTTATAAATCAAATATATATATAGTATTTATTGTGGAGCGTACCCTCCTTGTGAATATATAGAGTAGGAAATAATCTCAGGTACTTTGAACAGAAATTGTATTTACTGAATTATATTTGTTTTCTGAACTCAATAAACTATTTAATTCAATACAACCCGTGTTGATCAGACGCGAGGCCCTCAGCTCGGAAGCTGACTACTATTTCCACGTCGACGGTACCGTACAATTGGAGAACAACGCTACACTACAGCATCTGGTGACTTCTAATAGACTGGTGTCCTCTCCTATGGTTGCCAGACACGGTAAACTGTGGACTAACTTCTGGGGCAGTATCGACCAGTTCGGATTCTACAGTCGCAGTATTGACTACGAATACATCGTTAACAATGTCAGAAGGTTGCCGCTACATCATATCTCATACCTATATTATAGTTATATAACGAACTAGAATATTATAATTTACTATTTCTTAAATTGATTATAAAAAGCTAACATGAAATGTTATTCTTATATCATAGATAATACTTTATATTTAATAAATACGTTCATTAAAATTAAGCTAACAATTTAAATTCTTAGTTACATTTTCAATTATAATTATTGTTCATATATAATAATCATATGGATAGAAAATATATAGACTTATTTCAATAATTCTTTATTAAATAAATATAAATATACTATACAATTAAATTATTATTTTCTCTATTTAATTATATATTCATTATAATGTTATTATATATTTTATATTTTATTTGTTATATTTGCTAAATAATACTATTTTTAATATGTAAATTTAATAATGTCATTTTATCTCAATATTAACATCAATGTCAAATATAGTGGTTTTAATAAGATTCTAAAAATCTATATTATCTTAATTTTAAAAATGTATTAATTTATTTAATCATATTATATATATATACAATTATAATATCCTATCTATTGATAATATAATAATTAATATTTAGGAAACATTATCTTCATATAAATAGTTGAATATATGAAGATAAAATTTATAATTCGTCGTTTTCTATTATTATAGATATTATTACATAATCAATACAATATAAACATTATTAAATGTGACATCTGAATACAGAGGTGTATGGGTAGTACCCCATATCTCGAATGTGTACCTTGTGAATGCTAAGAAAGTGCTACCTCACATCTTGGGAGCCTACACTAAAGCTGATACGGATTCTGATATGGCTTTTACTAGCAAATTACGACAACAGGTATTACTATCAATAACTAATATATTGTATAGCAATACAGCAAATGTAAGGGGGAGTAATCAGTACATAAGCCTTCAAGTGTTTACTTGTAATACATAGGGAATTCTATTATTTTAAGACAAAAATTAAATCTGAAGGATATATGAGAAAAATACTTTTTTTTGTTGTATTTGTTAAATTATGAAGGACATATGCTGTTGGATTTAATTATAATATAAATATATAAAACAAAATACCTCGTATATAAATATGAATATATATATATCTTATATAACTCATATATCTTAAAAAATTATAATTGTACATGAAATGATAGATAAATATTTGTATGTTTATAATATTAGTAATGATTTTATATATCTATATTATATGACTATTAACATTAACGATATTCAAATAGAAAATATTCATGTACGTGGACAACAGGCAATACTTCGGGCATTTAGTTGTGACTGATGGAGAGAAGGTTGAGAATAGAGCTCGTCCTGATCTTTATGAAATATTCAATAACAAATATGTTTGTATTATCACTCAGTTTATTAATTCAAATCAATTTAATATATTTCTATTTGAGATATAAGTATATTTTGTAATAACAATATTATAAATAAATAATATTAGTAGATAAATAAAAAAAATAACAACAATATTATAAATATAATTCTAATTAGAATAGTAAATACAATATTAATCTTTTAAATTAATATGTGTATATTATATATAATTGAATATTTGTATTTTCTAAATAATTATCGTGATTATATGAATAATTTTTTATAAATCTATATTTTAATTTATTAAAGAATATAACTAAATATATTGTATGAATTATAAATGTATCAATTATTGAGTTAAAAACTACAATATATATTTAATATACTAATATTAACAGACCTGGGAAAAGAAATATATAAGTCACTTATTCAATAAACATGTAGAGATGAAATTAAAAAATGAAATGGTTACTATTTTATATTATTTTATATTATATTTTATATTATATTTTATTCTATATTTTATTGTATAAATTATTTCTAAATTAAAAAATAAATATTGTAAAAATATATTATGTTGGAGAACTTTCATCCCATTCAGGAACTTAGATATAGTTTTCACTTAAAACCATATGGCTCGAATGTCCCTTTTGTAGCTTTCTTATATGTATATATATATATATAGTGTATATATTATATACACTATAAATTTGAATATTTAAATTTATATGTAATGTTATTCAGTTAATACAATATGTAAATAAATCTCACATATTGGTTATAAATTATCTAATATTCCGTTTTACATAATTATTCTATATTCTAGGATATTTGCAAGTAAATAGTTTTAAATGAATATTACTTTAATTAATAATTATGAAAAATATCTCGAATGTAAACTATCACATAATATATTAACATTTCTAAAATGAATATATATATATATAACATTTCAGCTCCTTATACATGCACGTTTATAATACACAATATTACTTACACTCTGTATAGCCATGTCCTGATGTCTATTGGATTCCCCTTGTGTCTGAGAAGTTTTGTGATGACATCATCGATGAAATGGAACACTATGGTGATTGGTCGGGTGGTCGCAATAACAATAAGGTATGCTAATAGACATACGGACAGTTGTTCAGATGGACACTCAGTTGATACATTGAGTAGCTATAGCAGTGGTCGTGTGTCCAACGTTACATTTAACCACATTGTTATAGGCTTGTTTGTGAATAAGTAAACACTATACTATAACCATAGCAATGCATACTGATTACATCACTACAGATTACATAACTTATTGCATAACATTACAGGATAACAGAATAGCGGGAGGATACGAGAATGTTCCCACTGTTGACATTCACATGACCCAGATAGGCTGGGACGCTCATTGGCTGCAGATTATCAAGGATTACATCACCCAGTATAACGACGCTATCTTTACCGGCCATCATATGGAGGTAGGCTACTAGACAGTCATTAGTAGACAAAGTCTACATTATATCTAATAATAATAATCATATATTAGAAGATTTGATTTTCTATAATAAAAAAAATATATAAAATTATTGCACTTGTTATCTCTGCTAAATGTCTGCAAAATAAGATTTAACTATTTTCTATTATCTTCATCCTCTTTACACACACTCCTTATCATAGCGTTGTGTTAGCCTAACTAACTGTAGGAACACTGTTAACGTATGCATGCTTTGTAGGGAAAGTCTCACATGAACTTTGTGGTGCGTTACAAGCCTAGTGAACAAGATAGACTGAAACCCCACCACGATGCCTCTACTGTCACTATTAACATGGCTTTAAACAATGCTAAGATTGACTTCCAGGTTACAACACCTCATGAGTAGTATATCAATAGTGTTTTGTTATAAGTTTACATTATTTAATACATTTAATGGTTTCATTTATTTGTTATATAAATAATATTCAATATCATAAAATATCATGTAAAATAATATGTTAGTAATTCAACTATATTATTATAGAAGTATTTTTACTATTATATTTAAAGTGTATTTTTGTATTTTTTAAAATACAATTTGTTATTTATATGTATTATATTAATTATTTATGAATAACTGTATAATTATGTTTTATATTCCTTTAATTATCAAATAATTATAAATTTCAATTAATATTTCAAATATCTTATTAATTTATATTAAACATAAATATGATAACATTAAAATATATAGTTAATAAAAGTTTAATAATATAATTATTTAATAATGTTTATCTTTCCATCTAATTTACTATTTGATCACTTTATTATAATGGATTTTAAATGTAATATTATAAAACTAATATTGACTTGAGTTTATTAACTTTACATAAACATTACTACAACCACTAACACACGAACACAGGGAGGTGGTCCCAGATTCATTCGTTACAACTGTTCCCTCCCCGACACCCGCAAGGGTTGGATGCTAATGAACCCCGGCAGAGTGACTCACTACCATGAAGGTCTTCCTACTACTCATGGAACCAGATATATATTAGTGTCTTTTATTGACCCCTAAACACTGCGCTACTACAATCTTTATATCTTTATAATTACTTATCAAGTTGTGCCTTATCTGTTAGATGTCTCCTGATAATCTATTCATATTAATAGTGTATCATTATTTATATCGTCGCTTTAAGCTCCTTGTTAATATTTATTTACTGTTTACTAATGTTTACTAATGAAATTAGTGTCGTGTCAATGCATTGCTGAATACTGCTGATATTATAATAGATTTATATTTTTATACAAATTAGTTTATTTAGTTATTAATATTATATTTATTCTCTTGTTACATTTAAATAAATATTATTTAATCACGTTACTCATACTAATAATGTATATTACCATTCTTTAATCTCTAGATTATAAATATATTAAATTAGAATATGTTGATAAATTTATATATTAAATATAAAAATATACATTTAAAAAAAAAAACATTTATAATTATATATATCAGAAATACGTATTCTTTTTATATGAATTAATTTTATTATTTAATATAATTCCAATATAAAAATGAGTAAATTTTAAATTATCAATCTTTAACTATTAACAAATATTAAACTATTTTCTGACTATATTTCTATAATACCTAGCAATATACGAGTGATTTATATCATATCCTATATTTATTTAATAAATACTATTTTTATTATGATAAATATTAAAATACTCCTTGAATTATACTAGATATATATTGTCCATAGATTTAGAGAACCACCATTACTCTTAATAATATATACTTGTGTTAAATAAATAATGACTATATAATTTCAAATAAAGATAATTAACATAGTGAAATAATTATTTTAATAAACAAATCATATGTCAAAGTGATAACTTGTTTTTAAACTTTCCTCTACATGGGTTGATATTTGTAAAGAAATGGTAGTTTTGGGAATTCAAGTCCTTATACATATTTATGTACACATTATCGGAATTTCACCTTGTACATATTTAACATATTATTGCTAAAATGACAGAAATGTTTTCATATTTTTTAATAACACATTACAAAAAATAAGCCTGCACATGAACAAAGCAAACCGAACCATATATTTATTGTTACGGGAGTTATTTAATTGTTATAGTATGCAAAGCTAAATGAAGTTAATATCGTAATACAACTATATCCACTGTATACGACGATTTACTCCACGGAATAGATTATTAAGACCAGTTATAACTGCTAGTGGTACATATCACTTCATACTTATTCAAACACTCACATATATATATATATTTATTTAATTAAATAGACTTTCTTTTATATAGTAGACTAGAGGCTTCCAGTTATAGTCAGTTATTAATTTAGTATATAGAGAAAACGGTAATGCTTGTTTATTTATTTTGTATATTAATTCATTATGTATATATAATGATATGAATATTATATATATATATATGTAGTCAGAGCTGGGCACGATACTCAAAAAATATATAATAGATACAATTACAATTACACACTTTTTTCTTATAATAGATACAATAACAATTTAAAAAAAATCATAGTAGATACAATTACAAATACAGAATTTTCTTAATAGATACATCTTAGTAGATACATTATAATTATATCCAATATATATATATAAATATATAGACTATAGATATATATTATATCATAAATGCTAAAAACGGTAGAGCTTATAACTTATTTATCAGTGTTATATATGATCATCGCATTATATCAGTAAATATACGACTTATTCTTAGAGCTAATAAAAAGAAATCTAGTAAAATCAAACATTATGATTGAGCAAGATTAAAGACAGATACCAAAACCCGATATACCTTTATTACTAAAGTGAAAACTAAATATGAAGCTCTACATGACACCACAGCTTCGCTATCTGCTAGCAAAAGGTATTATCACTTTTAAACTGTATATAAGGAAACTGCTGCTAAAGTAATCCCATTAAAACCTACGTTGAAAAAATTAATACCCTGGGAAGCAGATAATATCTGTCAAAGCTGTAAAATACTACACGAAGCAGCGCGATATAAATAAAATCAACAGACACCAGAAAATTTCAGACATTTCAATGAAGCTCAAAAGTATTTTGTAAAATCGTATGAGAATGAATAAAGATATTGCTATAGCTGGTAGATTTTTAGACTTTATCCCTTCTAGTATACTTTCTACTTTATAGACTTTTCTAATCATGAAAAGATGAAATGTATCTTAATCATATATGGTATACCCACTGAAATCGTAAATTACATATTGATGGTATACAATAATACTCGCTCTATGGTAAGATCGCCTGACGGTGACATCTTCTATATAACTACTGGAGTACTACGCGGAGATAAACGTGTATAATTTATATGCATTATATGTATCCACTATTTATTAAAAAAATCAGTTGATTTACAATTTACATCCCGGCTTCACTCTTGCAAAAGAAAAATCAATAGATATATCTTGGGTATACCCTGATGTACACATTACCGATATTGACTATGATGACGATATAGATGTAATAATTAATAGGCTGATAGATACAATTAAATTACTAAACAAATTTGAAGATACGGCTAATGATATCGGTTTACATATAAAATCAGACAAGACGGAATACATGTGTTTAAATCACGAAAATAAGATAAACATGAAAAGCCTAACAGGCCATGATATAAAACACGTAGAATAGTTCAAATATCTTTGTAGTTATATTGATTCAACTAAACATTACGTAAGCATAAGAAACGAGAGTGCATAGGCAGCCTTGAGAGGCCTGAATATCATATGGATTCCAACCTTTCAAGTATATTCAAAAGAAACTTCTTTATAGCTACAGTTGAGACTGTTCTTGTATATGGCTCTATCACTTGGAATCTAACTTCAACATTAGAGAAAAAAGTGTATTGAGCCTATAAACGCATGCTGCTTGCTGCACTAAACAAGTCATATATATACCAACGTTACAAATAGTGAGTTATACGGCAAATTTCCAAGAATAACAGATACATACGCGAACAACGACTGAGGTTCTACGGTCACTGCTGGAGAAACAGAAGCGAAGTAGTGAGTAAAGTATTACTCTGGAATCCACAATACTGACGATACTCTCAAGGAAGGCCTCTAGGCCTTATATATGAGAACATATTTAGACCAATTAAGTCTTAATTAAGAGATGATACGATGTGCACAAATAATGAATTATTGATATCGCTGAATGATAGAGAAGAATGGAGGTAACGTATAATGAGCTGCAGAGAAAGCTATATATTTTTATATTATAAAGATAAATATTGCATTTTTTTAATTATTATAATTATGATTTATTTAAATTTTTTATGAATTTATTAGAAAGTAGTTTGATTGTAAATCAATTATTATATAAAATATATTATCAAAATAATTTTTTTGTTTTCAATAAATGTATTTCTGCATCCGCTATATTGGTGTTTAAATAAACAATTCAATTCAATTCAATATAATAATGTTTGAGAATAAATAACTATATTTATATTTCCTAATTGTTAACAATGCATTGATTTCAATATTTACAAAAGATATTTTATTAAAAATATATTGATGATTTATTTGTATCTATTATAAAAATTAAAAAAGTATTTGTAATTGTATCTATTAGTCATAAATAGTATCTAAGATAGGTATCTACTAAGAAAATTATGTAAACAAATACAAATACATTTAATTAATTTAAATAATATATCATTTGATATTATTTGTATTTTTTATCAATATTTTATAATATTTATTTAAAAATTAATTTTAATATATATAAATAATTTATATATATTAAAATTAATTTTTAAATAAATATTATAAAATATTGATAAAAAATACAAATAATATCAAATGATATATTATTTAAATTAATTAAATGTATTTGTATTTGTTTACATAATTTTCTTAGTAGATACCTATCGTAGATACTATTTATGACTAATAGATACAATTACAAATACTTTTTTAATTTTTATAATAGATACAAATACAAATGTATCTACGATACTGACTATCTAGGAATTTAGATGAAGTATTACTTATAACTATGTATTTAATGTCTAGATATATATAAACTATTTGTTTATTTATTAAGATTCTCCTAAATATTAATTATAATTTATAGAACTTGCATAAATAAATTGACATCAATTAGAATCTAAAAATGTTGATTCTTAACAAAATATAAGATTTTAAATGATTATAAGATATAGAAAGGAACATTCTAATCTATAGTAATATTAAGTTTTAAATAAATATATTATAATGTTTATATCTTAATATCTACCATTTTGTATTCTTTCTAATGTAAATGAAAAAAGATTATTAAAAAGAATTATTAACATATATACAAACATTATTATAACATATAATATATTACCATCGTTAAGAAACATTATACTAATAAAATACAGTATAATGTGTATTAAATGCTAAGATGTATCACGATAAGTTCAGTTAACTTCTATATCTATCTGAGTTCACTCTCGTTTATCACCGATATTATAGTATTATTATATTTATATTATATTATTGATGAACTAATCTAAATACTATTATATATAATAGATAAGATATATAATGTAGAGTAAACAACGATGATGATTAATCTGTAAGTTTATTCGATCGTTAAAGTGTAAGATTACCGCCTCCTCGCGGATTACCACATCTCACACTTGTCCCTGGGGTTCATCTTACTGTTCCTTCTGCAGTTGTAGGTGTTGGCGAAATCTTTAGAGTTCATCACCGATCCCCATACCCTACAAGTGTTGTCAAGCATTAACTCGTGGTGAAGGGTACTGGTAAACTGGAACCACTTTTATGCTTTAACCCATATTATAGAAGTATACTATATATAGTTATTTTAAACTGGTCCGAATCTTCTTCAAAAGTGTTCCTAGTTTATTTCAAAAGTGGTCCGAGTTTACTGGTAACCGTGGTGAATAGTCTAGTGATTCGTAGTAAATAGTGTAAATATGCCTTAAATTAAACTACTTACGATATTGATAATTATAGGTGGGAATTCCCACTATTAATAGTAACGATTAGCGTGTAATCACGGCAACTGCAGATGTATTACCGAGAGAGTGAAATAAAACTTTAATTTAGGTATTAAAAATGTAATTCAAATTTGAATTTTCTTATATTTTATATCAAAAAATAGAATGAAATAATGATAAATATACAATGGTTCCAATTGATATCACATAAATAATAGTGCTTATTGTTATAAGATGTGATAGTTAAACCCTTACTAATATTAGTAGTCACATTATTTTAAGAGATAAACTGATACTAAAAGTAAGTTTAAATATTATAAACTAAAAGTCAGCTTAAATGAATTGATGATATTCAATGTACATAATTATATTAATTTTATAAAAGGATAAATAGTTATAAAAATTCAACATTCATGTTTTTATAAATTACTAATATTCCCAATACAATATATTCATATTTATATACAAATAGTCAACTATCACTAACTTATCGATAATTTTACAGAAATATATTATAAAATTGTTTAATAAATAAATATCTATTTTATAGCAACTAATAATCGAAAGTGTACAGACGTAACTCTATCCACAAACTTATACATTAAGGGTATAGGTCGGATAATGCCATGTATAGTCACGTGTTCCTAACAGCCCCACAGTAGGGTTACTGACCTGTATCTATCGGGGGAATGCACCTCCTCTTGGAAGTATTTCCACGCCTTCTTTGTGAATATTTCGGTACAGAAAGTCTGCGTGAAATAGGGGGAGGGGTGATCGTGAGAGGGTAGATAGATAGATAATAGTTTATTGAAAAGGTGATTACAATACAGTTTATTATAATCTATTGTATCTGTGTATTTTATTAGGTTTGATAGGTGGAAAATATGATTCACTGGAAATATGTATTACGGATAACATTACATTAAATCTCATCGTAAAATATTGATTACTCTATTATATATGAAGTAATATTACCGTAAATTCAAATTTAATAATAAATATAATATTAATGTACAATATATTTATGTTAAATTAAATTAATATCACTATGATATATTTAAATTATAATGAAAACAATTAAAAATCAATAACCGCAATTGATTTAACACTTTAAAACTCACAAATAAAATATAACTTTAATAGATTATTACTTTAATAAAACATGTTAAAACTCACAAAATGTTATATCTCTAAATAATATTTAATAAATATTACATTCTATGTATATTATATAGTCACTATATTTAGGTTACTAAGAATATAAGGTATAGTTATTAGATATATTAACATCAGTACAATTAATGTTTACTAAATTAATATTAATATTTAAATAAGAAACACCGTGAGATTCATAAGAGGGTTATAGATCTCGTGATAACAGCTATTGTTTAGTTTCTACGAACAACGTTTAAACGTGATTCTCTAACTAGTAAACATACAGTTACAATGATTACAACGTCCACATATCACACCTACTACGTATACATATGTAGCGTGTATACCTGAAACATGCGTTGTACACTAAACAGGGGTTGTAAGAAATCAATAGTGAAACTTTAATCTTCGTATATCACATGTAACATATAACGTATAACACATGTAACATATGAAGTGTGAATGCGATCACACACACACATACATATATATATACACACACACACACATACATACATACATATACACATATATACATACATACACACATATACACATACGAACTCCGAAAAATTTATTTAAAATTGGATTTTAGCGAATACATAAATTATACTACTATTAATACACACACACACATACACATATACACACATACACACACACACACACACACATGCACACACACTATTATAGTAGGTAACCTGTGCAAAGTTTAAGAAGAACAGCTCATTGTTGTTCATGTTCAAGCCTGGAAGGGAGTCTTCCTCCTTACCGCTTTTCTTGACGTATTCCCTGTAAGCCTGTGTGTTCACAGGGGTATGTAGAGTATGTTATAGTATGTTATAGTATGTTATAGTATGGTATAGTATGTTATAGTATGGTATAGTATGTTATAGTATGTTAAATATTGAATGAAGGCAATTAGGAAAATATAATTTTACATTAAATTAAATATATGTTAATATGTTTATATTTTTATATATATATTTATATATATATATATAGTATTTGACACTTGTATGCGTTAGTTTGGTAAACAAACGGAGAGATATCAGAGCTTATCAGGTGAATACCTAAACTATATCTCATAGTAGGTTAGAATTGCCTATGTAGAGAAGAATTGCTGAGTTGGCTAGTTTGTTTATTCATATTATTCACTCCCTGATATAAATATGCAATAGGATAGTAGATTAGTAGATATTAGGAATTATTATTATTGATGGTATGTCATTCATGTTATACAATAATTGTATTATTATACCTTGAAAGATTCCAGAATACCTCCATTGTCTGCAATATTTTCATCCAGAGTATTTCTTCCATCAACCTAATTAGACAATTAAATAGTTATACATATATATATATACTAAAATACAATACTTGTACATACGAACACTAGTAGATATTAATTATTTATAGTATGTTAAATATAGAATAATTTACGAAATAATATTTAAAGATATTTAATACATTATTTTAAGATAATCGGATAACTCATCTCTAACTCTCTTCACGTTAACGAGACACTATAATCGTTGACTTACGTGGATTCCTAATTCGGGAATGATGAAACTATTGTACTGATGAACGAAACAGTTGGACTTCTCCTTGTACTTGTCGAGTACGTCCTGGGGCCACCACTTGCGGAAGTTTCCGTGAAGGTCGTAGTCCTTTCCTGGTATAGAAATGTGTTCATGTTCGTAACAACAATTCACAAAATTTATTTTTAAAATTCTAAAATCTCCTTTTTCTAAAATCTCCTTTTTATTATATACAAATTTGAAGTTGGGTTTATTGTAGAGCTAATATATTTGAATACTATTTTTTTTTAATTTAAAAATAATATTTTAATATTGAAGTAGAAGTAGGATTTTTAGTAGACCCTTTTTTACCTATCTATTACATTACAATTAAAAATAGGCGCACCCGCCCTTAAAACCATGGATTTTAACAAGATTACGGCTTCGAAGGGACATTAGATCCATATATGGTTATAAGTGAAACCTTTTTTAAGGTTTTGGATGTAAGGACTTCAATAAGATAACAATATAATGCAACGTAAAGACGAAACTCGACTTGATATCCTTCTCTAGATGCTTCACTAACCTGTGCTGTCAAATCCGTGGGTAAGTTCATGTCCTAGGACAGCTCCTATACCTCCGTAGTTCAGGTACCTGTATTACAGTTATTGTACAACGTTCATAATATATATATATATATTGATGTCATAATTGTTATTAAATCTGTATAATTAAATATGTATTTATAATGTAAAATAAAAGGTATTTGTTAATTTACAATGTCATCAACATTTAATGATTACATATTATACCCAGAGTGTAGGTCATACCAAGTTGTATTATTATACATTATACATCACTAATTCTCACCACGTACAGTGCATCAATATAGTTATGGTATTTCAAGGACATAGCGAGGACAACTGTACAATACGCTGGAATCAACAAAGATAACACACACTCAAGTATTATATTGATGTGTTTTGAGAATACTTATAAATTAAATAAAGGAAAAATTAATTTAAATAACTCAATAAATTGTTTCTATTCTATTCTATTCTATCCTATATATATATATATCATTGACTATAGGTTACTGGTCTAACTCTGGGTAGTCTTTGCTGTAGAATGGAGGTTGCAGAATAGCTGCTGGAACAGCTGTGGATATAGTGGATGTGAGCGATGTATTCGTTGTGGTATATAGCTAATGCGCATAGGTCAATGTGTGATAGTGTACTAGGTAGCGACGTGTTGTAGTAGCGACAGGTTATTGGGGAGTATTCGTTCACGAAAATCTAGGGAAATCTCTTTAACTTTCAGGGAGTTCAATTCAAAATAATGTAGGAAAATATGAGAAGAAATTACTGACAAAATCAATGGATTTTTGCGTTTAAATTTTATATATATAAATAGTAAATTTAATAAATAAATTCATTAATGCACTTTAGTATATTTCTATAGCATATATAATAATTTATTTAATACCGAGCTAAGTATACATCTACCCATACATATACAATGTGAACTATGCTACAAGCTTTAATAACTTATTACAGTGAACATATCTAATGATGTACGATACCGATACATATTTACATTTAACCTTACTACGAATAAAATGAGTAGATTTATAAATACATCTATTTAATGTCTCTATTATATTATCTCTCTCTGTCGCAGCTAAATAGTAACGTAGTTCTTACTAACAGATCTTATTCTTGGACGGTTGGTAGAATGCGTTCACCACGGTTGGGACTACATCCCACCTGTAAATGTTTCAAATGTTACTCACTCTGAACTTGCATGTATATCATATGATGATAATATAAGGTTTATTAGGCACTAGAATAGGCACGTACATTGTACGTCACTTTGCTCATGCAGGAAGAAAATAATAATAAGATAATAATAATACAATAACAATTAGATAAATATATATACATATATATATATATATATATATATATATATATATATATATTATGATTTATAACTAGATCAAGTGGATAGTGATTTCCCTTGGTCAGCATTATACAATACCACTGACATGCGTTGTAAGCATTATCTCCTGCCCCGCGAGGAATAAGGCTCGCGTAACTCATTGCTAATAGTACATGTTACCGAGTGAACTTAACTTGACCATTACTACTGCTGCTGCTGCGTGTGCGATGAACCGACACTAACGATATGTAATTATATAAATGTAGACAAACTTTAATTAATTAATATCATCAATATTCATAACTAATATCCTATTACATATATATATATATATATATTGATAATGATTAAT
Source organism: Osedax fenrisi (assembly GCA_964019155.1). Classification (NCBI taxonomy): domain Eukaryota; kingdom Metazoa; phylum Annelida; class Polychaeta; order Sabellida; family Siboglinidae; genus Osedax; species Osedax fenrisi. The sequence goes on from OZ025244.1 coordinate 40,280,162, forward strand.
TTACTTCTTATAACTAAAATGATCGATTAGAAATATAATGATTATCTATTGTATATGACCGCAGTCACACATGTGTATGACTGTATGTCTGTGTATATGACTCTCTATATCTATATATAAACATAAATATATTGGTTGATGACTAATAACGTACTTTTTCCTGTCGATAGTTTCTCCTATCTGCATTAAGCTCTCCTGGTAGAGAGAACCCCATCCGTGTATCACGTTCTCGTAGTACTTCTTGCCGTCCACCTTCAACTGTGTAGCGGGGGGTGATGGGGTAAGTGAGGGGGTGAAGGAGGGGATGTGGGAAGAGGTATGTGTGATGGGGGGAGTGAGGGGGTGTTAGATAGGGTGAGGGGGGGTGTGTGATGGGGTGAGAGTAAGCAATGATACAAGCCCTACTCTCTCAGGCTATGCGATGTCAGCTGAACAATGCTGGAGAGAGCACTTAGGTTTAGAGGATTTATAGTATTTGTAGAAGATAAGGCATCTAAATTATTTGATAATACATATAAGTGTTATAATGAAATTATTCCAATTGACTATTTAAAATTATAAATGTATATTCCGTTACTATAAGGCCAAATGTTATTCTTATTTGTATGTATTATACATATGTTATTTAAAGTAAGAATTAACTTATAAATTAAAATTAAATGATATTTATCTATATTATTGGTATCGTCATTCTAAATGTGTATTTAATTATATAACAATTCAGTGTAATGATATTGAAATAATAAATTTAAAGACGGATTTATGCATTGATTCGAATGTTATAATCAAACATGTATACTAAACATCCTATACTAAAATATAGATACCTCTTACAACCTCAAGATTTTAGGAGGTCTTGATAATAATACGATCAAATAATTTATTAGCTTAACAAAGTTTCCAACAATATGAATATAAAGATATTATATCGTATTAGTAATTGTTAATTGGTAATTGTCTCGATAAGCAACACTGCTTTTATAATTTCTCTGGAATTGCATAAATATGATAATAATAATAATAATAATTAATATTAAGTATTACTATTAAATATAAAATTCAATATATCATTATTCGTAATAATATATTTAAAAGAAAAAAATCAACACAATTTATAATATTATTATTAATTATCATCACATTAATTTAAAAAAAAAAAAAAATATAAATAATATTTCATAATGAAATTAGAGAAAGATCGCTCTTGTGTTTTGATATACTGTAAAATGTTTCAAATAACAATTTAATTCAATATTTTATATTCATTACGTATTTGTTTGATATTATTAATTATATTATGAATCAACATGTAATATGCAATCTCACAGAGTATTATATATGCTATTAAATCTCATCTACTAAACTCCCCAAAGATTCCTAATTATGGTTTTTATATTAAAATTATTTAATAATTTTTGAATAATAAATACTAAACCTTTTCATACATTTTGTTGAGCTTGTTATCATCAGATATTTCTAGAGGATATCCAACATTCTTCTCTATGGCTTTAGCCTAGAGACGCAATATTATAATTTAATATAAAAGTTGAGTTATTTTCTTTATTGAGTAATCAAAACACAAATTATATATATATTACATATAATATGTATATACAAGATATATCCAGTATATGTAATGTCTGGGTGACAACTAAAATAAAGATCCACTTTTGAAGCCATTTAGATATCAAATGATACTGAATATTTTTATTTATATTTATAAATAAAATAAAAACTTAATAATAATAATTATATATATACATTGCACATGAGCCCTGAGTACTACATGCTGTAACCTTCTCAATAGCGGTCTGTTGGCTCTTAGCGTCCATCCAGGAGACCTTACCGAACATGCCTATGAATACACTTCTGATGTTCTCCACTAGATGTTCTGCCTGAGTAGGAGTGTGTGAGTGTGTGTGTGTGTTTGAGAGTGTGTGTATGTGTGTGTGTGTGAGAGTGTGTGTGTGTGTGTGTATGTGTGAGTGTGTGAGTGAGTGTGTGTGTGTGAGTATGTGTGAGTGTGTGTGTGTGGGTGTGAATATCACAGATACACACTACATATATATATATTTGAATGTTATTTATTATTATATTCATATTTTGTATTAAATTGTACTACTATTAATGTAGTCAAATAGATGAATGACTCGATAAGCATTTGATTTGACATTTTAGGCTTTCAGCCAATTCTGAATTTATTATTATATATGTGTATATATATATATATATATATATATGTATTATTTAATTCAGCGTAATTTTAAATTATGGTCATACATATCGCGTGTGATTGGTTTAAACATTGAATGTGTCCACACTGAACGTTTACTCATTAATAATTATAATCTATCCGAATAGGGAGAACGGTAAACGATACTGGTGTACTTTGTCCTACTAACTATTTTCTTAGCTCCCTTATCGAAGTATCTATCGACGAAAGCTCTACCTAGGGCCCATCCCATGGAATCAGCTGTGGACACAGTACAGAGGCTGCTTCGGGCATAGTGGCGACTTTCTTTTCCCCATACGGCCTGTGGTATCGTGTATATGTATGTTATATATTATCATCGATTACCTTTTTCAGTATACATTTATAATAATACTTAATGATAATAACTATGGGTGTTTAATTATAATAATAAGTATGGGAGCATATGAAATATTTTAATAATACAATTAATATGATATAATACATATATAATATATATTAAATATATATTACATGATATTTTGTTTTTTTTTTAAATTTAACATTACATATATGGTATAAATAATTATTTTAGTAATTTTTCATAGATATTCGTTTTATAATTCAATATTTAAATAGTTAAATATGAATATAGAGAGGATTATAAGCTATTACTACACTAATACTGCGTAGGGAAATTAAATTAAATGTATATTGAAAATAATCATAAAACTGTAAAAACTAGAATATTTGTTAAATAGTTTCTAACTGTTTATATATTTCACTATTTTGTATAGAAAGTTGACGTAGATTATGTGTTCATTAAGAAAATAGGTATTTCATAGTGTTATAAAATGATCAATAAAAAGTATTAATATAGAGTATTAGTTTGATGATAGATATATATATATATATATATATATATATATATATATATATATATATATATATATCTACTATCTATTAATACCTTAAAATATAAATACTAAATAATGTAGAATTTAAATATTAAAAAGTAACTTCTATAGTCTAGGACTTATGTAATATTCTATAATATTATGTAATACTTAATAATTATTATGCTTCACTTACACATATATGATATAATACATTATATACATTATACAATGCCTTTTTAATGAATTGAAAGTGAGGGAGCAAAATGCATAAATTATAAGATTTTTTTCAATTGTATATGAACAACAATCTAATAAAATCCATCCACTGATTTATAATAAATAAATAGGATTATGATATAATGATTATGAAAAATCTGATTTTATTGTGGGCACAAATTTAAAAGTGGAGAGGGGAAGGCCCCCAAAATACCCGTTAAAAAGGCACCGACATATAGGGTTGCCTCGCTGACCAGTGTGTGATGTACACATTGTACACACGCGTGCACATTGTGGTCTACTAACGTCTACGAAGTCATTGTATATTAAGCCGAAGCTCTCTGTGTCTAGGTATCCTACAGTGTAGTACACCATGTTGAACAGCATGTAGTTCTTGAGGGTTCTACGGGGTGGTGTGTGAGGGAGGGAGTGAGGGGGGTGTGAGGGGGTGTGTGTGAGGGGGTGTGAGGGGGGGTGTATGAGGGGGTGTTTGAGAGGGATGTGAGGGAGGTGTGAGGGGTGTGTGTGAGGGGGTGGGTGTGAGGGGGTGTGAGAGGTGTGAAGTGTGTGAGGGGGGTTGTGTGAGGGGGTGTATAGGTACTACATAGATTAATAAGGTAACTTTTAATTTTAATATACTATTATGATAATTATACAATATAATAATAATAAAATAATTATATATCTAATTTGTTTAAAAATAGAGAATATTATATTATTATTAAAGAATTTATATTCGAGAACGGGTTCCCTATTACTTCATGTTGCGATAGGTTTAGTCACTTACAACTGTTATAATATACTATTATCTGTTGTCCTTATGTGTAAGCTAGCCTATAGGTTTATAGAACTAACTGTGCTATACATACAAAATGTCAATAACACATCAATCAGATAACATATCCCCATCCATCCTAATTCTATTTCTCGGATTACATAAGTTTGTTTAACAAGAGTTACTATATTATTTGTTGACATCTTTATTAATATTTAACAAAATTAATAATTCATCTATTATAAATAATGTATAGACAGATAGTATTGAATACATAATAATCTATTAATACATCAAAGGAGTATCTTTGGTGATAAAAGTTTAAATATTAGTTTATTATATTATTAGTAAAATCATAGCATAATAAACATAACTTTTAACCATTTAACGAAACTTAAATTATATTTAAATATTAAAAGAGAAAAACGATCATCAATTTCTTTCATGAATATCATATCAATTCATAAGTATAATTGAAATTAACAATGTGAACATGAAACTTAAACTACGCATTACAATAATGATGATAGTGGCATCTGATTGGTAGATCGTAACTGACAGTATTTGATGTGAGATTTTTTGGCTATACACATAGATTTAATTCAAATAAATGGCGAGCCATTTGTGTATGTGTGCGTGTGTATGTGTGTATGCGTGCATGAATGTGTGTTTATTTATATATATATATATCAGTCGCTTATATAACTTAAACAAATATAAGTTATAAGAAAAATAGATGCAAACAAATGATGTATTTTAATGACATATTTAGTATAACTGATAAATATATCTTACTTCTTTGGTGTTTCAGCAATCAGTTTAGCGAAATCTGTGAAGAACTTAGGCTTAGCCCAAGTGATAAATTCTTGACTAGGGTCAAAGTTGGGCTTACCGACAGCACGCAGTTGAGTGTTTATCAATTTAGTCATGTCTATTTTCTGTGGTAGCGGGAAAGATGATTAATAATAATCAATCTAATGATATATAACATATAGGAATTTAATTATTGTATTCAAATATAGTTCATTGTTTCGATAAACAATTTTACTAATAATATTACATTTTTTATTTATATATATATATATATATATACGTACGCGCTTACGAACGTACGCGTGTAATACAAGCATAACGTTAACAACGTATTCTAACATCGGTGACTTGAGACTTGAAAGAGTCAAGTGTGTATCTGTGGTAAAGGGCGTCCCAGTCTCTGTCTCTAGGGGCATCCGTAATCTGCATTGTATTCGGGGGCATTGGTATTACGTAATAATAGTATGAATTAAGTTTATCAATCAGTGAATAATATATCTATAATATTTATTATATATACATATATATATATATATATATATATATATATATATATATATATATATATATATATGTATATTATATAAATATATATTAATAATTTTACGTACATATTAATGTATATATATTATATTAAATATTATCTAAGTAATACGATGACTTTATATTAACGATGATATTAACGATTTAAGATGACTTTGTATTACCCAATGAATGTAAAAGTTTACCTATATAGTTACATTCTATATTTATAAATGTTCGATTAAAAATAGAATCATGGTTATCAGCTAAAGGTGTGAAGTTTGTAGCGCGGAGTGTTGATCAGATGAACGGTTAGTTGATACATGCCAACGGTACGACGGTAGTCTGTCAATCTGTTACATTTTCTATGTTACAAACATCACATCCTGAGATTGCAGAGGCTATAGGTATCTCTTACCCAATACCTATTTGTTATGCTATACTTTATTCAATATTACTCCCCCATCCGTAAACACACATAATGGACTGTTCCAGCATAGTATAAGTTTCTTGGTATGTTTCAGGGTTACATAGTTTGTCACGCATCATTGAACATCATCGTCGGGCTGTTATGGCAGTCTAATAAACAATGAACTAAAGCCTTGAAGCAATAGTAAAGCCTTGAATCCCTCTACAATAACTGAACACTACATACCTATATGTATGTCTCCTAGATATACCTCTAGGTATACATAGTAGATAGCCCTAATAATTAATATCATCTAAAATTACCATGGCTAAGTACATCTTTCAGCCAGTCTATATACTTATATAGTCACATCTACTAGTGATACCTACTGGGTAAGCCCACAAACCTTGGCTAGTTTTATTTCGAAGTCGATCATGTCGTTCATCTGTTTTTCGTAGTCGATCGCAGTAGCTCCTAAAGCTTCGGCCATCTGTCAATAAAACGTATGTTTACTATGGAAATGAGTTACTGTTGCACTATATTGGAGCTCTTTGTTACAATGGCAATGGCAATGCATTACTGCTGCAGTAGTATTATGCTTAGCTACATGTTAATACGTTACCACTAAAGTCGCGTTACTAAAGGTTATAGAGATGCTTAGCAATACACTACTGAATAGGTTATACGTAGTGGTGCTTCGTACGACTGTATTCTACTACATCCGAACACAAACACCCCGCCTAGAACACATCAGCGCTGATCTACCACAACATTCATAGATATCTATACGTTATATACGTTGAAGTCGTAGTTTTATTTCTTACTACATGTACAAATGGCAACAGTTGTAAGTATTCATCATGTAGGTTAAGCCTTGTAAGTTATTTAATAACTGAATACACGATTATTACCCGCTACTATAACTATATAGTTGGATGCGTGCTAATAGTCTACTACGAAAGAGATGAGGCAGGCGGCTTCTGAAATTAAACCTTTCTGGCGAATTCACGATAGTAGTAGATGAAGTCACTGCCCTCAGTCAGATATCTACGCTTGAACATCAACGGAGATTGGTCAAACTGTGTTGTTAATGTTGATATTGAAAAATGATCAGGCTGCATCTTATAGTGGAGTATATTAATATGAAGTATATATAAATATACACACATACATATATATATGCACACACATATATATATATATATATATATATATATTTAAATCATTTAAATAACATTTATTATATAACGCTCAATGAATAAACTAATTCGTTCGTAAGTTTTTGATATGATTGATATTAATTTAGCATTGTTATATTGGGTATGCATGTATAAAATGTAGTTATGATATACAATACATTCGTTGTATATGATGATCAACTACATTAACATAAATCAATAATCATATGTATTTTATTATATCTTGGTTACTATATATTATGTAATAGAAAATGATCATAGGCATTGTTGAATATTATCTTAAATTTAATGAATATATAAATGAATGAATTTATTTACCTAATATTGGCTATAATAATAGGAGGGATACCCAGAAGCTATGTTTAGCTTATACTAAGGATACCCTTAGATATAAAGAAACTTGTGTTTCTGACGCCTTAGCCACTGAGCCACACAGGCAGTTATATACATATATATATATATATATATATATATATATATATATATATATATATATCTACGTATGTATATGGAGGTGTGGCTTATATTGCATGTGACCTATGACCCGCCCACAGCATTACCCCGCTACACTACAATCACCTGTAAGTACATCTTGGTGCTGTCCCTGTAACCAGTCCACACACCTCTAGCTATCAACAGGTCGAAGCCAGCCAGGTTCAGCTTAGCCAGCATGTCTATGTAGTCAAAGTTATCCAGGGGTTCTTGTGTCTGCACCCCTTCTAATACGGGCCATCCTGAGGGGGGAGAACGCCGGGGTTATACGCATGTGGGTATTGTGATTATGTTACGATGTGTATTGTATATGTGTTATGATTATAATGTATTATATTATATTAAATATTTATATTATACGTGTTCACACATATATATATATGTATTCGCATTTCAATAATTCACTACAACTTAATATATATATATATATGAACAAGTATGATTAAATTAATGATTGACTATGATAATTCTTATGTTTTTCAATCTATTGATCAATTCTTATTATACGGTCAATGTGTTCTACTGTTAATGTGACTTTTCTCTAGTCAAGTCTGTATTATGCTAGAACTACATATGATACCTCCTACAAGAGTATTAACTCTGTCAGTAGTAATATGTAACCTCCGAAAGATTTCAACAGTTCCATCAGCGGTTTTCCCTTTCTCGTGTTTATTAGTTCTATAAATTGATAAATAGTTTATTAGTGAATTTATTAAGTGAATATATAGTCGAAATATATAATTGAAAGTATAAGTATAAATAAAGTATAAATATGTCCTAAATATCACATAAATTATCGAAATAAATACATTATATAAATAAAAACGTTTTAATGTTGAATAGTAGCGTTATATAGTACTATTAATTCTATAAAGAGATACATAGTTGTGTAATATACATAGTAATTAGTAGTAGTATCAATAGAAGTATCGTTATGAATACGCTAAACTAACTTTCATCGAGGCAAGCTTTGTATACGCTCTTCATCTTCCTGACGGCTTTGACGTCATTCCTCATGATCGGTTCTGCCATCAAGTCTAAGTAACAGTATCATTGTTAAGTCCAGTAGGACCATTAAGTCCAGTAGGACCGTTATGTCCAGTATGACCGTTAAGTCCAGGCGGATGTCCGGCACACATGTGTGTGTGTGTGTATGTGTACATAGTAAAGCTTATGTAGTGGATATAGGGCTCAGAGATCGCGCAGTACAATGCACAGTTACATAACAATATCCGCTAGTTTTATAATCTAATATATCACTAAATATATATATATATATATATACTTATAAGTACTTGTGTATTGTATAATAATTGTGTATGCCGCAGGAGTAATGAAACATTAACTCCGTACAGTTATTTCACTATATAATAAAGATTATATTTAATTTATAATTAACTTATATCCCGATGGCATAACTTCCGTAGTAAATAAAGATGGAATACGATGTAGGTAAGCATTATTCTCAATCCAGTCACTGTTATTCTAGTAACTGCCGCGGTCGTTATGAAAGCATTACATCACTAGGTAAAGGTCATCATTCAGACATAGGTATCGAGTCTTAATGGTCGAGTCTACCGGTAACTATTGTTTAGATGTATCGCGTTCATGTCCAGTGGGGCAGTGATCTCGTGCGAAGTTATTTAGGGCAGAGTATTTAATTTGGTTAGGTGATTTCGTGCTTAATGTAAGTACTACTATTTATAAATAATTATTTATTAATTAATATTGGGCACGAGATCACTGGTATGCATACTAGTGGGAGGTGTTCGGCGCTGACCTTGGGTCTTAAAGAATACGTCGTCTCTCAGCCAATAGAAAGTTCCGTAGTAGGTAGACCTCCACGCGGGGGCGTAGTTGTTCTGAGACCAAGACCCGCATGCGTACTCCATGTAGTCGGTACAGGGGTCAACCGACGTGTTCATAGACATCAACAGGTTGGCGGCTGAATCACGAGTTAGAGGTGTGGTTAGAGGTGTGGTTAGAGTTGAGGTTAGAGGTATGGTTGGTGGTGAGGTTAGAGGTATGGTTGGTGGTGAGGTTAGAGGTGAGGTTAAAGGTCATATTAGAGGTGAGGTTAGTGGTGAGGTTAGAGGTGATGTTAGAGGGGAGGTTAGAGGTGTGAGGAGAGGTGAGGTTAGAGGTATGGTTGGTGGTGAGGTTAGAGGTGAGGTTAAAGGTCATGTTAGAGGTGAGGTAAGAGGTGAGGTTAAAGGTAAGGTTAGAGGTGTGGTTAGAGGTGAGGTTAAAGGTGTAGTTAGAGGTGAGGTTAGTGGTGTGGTTGGAGGTGTGGTTAAAGGTGTAGTTAGAGGTGAGATATTTTAATAATGTGATCTCGTATTTTTCTGTAAATTTCTTTATTTAAATATAACTAAAAACGATAGAATTATACTGTCTAGATTATGTTCTTCTATCACGCTTACTCATACATTCCTTCTCTCACTTGCTCTCTTGTCATACTGTCATACTATTAATAATACACTAGTTTATTCATTACACATATCTAAAACAATCCATTCTGAAAATTATTTCTTTACAGCATAGGCAAGGCGCGATCTAAGCTATTATTCTCACTATCAAAATCACTATTACATACATTAGTATTTGGTAGACTTAGATACTGTATTGCTTTTTACTAACATTCCTCTGAAATTGATGAAAAAATAAGATTGCATACAATGAAGAGCTGTTCGCATATTATTTGCTGTAAGCATAATGCTATAACCATATCTATCAATTCCATAATGGCGATAATCGGGTGATTGACATTTGATATTTGACATTGTTAGTTGAAATTATACAATTATACGCATAAATAAATATAGATGGAGTAACTGGACATAGATTTCAAAATAACACAAAATCATAAGAATATGAGTCATAATTAATCGTGTAATATATAACATTTCACGTACACTATATAATATTTAATAGCCTATACATATATTACCATTATCCAATGGTATTACATAATATTGTAACGGTGGTAAAAAATAACATTAAATGAATGTACACTTGTACGATAGATAATAATGTATTTGTAATGTTAGAGATGAGTTATATTATATTTATGAAAAATTATTTTATATATATATATATATATATTAATATGTGCTTTTAATATATGTTCACTCGAGTGTTCACTCCGATCGGAATATAAAACAGTTAAAAAAACCTGGAGATATTAAAACTAATCCAAACCAAATTAAACTGATATATATATATATATATTCACAAAATATAATGTATTATCATTATAATTATGTTATATATGGATGTCTGTAATATCATTGTTATATTTGTGTATCAATAAATGATGTATCTATCATAGATACTATCTATGTTATTATATAATATATCTATATATATATATATATATATATATATATATATATATATTATAATATAATATAATAATTATATACATATTCTGCACATATGCAGTACATATAAATTTTATGAATGTTGAACTAGTGTGATATTATGTTTAGTTACACCACCTATACATTTAGTTATGCGAATATTCGAATCTTATATTATTATTTTGAATAAACAATTGTACATGAGTTAAAATTGCGAATATTTTGACTTGGTACCGTTTTTTGAGGTACCTGAATAACTGATTCAGTGAATCACTGAATCAGAGTCTGATAACTTGAAGTTAAACTTGAGGTAATTGTTTTAAGAATTCAACAACATGTATTAGTTATATAATGTTCTTTAATTATTTTAATTTATAACAGTTATTGTATACATTAATTCATGTAATATTACATTATAATTTATATACCTGTATTTGATTGATTTGAACTATTAGAAATTGTTCTCAAGTTACCCGAGATCTTTTTTTGATCGGAAATATACATAAATAGTATTTATAAATATCCATTTTAGTTGGTAATTGTAAATTGTATATATCGTTATTTGAAATTATATAGTAGTTATATTTATCTTACTGGTAATCATTATTTTAATTGATATAATAGTATACATAAACAAATATATATTTAAAATTGTTTATACAAATATAATAAAATACACATGCACAGAATTTAGAATTTACAGATGCAATAAATATAAATCCAGATGCAAATCAGTTTTAGCATAGATCTAGAGAGAAAGCATCTCCAAGTATCTCTAGATCTATAGTTTTAGCGATATTTTTTGAAAAATCTCACATGTTAAGTGCGAATTGGTTATTTATTGTTGAAAAAATAAAGTTACTATATTATTATAAGAAGTAATGCATATTCAAAAATCTAATCATGATTAGATTTTTGAATATGCATTACTTCTTATAATAATATAGTAACTTTATTTTTTACGTATTTTTTACGTATATACGTATATTTTCAAAACATAGTATTAAACATAGTACATTACACGATACAGTGTCCATGTAAATATAAACTATAGGGCATCGATATAACGAAAGTTTCTTTATATCGATGCTATAGGGTGGATCTCGAAGTTGGCAGCAGCTATATTTTCATATGATAAATGAATCATTTAAAATATCATTTAGAATGATATATGAGCCTGGCTAAATATTCAACAACAACAAATTATTTTAAAAGATAATTAAATATTCAAATAAAAATTACATTTATAGTAGATATTCAAATATTATAACATCTTAATGAATGTATTCAAATATATAGAATATATATATATATATATATATATATATATATATATATATATATATATATATATATATGTGTGTGTGTGTGTTTGTATATGTGTGTAGAATATATATATATATATATATATCAATAGGTAAACTAATATATAGTATATCGTTATTTTAACATATAGTATGATGTAATATGGATAGTATTTAAAATCTATAATAGATAGCTGTGAACATTTACATTTTTTAACCTACCTATAACCTATAACCTATAATTAAGTGAAATTAAATCTATTAATACATATTAGTCGTGAGGAATGACTCTATCAACATATTTATATATGTATAGTTATAACTACTATAATATACAAACAAATCTTATAATATACAACTTCATCTATGGTTATACAATTACCTATATTACCTACGTAATTACGTACCTACAATGTAGGTCCTACATCTCTATACACACCACGTATATTGTTAATACCTCATATACCATCTAGGTTATAGGAGGTAGTTATTGATGTCGTTCGCTTACAACATACTTTATAGATTAGTCGAAATACATTTAGAATATCTAATTATAATTAATAGATATTTCTTGGGTTTTCTATTTTTTATTTAGTATTTATGAATCATAAATACTAAATCATAATTTATGATACACGATAAATGATTTCAATGCGTGCTTATACAAGAGTATAACAATAGAGATATAACAATGGGTGTATTGTTACGGTATTGTTAACGGCACTAACCGGTGGTTACGCAGGATTCCGTCAGACATAGTTTACCGGAAGTGTATTTGGGCACTGTGATCATGTTTTTTATTATTAGTATATCGACTTATTAATTATATTGTTATTATATTGTTAATATATATATATATATATATATATATATATATATATATATATGTAAGTTGGTTACTTATAAATTAATACGTGTACTCTTAATATTTAACTAAACTATACATAAGTATTTTTATTTATTAAATAACTAACATAAATGATGTAACTAATTATATGGACATTTATTTAAGCAAGTGTTTAAATAACTTACATATTAAGATTTAATGATAGGTCATATCCTATATGTCACAATTTAGTATTTGAATACTATTGTATCAATACAGAAATTATTTAATTATTTAGATTTGGCCGTTATCTAAAGAACCGTAGGGGAAAGTCCCCGATTACCGACTCCTAAATGATTATTTGTAATAACTTATTCAATATTAAATATATTTATTTGAAATTTTGTAATTAGGGTAATATTATGGCAATGGATAATGTGGCTATTTTAAATTGTTGATATAACTATATTTACAAGAATAAACAGGGGGTCGGTAATCGGATACATTTACCTAATACCGACCCCCTACTCCTATTACCGACCCCCTAAAATAATCGTGATATAAATAATTTTAGTATTATAATATCCAATAAAAATAGTAGATATACATAAATATAATTAATTGTAACATTCACGCAATTTATTTTGTATTACATTTATGTTTTAATAGTAATATTAAATTTAAATTTAAACTTTATAGTAATTATATTAAAATACTGTATATTATTATTTAATATTTATTTATTAATTATAATCAACTGGAATCATGAATCCTAATTTGATATCAATGATACATAAACAACTTACGGCATATGTTAAAGTAAAATACGGATATATTTTGATGGGATATTATAAATCACATGGGGTCGGTATTAGGGTAATTTAGGGGGTCGGTAATAGGAAAATAATATGGGTTGCTATAATTAAGATATATTATTAAATAGTTATTCAAATTAAATTATTTTTATAATAGTTATACACATTTTATTGATCTACAATATTATGCTCAGTATTAAGTTTTCTTTTAAATAATAAAGTATTTACAATGATTTAAAAAAAGTTATTATTCAAATATTTAAAAAGTAAAAACAGAATATTACATTTTATCAAATAACAATTGTAGGATTAAATATTTTTTAAAACAAAATACTTATTCATATTTATCATTAAACTAGTTAAAGTTCCTATATATTATTTTTTGATATCTCTTATAGTTACTGAGATACCACAGGGGGTCGGTATTAGGAGGGGGTCGATAATCGGGGACTTTACCCTATACGGTTTTATATACATTATAATGTAAACATTATTAAACTCGTATGTATATAACCCCCCTATAGGGGAAAGTAACCGTCGGACAGTGCCCGAATACGGACACTCTCGGTATCTCAGAAACCATAAATCCTACAAAAAAATGTGTAATGAATACAATATTCATAATTATATAAATAGTCTACAAAAGTATTTTTTATTTTTAATTATTCAAAATATTGCTGATATATCCAATATGATAAACTGATTTTTTTATTACGTTTTTAAATTTATAAAAAAAAAATCAAGTTAAATCTTCTCAAGAATATAGACAAATGTATCGATATATAACAATATATATATAACAATATAACAATATATAATTAAAAAAAACTATAGCATTCTAAACATTATTTACATAATTTCTATATTTTTTATCAAACATTCATTAAGTTATAAGCATATATCTAGAAGTCATATAATTCCCTAATATGGACACTCAAGATGTCTTAATACGGACACCCTATAACCCATACGGCCTATAACCAATCAGCAAGCAGCGTATGAACTATTCTGATTTTCATAAAAATGCGTGAATTATAATATTAATACCAATAAAGCTAAATCTAAAATTTTTATTATTTAGATACTTAAATTGTATTATTAATTAAAAAAATAATTAATAAAAATAAATTATTAACTAATTAAATTAGAATAAATTATTCATAAAATTAATTATAAATAATGTAATTGTAATTTCTCATATTGATTCATCGATAATATATAGTTTATCTAGTGGTATATAGGTTGTCCGTATTATAACACAAGGTGTCCGTATTCAGACATGGGCACCGAATATGGACACCCCAATATCTATGGAATTAAAAGATTAAATAAAATGTTAAAATCACATAAATATCTATAATCATATAATATTAATATATTATAATTTTTGAATACAAATAATGACTCATAAATGCTAAGACCATTTATTGTTAAAGTTTCCGTATTAGGTTACTTTCCCCTAACACAAACTCAGCATCCCCACCCTCTTCAGTCATTCCTTCTACCTTTATAAAAAGTTTAACTTACTTTCCGAATCAGTTCTCGATCTTGGTGTTTAAATGCAATTTGTTTTATCTTTTTCTGCCATCCTAGCTAGCATCTCTAAATATGTTGACTATCATTCATTTAGAATCCGATGAAAAAATACAAATATCTTCCCATGTATACATATATGCTATATTACATTATATATATATATATATATATATATATTACATTATATATATTACACATGTAATTTATCGTTTGGATTATTTTTCCTTTTATTATAATAACTCCCTACTTCCTCCATCCCACCATTAAATAGAAGAAATATATCTATCCATCGGTATTTCAAACATTATACCACAGATTTTTCTAACTACCCAAATAGTTTTGCTGCTTCGCAAAATATTTGATTATATCATATATGATACTGGAATTGTATCACGTGTAATATGTAGGGTGAAGGATTAAGTCGGAGTATTTCAAATATAAAGGGCGGGATGGAGTAATATAGGATTGTATATTGATATATTGTATATCTTTTATTGATGTGTGCACATGGGTGACAGAAGAGTAGGATATGTGTTCATTTGCAGGGAAACATATTTGATAGAAGAGGAATGATCAGATAGTATACTAGTATACTATCTATATATATATATATATATATATATATATATATATATATATATATATATATATATATATATATCTCTATATATATATCTAAATATATTATAAGATATAATTATTAAATATATTAGTAATATTAAATATAGTAGGAGGTATTAATACCATGGTATCTAAACTAATTAGTATCTTACATTGTTCGCCTTATATATAACCCATTTATAACCCTCCTATATATTATACAAACTGGATATGTGTTTATATATATATATCAATGCGGTGTATTTGGTATGAAACCTGAGGTCAAAACACCAGCCGTGTAAATAGCGAGCAGGCCGAAGCACAGTGAAGGCAAGCTAGGGAATGTCATTCTCACTCTTGCCGAGTTTCTCCTATAATAACAGTATACATGTATTCGTTATTACGTAATATATCGCATTATGTTATTTATTAAACACTAGTAGTTTTAATATAAAACTACTATATATATATATGCTATAGCAGTTTATATATTATACAGTAATTAGATATTTTTTTAGATATTCGGATATTTATTTAACTCAATTGAAACATATATTTTGTAGGATATATATATATATATATATATATATATATAGGATATATAATATATATATAGGATATAATATATATATATATATAATTGTTGTTATAACACATGTATACAATGTGTACTATTTGCACACATAGTATACACATGTATATACATACCTATATACATTATGAAACGAACTTTAAAAAGTAAAATAATACTTATATATATTATAAGTATACTATGATTATATATACTCATAGGTATATAAGTATACTCATACTCATATGCATATTATATGTATATATATATATATATATATATATATATATATATATATATATATATATATATATATATATATATTAATAAAAATAATAATATTATTTTATAAATTAAGAAATAAAATAAAATTATGATAAATATACTATTTGCGATATTTATTAGTAAATTATAATACTATAGTATTGCATACATATCAAATGAGGTAACGTACATATATTTAATTACGAATAATTAAAACAATTATAATAAAACTATTTAATTTACAATTATATATATATAAAACTATGATCGATGCTATTACAGATCAGAATGGGATGCTACAGAAGGGCGTTGGCTAGTTCTCAACAATAACAACGTCTCCACTTACCTATAAGAAATATGAAACTGGCGCGAGTTTCTCTTTAATCGGAATCGACGGCAGAACTTCGAGAAATGATGAGAGATGACGAGAACTGATTTACGACATGCAGAGGTTGCGAGACCTATTTATACTCGCGGTGCGTGTCTGGTTATATATGGAATCCTCGTATTGTCCTACGCTCGCTTATTAATAAGTATTAACAATAGTTTATCGCATTAAACGACTATTCTAAATTAAGATACAACGCTTATACCGACACATACGCAAGCGGAGATGTATTCGTGTGCGGAACTCTAGCTCTCTCTCTGGTATTGTCATTACTGAGGTATGAGTGTGTGCATTGTGTGATTAATAATTATTATAATATACCGAACCAATACAACTAATACTAAATAGGTCTAACTGGAACTATTACCTGAATATATATCTTAAAGTATGCGTAAATAAGTCTTATAATATATTACTATATAGAGCCATCTGATGTATTTTCTGTTGCTAATCTGCTAATTATCTTTAAACCGCTCTCACGACAACAAATATAGCAAACTTATAGTCAGTTATGGGTTGTTTCAAATTATTAATTTTAGAATATTACTAAATCAAGAATCGACTGTAAGGTGAAGGTAAGGTGTATGATGAAACAAGCAACATCCCGATTGGTAATTGATTACGGCAAGGATGCATCCTATCCCCATTGCTATTCAATATCTATAAAGAAAGAATAATACGAGATGTCCTGGAAAAGTGGGATATATCATATATATCATGTATACAGGCATTAGAATAGGTGGAAGGAAAGTTACAAACCTTAGATATGCTGACGATACTACATTGATAGCAGGAATAAAAGATGATCTCATAGAGAAAATTACAAAAGTCAAAAGAGCAAGCAAGAAGCCGGAATATATTTAAATGTCAAGAAAACAAAGGTGATGACTACAGGTAAATTGGACCATATAATAGTATATGATAACAATATCTAAATAGTTGATACATTTATCTTCCTGGGAGTTCTAATTACACATGATGGAATTACTATAAAGAGCTACTAAGAAGGCTGGCAATGGGAAAATGTGCCATGGGAAGTCTGAAACATATATCCAAAGACAGAAGCATTAGACTAACGACAAAAATAATGATTGTTCAAACACTGGTAGTATAATTATCCTTTATGGAGCAGAAACCTGCAGGTTTCATGGATTATAAAAAAGGTAGATAGGAAAATAATTGATGCTTTTGAACTATGGTGCTGGAGGAAACTGCTTGGAGTTACATACTTAGATAGGAAGAGATATACTGAGATAATTGACATATTATACAACCTAAAAGAAAGCTCGAATCAAGAATTGTCAAGGCTGCTCTATCTTTTTTCGGAAACGTTCTTAGATCAGATACGATGGAATTGCAAATTATGCTAGGAAGAATGGAAGGTCAGCGAGGAAGAGGCAGACCACGTTGCACCTGGCTAGACAATATACAAAAATATATCTCTACATATATTATGAATCTCCGACTATACGCTAGAGACAGAGCGGGATGGAGAATAGCTATTGACGTCGCCAGGGGTCGGTTTCGACTCGACGGCACAAGGTAACAAGGTATATATATAGTATTTCCCTGTGCATAATATAACATATTGTCCTATATATATTACTCTATAGAGTAACAATAAACATATATTCATATACATATGTATACTAATAACATTGTTTAATGTATATATCACATTGATTATATATTACCTATTTATATATACATAATTATATATATATATTTAATTTTATATAACATACATTGGTTATTTGTTTTTCTGATTTGTTATGGTATACCATATATACATAAATGTATAAATATACATATGTATACGAATGGATAATGTTGCTGATGTCGGTTAATATGCCGGGTAAATATATGTGCGCGAATGATCGAGAGCACAAGTATTAACGATACCTGTTTACCCTTTAAGATTAACTCGTCACAAATGGTTAAATCATTACAGTTTACCATTACCTACGTAAGTTTATAGTTGTAGGCATGAGATCGCACATTACAGAACGCGCCACGGTGGCGATTTTAACAATAAATGATCTTAACATTTCATTACTCAATATTTGTATTCAAAAATTACAATATATTAATATTATATGATTACAATATTATTTGTGGACATTTGTGGAGAGCTCCGTTTGCGTAGAATCCTAGGCCCACATTTCTTCATCTATATTTGAAAATGATATGATGATGTGGTGATGATAACTCCAATCCACCGGCTCCCCAGCTTGCGGATAGGGGAACGGCCATTAGATAACATTTTAGTTACGACTAATCAATTAGCAATGAATGACAAAATCCTGGTTGCCCTTTTCAAGGCAAAGTACCTGTTAGTCACCCGCGCAGGGTTACGCAAATATGTATGGAGTAGCGACCGCACATTTTATTTAGACATCGAAAGTAAACCATGACAATACAACACAACAATTATCCATCCCGCATCGCTCGTCCAGCAATTCCACCTCAACTTGCAATCGAAAATTTAATTACTGAGAAAGAGAAATAGAAAAGAAAATAAAAATAAGATGAAAACTTTACAACCATTAAATGCAACTAAACGATTAAAAATGTGATCATTGAATACCCAAACACTACAAAAAAGTATATAAACTCCCAGAATTTAGAGACAGCTGAATTAACTGGAAAATATAGTATTTGCATTCAAGAGCATAGATTCATACATAAAGATACAGTCATCAAAGAACATACCTATGATAAATGGAAACTACTAACTTTATCAGCCTGGAAGAATAGTATAAATGGCGCAACTGGTGGAATTGGAATGCTCAGAGCAGCCAAGCTTATAACACAATCGCTAGTGTCGAAATGATATCACCTAGAATTATGATAGTAAACTTTCAAGTAAATCCACAAACGTCAGTGATATCATGTTACAGTCCAACAAATAATAGTGACGAACAAGAAACTAAGATATTTTATACAAAGCTTACATGTTTGATAAAACAGATACCAAAGCATAATGTTCTAATAATAGGAGGATATAATATCATCAAACATCGGAAAAGAAAGTAGATGTAAATATGCCTATCATCAAACTACAAATCGAAATGGTCAAATTATCAAAGACTATCTTCAAGAAAACAGTATACTATGTCTAAATACTCATTTCCAGAAAAGACATGGTCAGTCATGGACGCACAATTCTCCAAATGATTTTAAATCATAGATTGACTTAATAATAATAAATAAGAAATGGAATAATAATGTAAAAAACTGCAGAGCTTACAGCTCTTTTAATAGCATTATTCTGATCACCGTATAATAACAGCTGATATACAATTGAGTCTTAGAGCTAACTAAAAGACAAATATTAAAATAAACCATATGACTGGACAGAATTGAAACATGATACTGAAATTAGGAATGGATTTATTATAACAGTGATAACATTATTATTGAGCCTTCACAATTATGTTGCAGAAACTACGTTATCCGCAAGTACAGTATATACACAAACATGAAAAAGCATGCAAAGATTCTGCCAATAAACTGTACCATTAAAACCCAAATTAAAGAAACGAATACCCTGTGAAACCGCAAACATCTGTCAAAAACGTGATATACTACACAAGCAGCACAACTGAAAGAAAGCGCGCCAACACAGATGAATATCAATAGGTTTATAAATGCTCAGGAATCTTTAGTTAATTTGTATGATTCAGAACAAAAAAATTACATAAATAAAAAGATATATGAAATCTAAAAGACGGCCACAAATAAGAAATCTGCACTAGCCTGGGAAACAATAAATGAAATCAGCGGAAGAAAGAAATCAAATAATGCGAAACTAAAATCAAACAGTGATAATGAACGAATACAACTTTGGCATAAACATTTCAAAAAGTTACCTGGCAAGAATATCCAATCTACAATTCATAGCAAAAATGCAGATCATATATTGAATAATCTTGATATAAAAATCAGCCATTTCACGAAATAAGAAGTTATGAAAGCTACAAATAATATATTATATGGAAAAGCAGTAGGTTTGGACGAAAATTCAACATGATTCTGTTGGATTTTCTTAAAATCAAGTTTGGAAATTATATTATATTAAAGAATTGTTGTTAGAATCCTGTAATAATGTTTATTTCCAGGAAGCTATAGTAAGTTGGACCAATAGATGTATACTTCCTTTTCCTATAAAAAAGAGACATTTCCATCACAAAAAATACCGAGGAATTACTCTAACAGTAATCGCCGCAAAGATATATAACCTGATGTTATTAAACAGGATTATACCAGAAATTGATCCAATACTAAGATCCACTACTATGGCTTCCTAACAAATTGATAAAAAACGGGACAAATACTGACTATTAGACTACTTTTAGAAGGAGTAAAATCAAAAAACCTCCCAAACAACCAAAAACGCAAAATGTACATGTACATAATTAGTTATTTTAATCCATTTGTGCAAACAGCTTTTTGTTAAGTTTTAGTAAAAGTTACATGGTACATGTATAATTCAGGTATTTGGTAATAAAACAAATAACTATTGATAAATAATTATAAATAGATTCTACATTCATATAATTGTACATGTACATACTATGTACTACATAGTGCGTTTCGTGTACTAATCCAAATAACCATCAGTAAAAATGTTGGTACTATTGGAAATAAGCAAATTATATGAATTTATTTATATATTTATATATATATATATATGTTATTATGTGATCCCCTTTTATTCAATAACCGAAAGAGTGTAATTCAATAAGTAGTTTTTACAGTTTATTTCGTCTTACAGGGTAATAAACTTGCGCCGTTCACTTTATAATATGTATATTTACCTGTTACATAATTCTGAAGACGTCAGTCGATATTATAGAGAGATAGGTTTTACTCTAACAGAGAGAAAGAGTAGACGATATACCGCTGAACAAATTACCGATTCGGACTATGCTGATGATATGGCCGTAACAAGTAATTAATACTCTGAAAGATGCTAATACATTATTACTGAAAATAGAATAAGCCGCAAAAGAAACAATACTTTGCATTAACACTGACAAAACTGAATATATCAATATCATTGATATTATATCAATCAGAATAACAACATGCAAATGAAAAGTATTTGTGGAAGTATGATAGTAGACGATTTTAAATATATAGGAAGTTATATTAGATAAACTAAAATATATGTTAATATAAGGATCGCTAAAGCCTGCAGGCTTATGGGCAGCATTAATGTTTAAATAGCATGAATATAATCCGGAAATCAAATTAAGTACTCGTCTAAAATAAATGTATTCAGATCTGCAGTCGAATCCGTGCTTATTTACGGTTATGTTACGTGGAATCTAACAACCTCGTTAGAGAAAAAGATTGATGCAACATACACACGCATGATCCGAGCCGTAACAAACAAATCCATGCGAGATCATCTAACAAATGAGAAATATAAGGCGATATTCAAAAAATTAGCAAATCTATACGCATGCAAAGGCTGAGGTTTGCTGTTCACTGCAGGAGAAGCAACGATGAAGTAGCGACCGACCTAATACTCTGGCAAGATAGATAATAGCCGCACAGCATGGTAAACAATCGTATGGACGGCGTCCACTAGACGCCCAGCGAATACGTACACAGATCAACTGCGGGATGATACCGATCTGCTAACGATAGATGAAATAAAGACGGCGATGAATGATAGAGAAGGATGGAAGAAGTATGTCATGGACTACCGAGCAAGCCTGACTAGGTAAGGTAAGTATATATATATATACTTATGATTATAGATATTATTGTGATTTTAAAATTTAATATTTGTGATCAATAAATAACCCCATGGGGTGTCCGTATTCGGTACCTATGTCCGATGGACATCTTATATATATACACCAATAGACAGTGATGGGCAGGATCACGATCATTGATCGGCGATCAGATCCGGATGGGGATCGGCTAAGAAAGAGAGGATAGGGTAACGAATAGAGGATCGGAATCGGGAAAAGGATCACATAAGATAATAAATAGAGGATCGGGATCGAGATCGCAGATCCAGAAAAAAAGGTATCTCAGAAATTAGAATATATTAATATTATTTGATTATAGATATTATTGTGATTTTAAAATTCTATTTAATTTTTTAATTCCATATATAACAAGGATGTCCGTATTCGGTACCGGTTTCCGCGGAATATTCGCGAATACGTACAGTATCCGTCGGACACCCTGTGTTATATTATACTATTGTACGTATACGGTAAATACCACTTGATAAACTAAATAGTATTGATGAATCAATCAGACAAATTACAATTACATTATTTATAATTAATTGTATGAATAAATTATTCTAATTTAATTAGTTAATTTTAATTAATAATACAATGTAAATATCTAAATAATAAACATTTTATTTAGCTTTATTGGTGGTATTAATATTATAACGAACGCGATTTTTTATGAAAATCAGAATAGTTCATAAGCTATAGCTATACGCGTATACGCTCTGATTGGCTATAGGGTGTCCGTATTAAGGTATCTAGAGCATCGATATAAAGAAAAACTTTCTTTATATCGATGATCTAGACTCTAGAGTGTCCGTATTAGGAACTTATATGACCTCTAGATATATGTTTATAACTTAATGAATTTTGATACCAAATATAGAAATTATATATATAATTTTTAAATGCTTTATTTTTTAATAATATACTGTTATATTTTATATCGATACAATTGTATATTCTTGAGAAGGTTTTAGATTTACATTTTTTTTCATAAATTTAAAAAAGTAATACAAAAAACAGTTTATTGGATATATTAGCAATATTTTGAATAATAAAAAATAAAAAATACTTTTTAGACTATTTATATAATTATGATTATTTTATTAATTAAATTTTTTTTGTAGTAGTACCTATTTATGGTTTCTGAGATACCGAGAGTGTCAGTATTCGGTTAATTTCCCATAATAATTGTTATTCCGTGACTAGTAAATCGGAATACCAGTAAACTCGGACCAGGTAAACTCGGACCAGGTAAACTCGGACCACTTTTGAGGTAAACTCGGACCACTTTTAAAGTAAACTCGGACCACTTTTTAAAAACATAAAGTAAACTCGGACCACTTATTAAAATAACTATATTTTGTAAATTTCTATAATATAATATGCTTTAACTTACTTCCTTTAACTTACCTTATATAATTATATTATATCTGTTAAATAAATTATAAAAAGAGTCATTTAATATGATATTTTTGTGGAATTATATATTTAAATAGGTAAACATTTAATTTGAACTCGCACCACTTTTGAAGTAAACTCGGACCACTTGTGAAGTAAACTCGGACCACTTGTGAAGTAAACTCGGACCACTTATTAAAATAACTTATATATTGTATACCTCTATCATAATAAATATAGCTTCTATCGTAGGTCTCGTCGGTGATATACATAGAGCTAGAGAGAAATTTCTCTCTAGCTCTGTGGTGATACGACAATTTAAATTATGTTAAGTTATTAAATGTTATTAAAGTTATTAAATGATAAATTATGTATGTGTAGTAATATCGGAATACTCGCAATTATATACAGTGAAATTATACTTTTAACTTATAAGTTAAAGCATATTATATGTTAGAAATATACAATATATAGTTTATACGGTTGGTCCGAATCTTCTTTATGTTTTTAATAAGTGGTCCGAGTTTACTTCACAAGTGGTCCGAGTTTACTTCAAAAGTGGTGCGAGTTCAAATTAAATGTTTATCTATTTAAATATATAATTCCACAAAAATATCATATTAAATGACTCTTTTTATAATTTATTTAACAGATATAATATAATTATATAAGGTGGAAGTAAGTTAAAGCATATTATATTATAGAAATTTACAAAATATAGTTATTTTAATAAGTGGTCCGAGTTTACTTTATGTTTTTAAAAAGTGGTCCGAGTTTACTTTAAAAGTGGTCCGAGTTTACCTCAAAAGTGGTCCGAGTTTACCTGGTCCGAGTTTACTTGGTCCGAGTTTACTGGTACTCGTAAATCGCATGGGGGGAATCAATGACGCCAGAGTAACACATTATCATGTCTGGATATCAACTATGTCCAAACCACTTTAATTTGCGTCGTTTTATAGTTTGCAGTAGCGGCTCGTATACGTAACTATAGTTACATATTAATTCGATTATTCTGTTATGGACGAACACGTTTGTTTATTATATATATCCCTATAGGGTATACCTATACTTATATATAAGTATAGGTAGGGGAGAGTGCTCTAATATCGATATGCACGTAATATCAACAATATAAACAAACGTGTTCGTCCATAACATAATAATCGAATTAATATGTAACTATATATAGTTTAAATAAAGATAATATATAATTATTTAAAATCAATATCCAGTAAATTCGATATTAAGATAGAATTATATAAATCATAATAAAGTATCACAATAGGTGAATTATCTAAGAGTACATTTTATTTTGTAATTCCTAATACTTTTTAAAATATTCAATAATATTAAATATATCAAATGTTAATAGATATTTAAATTATAAAATATTCAGTAATTATCATTTTTGTAATAAAGGGGATTTTTACGTTGTTTTTTTTATAAACGCTTATATTTTGTATTATTTTTTATTCCCATTTTTTGACATATGTAAGATAGCTTTAACTTTTATAATCTATATTACTATTACAAATTAAAAAAAATGAATATCAAAAATATAGGCACATCTGCCAATAAGTAAAATCAGAGTTTACAAACTATACACATTTTAATTTTTGTGAGGATTTTTATATTTCACATATTCCTATTTGTATTTCAAATTATGAACATCTAATATTAATATGTAATAATACATTATTTATTAAAATATAATTAATATGTTAAAAAACAACATTGACAACATATTTGTTAGTTTATAAACCTAAAAACATGGCCCATTCTTGTATAACCTTGAGTAGAATACATACTTATTGATGCCTTTACAATTTTTTAAATATTTTTAGCTATAGAATATCTTAAATCTTTAATATCTAAAAAACAAGATGTTTGTTAGTCCACAAGTAATACTTTATAATAATAGCAAAGATATAACACTCCCTATGCATGCAACGTAATTTAGTAATATCCCCAGCCGCTGTTAGCAGCAGTATCGAAATCACTGAAATAGATTTAGGTTCGGCTCTGTTTGCATACAACAATGTTTTCATTGCTCTATTAAATTACATGCAATATAAATTAACTTTTACTTACTAAATATATACTTATAGCATTTAAAACATAAATATCATATTTGTTTGTTATATATTAGTAATGAACACTTAGTTTTCATCATATAAATATTAATTTAAAGCATATTATTTAACATTTTAAAAGTGTATAGTTATATACGAATTTACATTATAAACAACGCATAGTTCCTAAAAGTAACCCGCTATAGGTGGTACCAGGGTATTTTGTATACAAATTCGAATTACACGATTTCGCGTAAGTGTTATATCTTTCCTTCAGAAAATCTTTGATAATAGTATTGGCAATATACAGATATATATTTAACAATATATTAAAAAATAAATTGAAATATTACTATAACCAGAGAACGAAAACTCACTTCGTTCTCTATAAGACTATAAGTTATAATCTATAACTATGTATTATATAATTGTAAACATAAAATTATAAATTAGTAGACAATTTTGTTTATTGTAAATATGAGATTTTCTACCTATATATAGAATCATCTATAAATAATGTTGTTAAAAAATCAAATAAATTACAGTATACAAAAATATTCAGGGATTTTTCCCCAGAGTATATATTTGTAGAAATAATGATATGTATTTTAAAATTATAATCTGTAATGATATGAGGTTGATTAAAATATATAATTAATATATCACCAATTTATATCTATGTAACAAGTATAATAACCACATACCAAGAATGAAATATAACACATAGTATAATAAAAGTTTGGTTGATTACATTATCCTATTTAACTTGTGATAAAATTATTAACTTAGGAATAATCAAGTTCTAATAATATATATTAAGTATTGTTAAACTTAGTTTTATTTTAAGAATTAGATACATTTTCACCTACTATTTTATCTTATTTGAGAGATCTGTAATTACAATTAAATTATGTATACATTATGTAATGACTATAATTTATTGCTAGTAAAAGTTAAGGATGAAAAGAAATATTAACTTGAAAAAACCAGTTAGTTAAAAGAATTTAAATGATTATTTTATTTTAATTAAGATATGGATCTACCTTAAATCATTCTTTAAAATATATTATATATATATATATATACTAACAGTAATCAATTACACTCTAAACTAACTGTAAAGTTATGAATATTTTCTCCTAAAATTAATAAAAACATTGAATAATTTACAATAAATTAAATAAATTATTATATACCATCGATTAATTTTATTATTTTTCATATAAGGTTTATTGAATAATCATATATATCTTAATTGCAATTATACATATATATATATATATATGTGTTTAATATCAACTTTTTAGTGTTTAATATAAACACTGTTTATTATCTAATATTTATAAACTAAAAGTAATTATTAATAATAAATATTATTATAAAATTATAGATGCAATTATTTTATTTGCAATCGCACCTGGGATGCTGAGGTGAGTTAGACTATTATTGTCTGGTGTGGAATCAGGTATGCTAAGAAATCGGTGTGGTGCCCAATACTGAATAAATATTTATATATTATAATTAGACTAAGCTAAATTTCTAGATATGATTTGGTCAATAATAAGGTTATATTTTAAATAGGTATATGCTAATATCCCTCATTATAAAGTTTAACTTTGGGATCTCATAGATTCCATTAGATCTAATGGTAAATTATATTATTATAATTAATATCAACTAAATATAATAATAAAAATCCACTATAAATATTTTATAATTAAGAATATATAATATATAATATCAATTATAATATTTGTTTTCATAAAGGTAACATATTTATTTCATAAATTATACAGATTGTTTAATAAGGTTGGTATAGGTATTAATCTTTGATGCCATTGACATATCAACATATCTATCTCCAATGTTGACCACCATTCCTCCGACAATAGATGGGTTCACCTGTAAATAATTTAATATAACAAAATTATACCAACATATTAAACCATGACAATTAATATATATTAATATTTATAAAAATAATAATATTTTTAATTAAAATTATATATAATTAAGATATATTATTATGTAATATTTTATCATATATTGAAGTAATACATTTAATTTTATTATAATATTGAAACAAGCCCTATAAAATTATAAAAATATATATAATTATAAAATAAGTGTTAAGAAGCGATCTAGCGATTTTGCCGCAAAATCGTCGAGACAGAATTATGAATACTATTTTGTAAAAAAAAACAAAATACTTAGCAAATTCGCAGCTATTTCGGCGGAGTGTTCACATCTAGCAAACATTTTATAGACTATTTTGTTGAACTTTGAATCCCGGTTTCTGGGATACCACACACATCTGTTTGCTTCATAAAAAGAAATACTACTGAATGTATTATCATCGCACATTTTAAATAATGCTTGTTTATTGTTTATCAATAATTATAGAAAAGTCTTTGCTTTTGGACAACATTTTGCACAAATTCTCGTCATATAGCAAACATGTTTGCTTTTCAATTTTGCTTTTATACATATAATTTTGCATCAATTTTGTCATGAAATTTGCAGCAAAGTCGCTAGATGTGATCGCAGCTTTAGATAGAATAGATATATAAAATATAGATAATATAACCTTTGTGACAATTTTGATATTTTCACCTTTCTTCAAGAATTTCATAAGAGTTTTCTCCAATTGTTTCATCATAGCAGCATCAAGTGGCTGTTAATAATTATTATATTAATAATTTATATATATATAGATATATATATATATATATATATATATATATATTGAATATAACATTAATACCTTAGCAGTGGTGATTACACATTTAACTTCTCCTCTGTAGGCAGCCATTATACGATCGTAGTTAACGAACACATTCTTTACATTCTTTAAACGCCCATTTTCAGCAAGACAAGCTAGATGTAGAAATTTTATATTAGAAATATTTTATAATTTCATATTAATAAACAATAAATTATAATTAGAAATAACGAATAACAAAAATAACTAAGTAACAAATTACTAACATAATGACTTATACATATACTGTTATAAATTCATATTTAATTAAATTATTAAAATATAACTTATAAATAAACTAAGATAGAAAAGTAATAAAATTACACTAATTTTAAATTGTATATATTAAATTTGACATTACATTATATATTAAATAATTAATATTAAAATAAAATATAACATAATTAGATTGAAAGTTGATAAATTCAACTAATACTTATGTAAAATTAGATCACAAATCATAATTTTATATATTAATTAAGATTATTATTCTGGTATAGAAATGTATACATATATACAATTCTTATTTGTGAAAAAAAAAGATAATAATTCTAAATTTATAAAATTTTAAATTATTAACATGAATTAACTTTTTTATAGAAATTGTTTGAACTAACCGAATAAGTTAACAGTAACTTCATCACAATTTTGTTTACGTAGGACAGTTTCAATTGCATCTAAAAGAATAATTAATATTTAATAAAGTGATATTAATTTATGAAATGCATACAAACTTTTCTTAACAACTCGTCTAATAGCGGGATTGATTACGAAGGCTGCGAATTTTGCATCAGTTTCCATGAATCCCTGTATAGAATAATATATTTTATGAATATTTTGAGAATTAAGATATATTTTATACAGAATGTTTGATATATATAAATAATAAATTCTTGCAATGTAAAGCGATTACTACATGTATTTATTTTGTTCCTGTAGATTCTACAGTGTATACAGTATCCGATTATTTCATAATGTTAAGTATCTCGGGTGCTGATGACACCAAGTGTGTGGCTGCAGGAAATACTAATTTTGTTATATAATATTATCATAGAACTTTTATTGCAATATTTTATTTGTAAGCACATAATATCTATTTTCAATTTATAGAATTTATATGTAAACAATAGGTAATCTTTTTAAAAATTCATCTAGTAATTCTATTTTTTACATTTTTTTTAAATTTATTTGAGTAATAATAAATATATGAATTTGTAAGCCTATTAATGTTTTACATGTATATTATTTTATTAAAATAAATAAGAAAATGCATCATAATAATATGCTTGGTCTCAACGTAAGTTTTCACAGATTTTAATATAATTTGTAGTATATTAATCACTTGAGGACTAAGGGATTAACCTTCGTGAATTTACATGTCAAAGATAGGGAAAAAATTTATTACTAAAAATATGGTATATCTAGTAATTGAGTAATATATATTGACATATAGAGTTTATTAGATTATCAAATATAATTACATATTGTTAACTATATATTTTGTATATATACTCAGAAAATTAAAAAAATATTCATTAAATGTGTTAATAGTTAATATTTGAGTTCTAAAAAATACAATTGATATAGGCTTCTGATTTTACTTATATTTTTTATGAAATAAATAATTAATAATGAATTTAATAGAATATTATTACTATATTTATAATTATATTTACTACTTTATTAAATAAAATATATACATGTAATGAGATAATAATATAACTTGTAATAAAATAATAGTAATACAAATATATGTAAATATCATGCGATTATTAAAATATACATTAATAAAATAAATATGTTGAGCGCCATATTAAATATATCATGGAAAGAGTATCTAAACTATTCGCCTCTACGGAAATATTCCACCACTAACAAGTATAATACGTATACGAAGAACATGTTTCGCAGGCCATTGTTATCGAAGTGAGAAAGAAATCGTAAAAGATGTTTTGTTGTGGACAAGAACCATGGAACAATAAAGATTGGACGACCCAGAAAAACAGCAATGTGATGAAACGGGACTGACGACTGAAAAACTAGACAGCTATGAAAGACATGACGACGTGGAAGAAAATTCTTTAAAGTGCTCGGGAAACAATCCCGATCCGGTAAGGAAAGGTAATAAAATAATGCAATAATATAAACCCATATTATAATGATAACATTATTGATATTATTTAAATAATTCCAACCAATTTGTTGATTTTTAATGTGGACATTTGAGGTTTTTAGATACCTTTATATAACGTATTATACATTAATCAAATATATTATAATATTTAAATAAAATGATTTGTTTGATACAAATTTGAAAAACCTAAAGGGCAGGTGTAAGGTTTTTATTATATTATACTAACAGCAATTTTGATCATATCTCTTTCGACGGCTTCTAATTTCTTATTCTTAGAAGCTGCAGAGAAAAGTGCATGGGCATATCGACCTTCGATACCTGATACAGCTGTTGGTACCTATCAGAAATATTATATTTTGTTACATTTTATTCTAAAGAGACTAGAATATAGTTAACATTTTTGATAGAATATAACCACTAGAATAATATATTTTAAATATATAAAGATTGGCATTAATATTTAAATTAAACATTTAACATTTTAAGTAGAATTATATAATTAGATTTATTTGTACATAGTAATAATGTTTAATAATTAAAGTTAAGATTAAAAATTACTTAAAATTTCTAAATCTATACAATTATGAACATATCGTATATATGTATTAGTATTGAATATTGATAATTATCCTGAAATAATATTAATTAGTTTATATATATATATATATATATATATATATATATATCAATATATACATATTTCCAATAGAAGTATATTACTATTCACTACCATTATATAAATTAAATAAACTTATTTTGTATAATATTTTATTGACAATTATTAATATTACCTATTAATATTAATACAGTGGTCACAATGGTATATTTATAAATTAAAAAGTATGTGTAATCTTAACTTTCATTATAATATATTCTCAATATTAACAAAATCTAAATAAAATGTTATATTTATAGTATTCTATATATAGATATCTCACTTACTGGAATTAATTTTGCCTGGGCTGAAATCGAGGTACTGAACTGCCTGGCCTGAATAATGTTGTGATAATGTTTCATTACAATTAGATATTATAATAACTAAATTTAATCACAATATAATATATAAAAGAATTTCATACAAAATAAATAATATTATTCGTTATATTTAACAATATATCTTTAGTTTTTAAACATATAATAGTAGAACATATAACATGTAATGAACATATAACCGTATAAGTTGTATGATTTTTAATACTAGTTTTAGTTTATAAAATTTGTAATTAATTAATATACTCTATATTTCTTTATATAAGACTCTTATAATAAGAGTATAAGATATTTCATATATATTTTCACTTGAATACTACGAATACATATGTATTGATTAATTATTATTAATTATATGGATACTATTAAAATATATAATTATTATTACATATTTATTTACATAGTTATTAATAAAAAATATCACTAACGTAAGCGATATAAACCCTTTATCAAACTTTTTAAACAATTAATCATTAAATCATATAACTTAAATGTAATAAAAATATAACTCGTTACATATACGTTTATGTTCTTAATATAAATCAAATATTTAGAATGTTTATATAAAATAATTTGTATTATATATATATATATATATATATATATAATCATCAATAACCAATTTATAGCATTTATTCTAAATTCTATTTTTATAATCTAAGTATAATTAATATGCTTATATAACATTTAATTCTAAAGTAATAATTAAAATGTAAAAGGTCTGTAATATGTATTTTATAATTACGTTTGAATGAACTTTTAATCTAAACACATTTAAAAAATCTAATTTGACAACATATTATATTACTATAATTTACTAATTTAAAAACTCACATAGTAATTTATCAAATATAAAATAAATTTAGTAATAACTATTAAAATAATAAATAAAATAACAAGAATATATAATATAAAATTATAATATTCTATATAATGCTTATTTTTGAAAATTACTAAAAAAGTGAAATTATAATGAGATTTTGTTTTTATATTTTAAAAGACATTTTAAATATAGAGGTATAATGTTATTATCAAAATATTATATTTTATTTAATATTACCAAAGATTTTCCGAAGGAAAGATATAACACTTACGCGAAATCGTGTAATTCGAATTTGTATACAAAATACCCTGGTGCCACCTATAGCGGGTTACTTTTAGGAACTATGTGTTGTTTATAATGTAAATTCGTATTTAACTATACACTTTTAAAATGTTAAATAATATGCTTTAAATTAATATTTATATGATGAAAACTAAGTGTTCATTACTAATATATAACAAACAAATATGATATGTATGTTTTAAATGCTATAAGTATATATTTAGTGAGTAAAAGCTAATTTATATTGCATGTAATTTAATAGAGCAATGAAAACATTGTTGCATGCAAACAGAGCCGAACCTAAATCTATTTCAGTGATTTCGATACTACTGCTAGCAGCGGTTGGGTATATTACTAAATTACGTTGCATGCATAGGGAGTGTTATATCTTTGCTTCGCAAAATCTTTGATATTACTGTATATTATATATTTATAAATAGCAAAGATTTTGCGAAAAAATATGGTTTACTATCTATCTAAGCTATGTAATTATTTTAATATAGTAATGATACCAACCACAAGATGAATACACATTTATTATCTTTTATATTTACTATTAATAATTCATAAGGTAATTAATCTAATTATCAGACTAATATACTTTTGATATTATAATAAATATATGAATTATATTTAAAAAAATATATTTTCAAATTACAACATTTTCACGGTATTGAAAGTTTACATGTAATTAATAATGACTGAATCAATCTACTTTTAATCTATATAAATTCGGTAAAATTTTTATGAATTCACTTTTGATATCTCCAAATAATATTGTTGCGGAACACTTACTTTTCTATATATGTCGACTGTTTATAGATAATTTAATTTAAGATGATATTAAGGTATTATTTTATGAATTTATAAACAAATTTAAATAGATACAAAATCTAAAAATAGATTTTAGTTCGTCTACCCGTCAAATTTGATCTAGTATCATTTTTATTTCATTAATTTGGTCGAATGAACCATATTTCCTTCGGAAAATCTTTATAAAATGTAATACACTAATAATTTTAATTACGCAATCAAATGAATTTACAATTTTACTTTAAATAGCCTATAATAATAAGTCTAATATATAACACTGCCAAACTACGCAACACAATTAATACCTACATCCTACCACTGTTAGCAGTAGTTTTTAAATATATTTAGGTTTTTCACGATTTTCATGACAATTTTGTCATTGTTCATCTATTAAATTACATTCAATTAAAGTTAGCTTTTACTCGCCATATAGATATGTATTGCATAATGTATAGCATTTAAAACTAAAATATCCTATTGATCTGTTATATCTTAGTATGAACACATAGTTTTCATCATATAAATAATAATAAAAATATTATTTAACATTTTAAAAGTAGTTAGATTGATAAGAATTTACATTATAAACAACACATTTTTTTCTCAAAATTTGACACTTTATAGGTATCACTGTTAATGTTATGAATACAAAATTGAAATACACAATTTCACGTAAGTGTTATATATTTCCTTAGAAAAATCTTTGAAATAAGATTAATAATGTATTCATATATAATTATAATGAAAATAAATAATGAATTTTTTTAAATATTTAAAATATTATATTATCGAAAATGTAAAAAAAAATTATATTTATTTAACTGATATTCACTATCATATTGTGAGAAAAAATGACAACTGGTCTAAAGAGGCATTCTTCATAAGACTTTACTAGATAACCGACTACCTTTTTCATTATCTAATTATGTGTATATTTTAGTTCATTAATATTATCTAATGTTTACTCACATTTATATATATATATATATATATATACGTTATAACGTATAGTAGTAAATTATTCGTTTTCTAGGATTATATTTGATTAATAATTGGTTATCTTATATAAATAGTAAACAAATTAATATGTATAATTTTAATCATGTGATATTTATTGAGAATATATAAATCCTAATTGATATTAGATAATATAAAATAATCAAAAATATAATTCACATAATTAAATAAGCAAAATTTAGTAAAAACCACGTGACTTTAACCATAAACTTAAGAAATGGATTGGGAATAAATATAAATTAAATTGTTATGATACATGGGTTTAAATTTAAAATATTTTTTATATAATTATTTGATAGTTATTATTATAAAAATTAGTTTATCATGTACACTAGTGAGTATAATACTGAAACGAGTATTTTAAATTTGACCCCGCAAATCGTTATAAAAATGTAATCATAATATATGATATAGTTCATAACTATATTTATAAAAGAAACTCATATCAGATAGATTATTATTTATAATAGATATTGTTAACTATATTAATAATATAATATATTATATTATTTTAAATTTATAAAAATAAATAATGACCATATTTAATAGAACATACAATTAATAAATTATTCATTAAATATATAATCTATTTTCAGTAATATATGGGGTGTCCGATCATAACGGTCGTGTTGAGAATGTAAATATATATTTGTTTGTATTGATATTTGAGTTATTTGGTTTAAATAGTTTAGTTTTGTTCTGCTTTGTATTTTTAGTTGTCTTACATACCAAAGTGAGCCTATAAAAACTTAACTCGTCTTTTTTACGATTATTTACATTAGCAACCTCCCGTTATGATCGTATACCAATATATGGACATTTGTCTATTTAAAATTATTGATAAATAATAATTTATAATTTACAGAAATATACAATGTATATCATGTATATACAATATATATACTATATATATGAATCATATACATGAATCTATGATATCAATTATAATCATTTTTTATATGAAAATCATTAATTTTCACAATAATTTAATAAATAAATTTCTCCTTGAATACATATTCTAATTATATAACATTATTAAAGTTTATTACATTTATTAATATGTAAAATATACATTTATTATAAGGTAATATTATTTAGTTATTTGGTTGATACAATTACTAATATTTATTATAATAAATTATTGAAAATTATTGAGAAATTTATTTTTTAAATTTATATTTTATATTATATTAATTTAAATAAGTGTATAATGTATATATAAATTAATTAAGTACACATTTTGAAGTATTATATTTGTAATCTATACCATATAAAAATAATTTGATAATTGTACATTAAACATACCACAATAGCGAATTTATTTAATCCAGCCATAATGAAGGTCGAGAAATAAAATTAAAATATATTGCGACATCTATAGTATAAATATTCAATGAATATATACAAAGATTATTAAAAGATATTAATGGAGTAATATGGTATTTATAATAGCATTTATAAAATATATTACAATTAACTTTATAATACTAGATTATATTATTTGTGTATAATATATTTATATATATATATATATATATATATATTTATACCTATATTTAGTAAATATTATTTACTATCCCGAATATAATTAGTTTCAAATATAGTATTGTATAAATATGTCATGCAGAATAATTTAAATAAGGGGGACCAATTAATCAACTCTACATTCGTAAACAAGATTAATGATTATATAGCAATAAAGCCTATTTTGTTATTTTATTCCTATATTGTTATTGTATTAAAAATTGTTTCTTTCGCCATTTATTCGAATCAATTAAACATTCAATAATGATTATATATATATACATTATTCTATTAATTTAGTGTGAATATGACCTAACATTATAGCACGCATATCATGTTTCCTAAGTTTAAGTTTACGTTTAAGCAGGTTTTCACCCTGGTTTAAGTTTAATTTATATGTCTACATAATACCAAGACCTCATATAAACTCTAGGTTATAGGAGATATTACGATCAATTGATAATACACTATTGTACCCAATTCACAGATATTACAAATAATATAGAATTGTCAATACAATATATAATATATATCAAATATATAAAATATAAAATATATAATATATATAAGATACATCATTCTAATGAGTATTCTACATTTAATTAATCGATTATTTAAATAACGTTTTCTTTTTTAAAGTGAGCTTAAATATTCACATTTCTATATTTATTATTATTTAGGATTACATTTATTTCTTATAAATGATTACACATTATTATATATTCTGAGACTATTGTAATATTCTAAACATATATTATTTTATATTATTTTTTTAATATATTACAAAGGACATATCCTTGATATTACCTAGGTGTATATATTTTTTCCCCAATAAGAAATTAAAGTATTTATTGTATAATGTTAGAGATGAACTATTTCTACATATGTAAATAGTAAATGATAAAATTGAGTATCTCAAATAAAAACTTCAATTAAGAATTATTTACGGTGTTATTTGTATAGGGTTATTAATTAATTATTATTAGGCTAATAAGTAATATAATAGGTATCTTCAATTAATCTAAAATAATATTATTTATAAGATATCTAATATATATATATTTAAAAATACAAATTACCTCCACATTTATTTTAGTATTTAAGGTAGGCCTATATGCCTATCTGCATTTATATTACAATTGACTCTAGGATATTAAATAATAAGGTCTCTATGATATTTGTAAGGTTATTTGTACAGTTTATATTCCAATATTTGACATATATTGATATACTTGTACTATAATGTTTATTTATACTAAACTTTCTAGTAAATAATATATCTATGAACAAATGATCAAATCTAGTATATATTTTAAGTTTTTTTTGATAATAAATTAATCGACTGTCATTACCTGCTTTATTTATTACCTTTAATTCGTTACAATTATTCAATGAGCATAATAATATATCATACTTAGAAATTCATGATTTATTATGGTATTTCGGACAGTCTATTTTTAGCTTATAAGCACCCTAAGTAATTCAAAATCATTTAAATAAGGGTGCTTATTTTTTGCCTACATAATCGATTCTTCACCTAAAGAATAAGTGTAACCGCGAACGCTATAATATTAGCATTCTGCACTACAGAATCGATTATGTACCCCTTATAGGCAACCGCGAACGCACCCTAAATGATTTTTAATTACTTTTAAAACGTGATTAATAATGAATAACAATTGAGAGTTAATGTTGCCCATTATCCCCACTTTAATTAAATGTCTAACTAGAAAATAACGAAAGACACTCTTTATGTCCTATGTCACAAAACTACTGTAGATGATACATAGGTTTCGGATATATCGGAGAAAGATCTATATGAATTCCTATACATTAATGTATATGTAAATACACATGTAATACACAAATACACAAACCTAAACTACAATTTTCGGAATAGGTGTAGGAATAGATAATATAGATGTAACGTAGGTTAGATGTAATGGCGAGTTCAGACGATGATTAATAAATACTGCTGACGCTTCACTAATAAACTAGTGGCTTACTTAGTAGAATGAGGAATGGAAATTAACCAGGAAATTAATAAGTTCATGGCCAGGTCATTCTCAGAGAATTCTCGTATACTTAAGTAGAAAATGAACTTGAACGATACAAATGGAACATAATAGGCCTCTCTGAGACAAGGTTAACTGGATCAGGTGAGATATTAACAGAGGCTGGCCATAAATTATACTACAGCGGACAGAGCAAACACTTTGAAGGTGTTGGATTCATCATCAAGAAGGATTTTACAAAATCTGTAATGAATTACTCTGCCGTTTCAAGTAGAATTATGTCAATTCGTATAAAGGCTAACCCCATGAACATATCCATAATTCAAATATATGCACCGACAACTACCCACGAAGATCAAGAAATAGAAGATTTCTATGAAAGTATTGAAGAAGAAATTTCCAAAACATTAAAAAAAGGACTTTTTAATTATACAAGGAGACTGGAATGCTAAAGTTGGAAAGGATGCAACCTGGAATGTATGCGTTGGTCGCTTCGGTACTGGGTCCATGAATGAACGAGGCTAGAGATTACTTGAGTTTGCTGAAAGGCATAAATTAGTGATAGCAAATACTTTGCACCCACACAAGGACTCAAGAATCACTACATGGCACTCACCTAATGGACTAGTACACAACCAAATTGATTACATTCTGACACCTAAAAGGTTCAAATAAAGTATCATACGAAGCTCAACAAGAACCTATCCAGGAGCAGATGTGAATAGCGACCATGATCTAGTAATGTGCAACCTGAGGCTAAAACTTCGGTCAAACAAGAGGGAGAAAAGCAAACGGATTCGTTATAATGTTAACAAACTGAAAGACCAAACAATCAGCAAAGCATATTCTGATCATCTAGATGCACAGCTCAGTGAAATAGAGAAAAATATGAAAGATTGCGACTTGACAGAAATATGCTCTGACTTCGAACAAGCTATAACTAGTTCTGCTTCAGAGATAATCGGCAAATACCGCAGTAAAAAACAACCCTGGATCACTGATGATATACTAGACTTATGCGACAAGAGAAGAATACTTAAACCCAAGAGAAAACTAAATGCTGAATCTGAACATAAGTACAGAGAAATAAACTCCAAGATACGAAAAATGATGCTCAAGGCAAAGGAGGATTGGATACAGACACAGTGCAAATCAATCGACGATGATATGAAACATGGTAGGCACAACAAGCGAGCCTATTAAACATTGAAAATGCTAACTAAAACAACACCCAGAAGCACATATATTATTGAAGATAGAAATGGAGTACCGCTAGCTGAAGATACATTGAAACTAAATCGCTGGACTGAGTATTGCAAAGAACTTTATAACTACCCTATTAACCCTGACCCCAGTGTATTAGCCCATAATGAGAATCACAATACAGATACAGATGATGAACTGCCAATTCTTGAGTCAGAAGTCGTTAACGCTATTAAAACATTGAAGGAGGGCAAGTCACCGGGTATAGATAACATACCGAGTGAATTAATCAAACATGGAGGAACAGCTATAATAAGAATGCTCACAGCAATCTGCCAGAAAGTATGGGTATCTAAATCATGGCCAAAACAATGGATAAAATCATTAATAATACCTATAGCTAAAAAATGTGACCTTAAGAAATGTAAAAATTACAGAACACTAAGCCTAATCTGCCATTCTAGTAAAATACTCCTAACCATAATCCTCAAACGATTAAATCCTCAAATTGAACGAGTGCTATCAGAGGAGCAATCCGGTTTCAGGAAGGGAAGGAGCACAGTAGAACAAGTGTTTAATTGCAGAAATATGATTGAGAAGCATCTAGATAGCCAAAAAGATCTCTATCACAATTTTATAGACTTCAAGAAGGCCTTTGATAGAGTGTATCATGAAGGGATGTGGTCAGCATTATGCACATTTGGAATTAATAATGATATAATTATGATGATAAAATCTTTGTATGCAAACTCCACAAGTGCTGTACTACTCAATAATATGGCAGGCCCGTTCTTTAACACAACGGTTGGATTACGTCAAGGTTGTCTGCTCTCACAAACATTATTTAACTTATTCCTTGAAGAAATTATGAGTGAAATTGAGATAAAACATGCTACATCTATTTCTGTAGGCGGTAGACCAATTTGGAATTTAAAGTTTGCTAATGACATCGACTTACTAGCCGGATCAAATACAGAACTCCAACATCTCACAGACGAATTAGCAAAGAGTACATCACGTTATGGAATGGAAATAAGTGCTGAAAAAAGCAAAGTTTTGATAAATACTAACAATGCACAATCTGTAGATATAACACTGTATGGAAATAAGCTAGAAGAAGTAGATAAATTTGTTTACCTTGGCTCCACAATTACAAGCGATGGAAAAAGTGATAATGAAATTAGAATAAGGCTTGCCCAATCTACCTCAGCTATGATACGTCTCTACACAATTTGGAAAAGCAAACACATCAATTTTAAACTTAAGTACAATCTATATCGATCACTAGTGCTCTCTATCCTTACTTATGGCTGCGAAACACGGACGATTAGTGTGGCAATGCAAAAGAAAATATCTGCATTTGAAAGTAAAGCACACAGAAAACTACTTGGCATCAAATATCAAGATAGGATTACGAACGTGTGTGTGCGCAATAGGATAACCATGCTGTTAGGAACTTACGAACATCTACTTAAAACGATAAAGCGTCGCAAACTGAAGTGGTTTGGCCATGTATCCAGACACAACAACCTGTGCAAAACTATAATGCAAGGTTCTGTTGAAGGAACTCGAAAACAAGGACGACCCAAATCTCAATGGATTGATAACATTGCTAAATGGACTAAACGAGATGTAAACGATCTAATACAAGATGTACACAAAAGATATATCTGGAGAAAACGTGTTGCTGATGCTTCTTCGATTGATTTCCCCTACGATTTACGAGTCACGGGATAACAAGTAACAAGTAAGTAAGTACGAACAAATAGGTTTAGGTGAATAACCTACGTGAATAATTATTTGTTATAGACGACTGATTCGAATGTTGTTATAACAAGTATTTATATATAAAGTTACATATATATATATATATATATATATATTTATATATATATATATATGTTGTACGGTCGACTATGAGAATATACGTAATACGTGAGTCCACAGATCCAAAGATAAAATGTGTTTTTCTGTAAATCACTTTATTCAAGTATCAACCTATAGGTTAGTATATATATATAGGATAGTATGTAATAATAATAACAATAATATAAAATAATAGTTTACCGTGTATACGATAGTTCTTCGATTAGTTATTAGATATTCTAATTAATAAATATATGAC
The DNA here is from genome assembly GCA_964019155.1 of Osedax fenrisi. Classification (NCBI taxonomy): domain Eukaryota; kingdom Metazoa; phylum Annelida; class Polychaeta; order Sabellida; family Siboglinidae; genus Osedax; species Osedax fenrisi. Next base: position 40,322,269 of record OZ025244.1, read on the forward strand.
ACTATATGTTTCGGTTCAAAGTCATACCAAAGCCCAGGTTTTGGTCAAACTGAAACTAATAATCACATAAACACGAATCACTATTTAGTGAACGCGTTCCACTCCAGTGCCTCGGATAGTGGCAGTGTATTTATAGAATACCGATTGAGATAACTATAGTTAGAAAGCGTGTCTTTATATAGAAACTCGACTTACAAAGACAGTAAATAAAGGCATTCAGGCATGACATGTATGTCATACATTGAATGAATGGGCGAGTGCATTTAGGCCACATAGCTAGAAAGTAATCTTTCTCTCTAGCTCTGTGATTTAGGCATGTATAAGCGCCTACAAATGTCGCAAAAACGTCGGTTTTATATCAAAAATGCATGTGTCTTTGTACTAACTGGCATGTAGACTTCAACATCAGCTGCAATACGACTAAGTAACCTACAGGTATACCGGTCTAGGTACCTACGACAACAACATTACACTGTCACTCTAAAAGTCGCTATTATGGAAGATTGTGAATATATTTTATATTACGTTATAGGTTATATAATAATTATGTAATTATAATATATACATCATTATGTAATTATAAAACGTGTGTCTATAAACAGTGTTTATGAAACACCATTACGCCGTTTACACACCGCTAGCATCAAGCACGGCGATTTGTTACTGCACTTGTTACTGACATTGATGCTCAGTAGTTACCTAGTAGGTTACCTAGTTACCTATACATTATTATTGGTGTTCACGTAGCGAGAAATAAGTATCGCGAGTGCGGCGACTTGTTACTGAGCATATTATTCAAAATGGAACGTGATGAATATGACGGCGACTTGTTACTAGAGGCCAGCGACTTGTTACTAGAGGCCAGCGACTTGTTACTAGAGGCCAGCGACTTGTTACTAGAGGCCAGCGACTTGTTACTAGAGGCCAGCGACTTGTTACTAGAGGCCGGCGACTTGTTACTGTGCTTAGTACCTAGCAAATTAGCTGTCCACATAGCGAGCACCAAGCACGGCGACTTAAGACTTATATTTTCCAGTAACAATTTTTACTGGAAAATATAACTGTTTATAGATTTTAGGCGGCGACTTGATACTGCGCTTGCTGCTAGCGGTGTGTACACTCACATGTAAATTAAACTTAATCGTATGATATAATTAAAGTATACTTTAATAGTTAAGTTGTCTGCAGACATGTGTGTGCGACGCACACTGTGCGACGCACAGTGTGCGTGTGTGAATGTGTGTGTAAGTATGTGTTTGTGTCATTGACATAAAGAAAGTAGATACATATATTTATCTACTTCCTATTTTTCTACTTTCAATTATAATTGCACGTACACGTATCTCAAATTGCCATATATTATAATATATGGCAATTTGAGATATAGGCGCTGCAGTCGCAACCCACTACTAAATATATTTAGGTATATACCTATAAGTATACCTTCTAAATTTTAAATTAATATTATTTATTTATACATATATATTGATAATTACTACCAATTGTAATGTACTATCTATACTAACAATAACATTATATATTTAAAATACACCATATCAACATTCCTCGTAATTGTGTGTATACAATTTATTTATTTAAATTGAAGATATCATACTATTTTATTTATATTTATAATCTAAATCCATTGATATAGATAAAGTCACTTTAACCTATTTCGACGAAAAGCCTACTGTTATAATATTTGACATATATAATATGACTAATATCCAATCAAAATCACTGATGTCATTTTGTTACTTTATTGATAAAAGTGCCATTCGCGTATATATCTTTTACATGCATTGCGTGCGTCAATTGCTTATCCACTTTCTTTATATATATGGTTTATGTATGTATGCATACACATGTGTATGTGCACATCTCTGTAAGTGCACTTATGTGTAGATTACACCTACATGTAGGTAGGGGAAAGTGGACACTTAATACGGACACTTTAACAATAAATGGCCTTAATATTTTATGACTCATTATTTTTATTCAAAATTTACAATATATTAATATTATATGATTATAGATATGAGTGTGATTTTAAAATTTTATTTAATCTTTTATTTCCAGAGATAACGAGGGTGTCCGTATTCGGTACCCGTGTTCGAATACGGACACCCTGTGTTATAATACGGACACCCTATATACCACTAGATAAACTATATATTATTGATGAATCAATCAGACAAACTACAATTACATTATTTATAATTAATTTTATGAATAATTTATTGTAATTTAATTAGTTAATAATTTATTTATTTTTATTATTTTTTAATTAATAATACAATTAAGTATCTAAATAAAAAAAATTAGATTTAGCTTTATTGGTGGTATTACTATTATAACATACGCGATTTTTAGGAAAATCTGAATAGTTCATACGCTGAGCTGATTGGTTATAATTTTATATTTTTGAGAAGGTTTTAATTTGAAATTTTTTTTTCATAAATTTAAAAACGTAATAAAAAATCAGTTTATTGGATATAACAGCAATATTTTGAATAATTAAAAAATAAAAAATAATTTTTATATAATTATGAATATTTTATTCATTAAACATTATTTAAACATTTTTGTGTATAATTTATGGTTTCTGAGATACCGAGAGTGTCCGTATTCGGGCACTGCCCGTATTCGGTTATTTTCCCTAACTTCATACTATCATACATTCGTTATCAGATCCTTTTCCGACCCTCGCTTGCGTACCCGATCCCGATCCCGATCCGGATCGGATCGCCGATCGCTCAATGATCGCGATCCTGCCCATCATTGATATATATATATATATATAATCATATACATTAAAAAGAGAACAGGAGGAAGGTATTATTGGCTAGGATATCAAGGATGGTATACCGGGATCTAGGATCTATAGATCACGAAAGGGTAAGAGGACAGCTTTTTGATAGAAGCCATTATGTTATACTTGACCATAGTTACATAATTGGAAGTTGTTGTGTAGTAAAGTGGACGAGAGGGATAATACTGAATATAGTTGAATGTTATTATCGGTTATGCTAAAATGTACATCCGAGAATTTATTTATAATATCATGTATGGTGATATATATATATATATATAAATGGAAAAGAGGAGAAGGCTGATAGCAGATCTTGAAGAACATTGTAATGAATAGTAAATACTAATTTTTCTATCACAATTTAGTACGTATTAAGCCCGTATAAGGAGGTCTGAGGGTTATTGAATACGCCTACTATACATATATAGCGTGACTAAGCCACGCCCATTACAAATGACTTACGAGAATTACTTACTAATTAATGCACGACTAATAAACACCTATACCTAATTATATATATATTATCGATCATAATACACGATACGAGATACGGCACTTCCAGATAAGGTTAGTCACGTATATATGTATAGTAGGCTATATTAACTCATATTCAATATCATAAATACTACACTATCCTACCAGATCTAGTGGTGTAAGTAGTTCCATTTGTGGGTATCAGCTGAAATCTAGTCCTTCTCACATCCCTTTTCTCCATCTCTATATGATAACATATTTAATTATCCGGTGTTGAATTAGTAATGGTTGCCATTTTATCTAGGACATCAATATTATTTTATCCAGGATATATTTTATCCGCATATAAACTTCTTCACAGTCTTCTATCTTTATTGATGTTTTTAGAATACTTATTATTACTAATTATTTATCACGCGATAACGCTCGAAACAAGTATTTCGTTTGGTATTCATTGAAAACTTGACTACTATATCGAGTTACATTATCATATACTATAGTATACTATACTAAAAGTATACTGTTTCCGATATACTATATGATATAGTGTATATCTCGAGAATATCGACTTTAAATTATTTATTGAATAATTGATTGATAATTTATTTAAGCACCTACATAGCCGAAAATATAATCGAAAGTATAAAGTATAAATATTTGCTAACGATATCATACGTTATAGAAATAAACAAAGAATAATACGAAATTAAAAAATTAAAGAAATTAAAACGTTTTACAGTTACCGTAAAAATAAACGAAACATGATCAAAATAGAAATAAAAGATAGCGTAAAAATAATCGAAAATAGAAATAAAATACATTATTTTGTAAGTGGCATCGAAATATTCAATTTCTACTTTAACTTTATAGAATTCTTCTTATCTTTGTACCCTGTTTTAGTAATACATTATTAGTTATATAGTTTAATATTTAAATGTTAAATTTTAAATATATTTTAAACAGAATATGTTAAAAATCAATTAAACTAATACTAGAATGAAACAAACAAATAATGTAATACTTACCTAAATCTGTAATAATAGTAAGTAGTAATTTATTAATTTTATATTTTAATTATATAATAAATTTGACACATATATATATATAAACAGAACACGCTACAAATAAAATAAACCAATATACCTATACAAAAATAGTTAATAACAAAACATACCAATAATATTACGTAACAAACAATATAATACTTATCATTATAATCTGAAATAATACACAATTATTAATATTGTATTTTAGTAATATAATAAATTGGAAACATATATACAAAATATATATAAAACAATATAATGCCGAACAAACAAAAATAAAATAATATTTCCCACTTTATCTGTAATAATAATGAATTATTAATATTATATTATAGTATATTTGAAATATAGATATAAATAACCAAAATTTTCTATAACAAAAACAAATTTTAAAAAAAAACCCCGAAGAGATATTACAATAATTAAGATACAAAATAAAACATAAATCAATATAACATTATAAATTTCTGTTAAAAAAAAGTTGTTTGTCAAAACAGATTTTATTTATTTTATTTTTAAAAGATGAAACAGATACAGATTTTATTATATCATTATTTAATGAATTCCATATATTAACTGATCTATTATTAATTATATTTGTAATTGTATTATCATAATTATGTATTAAATTTAATTTTTTACAATTACTTCTAGTTCTACAATTATTCGAAATGTTAAGAATATCAGATATTTATATCTGTATAATTATTTGAAATTTTAAAAATTGTGGTTAGATCTATTTTTAATCTTCTAAGTTCAAGTGATTCTAATTTAAAATATACCAATCTCTCTATATATGATTTATAATTAATATTCGATGAATTTGTATATCCTACGCATCTTGTAATTAATATTCTAGTAAATAATCTTTGCACTCTTTCAATTTGGTCTATGAGACTACGAAATTTACTAACCTTTGAAAAAGGTGACCATTTATGGATGCATATTCTAAAATTGGTCTGCAATAAATTTTATATGCATTTAATAATGCTCTAGGGTATTTTATAGTAATGCATCTAAAAATTGAATTCAAAGAAAAATAAGCTTTTTACAAATATAATCAATATGTTTATTAAATAAAAGGTTATTTTCAAATATTATTCCTAAATTTCAAAATTCCAATTTATTGTATCTATTGAACTTTCACTTTTTAGAAGCATCATCTTAAATATGTTGAGTAGTAATCAACGATTAGTATGTACTTTCTTCGTTCGTGCATATACAGGCCAGTTCCAACTATTACCAAACACATTTTAGTGTATACACTACCTATAGGTATTAATTATAGGTTCATGTAATTTTTAACTGTATATTTGGCAAGTTGGGATATTCCTAACCGTATAATATACCAGTAAACAACAACATCCAAATATAAACATATTTATATGATTCTGCATATTTATTTGACAACATATTAATATGAACATATTATGTACATAATATGTTCATATTAATATGTTATCATACAAATATAATATTCATAAAAATATGTATCTATAAATATCACCAATTATTTATTATTTTAATATATTTAGGTAAATCTATTGAATCTAAATTAATAAAAATAAATAAAAAATATTGAATATTTGTTGATAAATTTATCAAATTAAAAAATGATTTTTGTTAAAAACAAATTATTTAACCTACATATAACAATGTAATATAACTATAATAATAACTATAATATATATAAAATATCATATATTTATACATACTTATAAAATAATTAAGATCATATACGTATTTAGGGATCATGCTTATAGGGGAAATTTCTAGAAATGATATCATGCATGATGTAACATATAAGATATGGGTGTGATATGGGTGTGATATGGGTGATATGTGATATGGGTATGCTCGAACATATGGGTGTGAGAGTATACTATAGATCTATTATAGATCATCTATAGTTTCGCCAAAATAAAACTGATACAAAATCAATATATATATATATATATATATAATACTTAGCTAGCCATACTATCGACAAAATATAATATAAATATAATACATGAGCTTTAGCATGTATAATATATATTAATAGGTAGGTAGGTATACATAATATATAGATATAATATAAATATCAATGTGCATAATTCGAATTATTTTTAACATTCTATGATCATATTTGTATGTGCATATTATGTTCATATTTGTATGTACGTAATATGATAACTAAAATATGTTCATAATATGTACATACATATGTTCATATTTGTATGTTGTTGTTTACTTGTTTACTATATATATATATATATATATATATATATATATATATATATATATATATATATATATGGTATCTTAATTTTTAACATTCTATGATCATAATTATATGTGAATATTATGTTCATATTTGTATGTGCGTAATATGATAACTAAAATATGTTCATAATATGTTCTTATTTGTATGTTGTTGTTTACTTTTTTACTATATATATATGGTATTTTAATTCATATGGACTTACCAACGCCTTCCATTTCTTCTTTTACTTTTTCTTATAGTGATTGCTTGTCTTGCAAATTTAATTTCCCTTCCAATATACTTCGTATTATAGTTATTTATCGGCCTCCTAGGCCTGATTATTCCATCTTCTTTAATGAATACTCTGATTGCATAAATGATGGCTTACATTCTAGCTCTTGTAAATTCATTTGTATGGTCGATTTCGATTTTCTCAACCCCATTCCTTATTTAGGCAATTAACTGTATCCATTAGTGTTCATCAACATATATCCTGTCCTACTCACACAAGTGGCAATATTCTTGATCTGATTTTTACTCCTAGTAATATACCCACTCAGTTCATTTCACCATGTTTTCATTCTGATATTTTTAAATTATCACGAATTAGGGTTACCAATTGAGAATAGATTATCCAGTGATCACATATCCTTTGATATGTTAAATTACTGTCTTTCATCTACTTTGAATAACTTAGTTCCTTTGAAATCTCCTTACTTCACTCTACATACTTCATAACCTTGGTTTTCTTATCATCTTGCTATAATGAAACTTTCATTAAGGAAACTTGAGCGTAGAATTCATCGATCTTCTTATCATAAGTATGTTTTCTTGGAGGCAAGGATGGCTTATAAGAAAACAATTTATTCCCAAAAAGCTAATTTCTATGAGCAAAAACTCAATTCCTATGGTTGAAACTCGCATAAAATTTTCAAAATAGTGAATAGAATACTTGGTAGTAATTTAAATCCCATATGAAATAGACTTTCCGACTCTAATATGTACTTTTCTTATGTGTCTAGTTTACATAATAATTTATCTAGTATATCTAAATGTATTAAATCCAAACTGGCTTTGATACCTCCGAGTATGATTGCACATCAAATCACTGAACCAACTTTATGTAAATGATATAGTTTTTCCTCCCATTCCATTTTTGAAATACACACATTGATCATGATGTCCAATTCAACATCTCCTATTGATCCTCTTCCTTTGGTTGTCTTTAAAAATGTAGTATTATTACTTTCGATTACTATCTAGAATTTAATTTCGGAATCACTTAATGATGGGATCATGGCTAAATATCTAAAATATGCTATTATTAAGCCGATTCTGAAAAAATCCTCTCTTGATCCTGATGATCTTATGAACTATAGACCCATATCCCAACTTCCGATAATAAGTAAAACCATGGAACGTATATTCAGTAGACCATTGATATTTTATGTTGAGAATAACTATTTAATGGAACCCTACCAGAGTGCTTATAGAACACAGTATTCCACTGAAACTGCTTTAAATATTATTACTGATACGATCTATAAATAGCTCGACTCCTCTCATTTTGCGCAACTATTGCTTTTGATACTCTAAACCACAATATTCTTATTGAACGCATTAAGGAACTTGGATTTGAAGGTTCTTCTCTCAGCTGGTTAACTTCATTTCTTAACGATCGAACTTCCTCAGTAAAAGTCAATGATTATATTTCGCCTCCCATTTATATACTATGTGGAGTTCATCAGGGATCAGTACTCGGACCTTTATTATTTTCCATTTACTTGCGTCCTCTATCTAATATTATTAGTAAATTTCCTAATATTACCTACCATATATATGCTGATTATATACAGCTATTATTAAAATTCCTGTTAACTCGCTTAAATCTAACTTGGAACTTCTGGAATGTGCATCTGAAATCATTAATTGGCTTCTTAGAAACGATCTACTAGTAAATACCTCGAAAACCGAACTACTAAAAGTATCTAGGGTATATATTAATTTTCCACCGGTAAACATTGATAGTAGGATTATACATCCTTCTGCTTCAGTTCATAATCTTGGAGTTATCTTCGATAATACATTATCTTTTGATGCTCACATTAGTTCTATATTAATATATGCTAACTTTCATCTACGTAGGATTGGTCATATTAGAAAGTATTGCTCTAAGCGTATTACTAAGCTACTAATTAATGCTCTAGTATTATCCAGAATTGATTATTGCGGATATGTATTTAGTGACTTGAAGAATATAGAGGTCACAAAGATTGATAGAATAATTCGGCTTCTATACGCCTTATTTATAATATCAATTGGAGTGAACATTTGAAAATAGATGAACACCAACATAATCTTAAATGGTTATTATTTAGAAAGCTATGCAAACATCGTTTACTCTGTTTAGTTCATAAATCTATATTCCTAGGTAAGCCTGACTATCTACATAATCAACTGAAACGTCGTTGCATACTGAAGCGGATTCGAATATCTGATGCAATTATGTTGGAGAGCAATAATTTATTTAACGGATTTAGTAATCGCGCATTCTCCTCCGTTGTTCCTCGCACATGGAACTTCCTACCGTATGACTTACGGAAGGTCCAATCCTTATATTGTTTCAAAAGAAACATTATTTAAACACTTCTTAATTTATTTTTGTATACGCTTTATTTAATCTTTATATCAAAGTTAATTTAATTTTAATTTTTGTTATTTTGTATTATCTATTCGTTTGTTTTTATTATTTTTCGTTATTGTTATACACCAGAGAGAGCACCCGCTATATTGGTGTTTAAATAAACAATTAAATTAAATTAAATAAATATATATATATATATATATAGTGAAAACCGCTTACTTCGACAGCCACATACAATATACGTCGTATATCGATAAATCGGCTACATTGACATTTAGATATATTTTTGTTGGATTTACACCTATTTACATGTACATTAATTCGCTTACATCGATAATTCGGCATATCGAAATATCTATGAAGTAATATTTTTAATTTAATCTACTTTTAATATAATTTATCAAAGCATCATATGTTGATATAGAGTTTTGAGAATTATTTATTAAAGAATTTTATTTAAAATTAAAACATTCTTACTTTTAAAATTTGATGATTTTATTTAAATTAATGATTTATTTAGATGACGATTAAATGTATTATATATAATATCAGTACATTCAATTATATTAAATATAAGTGCTTCATATATACATCATAGTAAATAATGAATATATTCGTATATAAATGAGATAGTAATCATATCATAAGCATCATTAAAAGATAATTATATTATCATTATAATTATCATATTATCATTATCAATTCATTTATATTAAATATATATATATAGACTATATATTACTGAGTCAACTATTAATAATTAAATCATAAAATAGGTATGTGCAATTTTATTTCATACTTTATTCATTTTAACTTTTCGCTACAAAATCTCTACTTCGGATGTTACTATTTTCATTGTTGAACGCCAACTTGTATTTAGAAAATCTTCTTTTTCAAAACTTTTAATATATTTATATAATAAATAAAAAGATAGTACAATAATAGAAGAGAGGGCAGATATAAATAATATAATTTTCAATAAATTAGATTTATCTGGAATCTGGTCATTATCATTAGTTTCTGTAAAAGTAGGCATAATTACACAATATATAAATATATAAGTCATAATATTATAACATTATTATTTATGTATTACTGTTATCTATTATGAATCATATATATTATCATGTTAATAAAGAGATACTTGTCTCGATAAACAACATTTCTACTATAATTACATTACCATGTCCTAAATCTGATAATAATCATAATAATAAAATAAACTTTAATATTTATATTTTAATACGTAATCATGAATGTACACATTACAATATATTTTATTATAAAACATCATTCATAATATAAATATTTTGAACACATTTATTGTGCTTTACCCTTATTATTATATTACAAATATATATGTAATATAGTTAAAAGATAACTAACTTACAACGTAGCATGTTTGTTTTATATTATATATATATATATATATATATATATATATATCTTCATTATAAAGTAAGTGTATTAATTTTGTTTTTAAATGTTAGTTATATATTTAATTATATACTATAATATAAAACCTACTACAACACGTTACACGTAGATTGTATTGCAAGACGTGCAAGGCGCTCCTTACGCATCTCTAATATTCCTCTTTATAATACATTACACATACTTTATAATTTAAAGTCAATAGCTAAACGCGTATAACCGTATTGACCGTCAAACAACGTATATGTATACAATGTATACATGCATGTAATTACCATGGTAATGCATAAGTAATATAGCTAATGTCAATCAAATGTATACAATCTAATTAGATATTAAGATTAACTAATTATTAAATATCTATTTAATTGTATTCGAATATCGTTGATGTTATTGTTGTATTGGTATTATTTAAATGTATTGGAATATTATATAAAACGATATATGCTATAAACGTGAAGTATTATTGAATATTTAAATATACAGTGCGCTCTCGATATACCGGCTCTCGATACACCGGCAAACGCGTTATACCGGCACATCTCTGAATTACCGATTTCTTTCCTATCTCTTCAATGATAATAATTTTCAATGCACCGGCACTCCTATACCGGCTCCGCATTCTAATATCTAGGCACAAAAGTCGAATTGTAATCGATATACCGGCATATATATACATATATATGGGAAATATTTCCCAAAATTGCATACTATGATTCATACTTAATTGCGAGTAATTGTCACAAAGTCCTTGAATTATCAAACGTACAAATCCATTTTCTACCACCTACGACAACCAGCCACCTGCAGCCTCTAGACGCAGGAATCATCTAAAATTGCAAGATGAACTTCAGGAAAATGCAACTAGAGTTAATAATGAAGCAAATAGATGAGAACGGAGGACACAAAATTGAAGTAAACCATGCGATAAGGTTTATTATAATAACTTACTTGACTATAGTCAAGCATGGAAGAAAGTAAAACAAGAAAGTATCAGAAACTGCTGGGTGCATGTCGGTTTACTAGATCGTATAGACGAAGAATCCTTCACTCAAGATGAAAATTATGAAATAAATAATGATATTTATAATACATGCAATATTGATATTGATGATCGACTCACTTTAGAAGAATTTACGTCAGTCGATGACATTTCTGAAATATTCGAAATGGATTCTATTACTGAAATTATAGATTCATTAACAAATAATAATAAAGTTAGCGACGACACACAAGAGGCTGGATTTGATCCATCACCATCCCAGCAAACAGTAAGAGCAGCATAATAGCAGCATAACAGCAAATTCTAGAGCCTCAAATGTTTACATTGTGCTATTGTGCTGCTATTATGCTGATATTATGCTGCTATTAATTTTAAATGTCTATTATGCTGCTATTATGCTGCTATTATAATAATAGCAGCATAATATCAGCATAATAGACATTTAAAATTAATAGCAGCATAATATCAGCATAATATCAGCATAATAGCAGCATAACAGCAGCATAACAGCAGCATAATATCATTACAAATGAATAGCAGCATAATAACAGCATAATAGACATTTAATAGCAGCATAATAGCACAATGTAAACATTTGAGGCTCTAGCAATTGCTGTTATGCTGCTATTATGCTGCTCTTACTGTTTGCTGGGATCATCAGAGAAAGCAATACAGGGGTTTGAATCACTAACGGCATACTTTGAATGTTACTCCAAAGATTCAAATGATATACATTTATTAAATTTATTATCTAAACGTTTAGATATATTATGTATTAATAATAATAAGCAAACTACTTTATCTTGTGTAAATAATTCAAAATAGTTTATTTTATCTAGCATTCATTTCATACCATTATAATAATATTTTATACCATCTTATACGAGTTTATACCTATTTTATACCATTATAATAAAAATAATATTTAATATTCTTCTTCATATATTCTTTATTTTCTGCTAGATCGATATACCATCACTTTCGATATACCGGCACAATTCCTCATTCCCGATGGTGCCGGTATATCGAGAGCGCACTGTATATATATATATATATATATATATATATATATATATATATATATATATATATATATATATTAGTTTATTTATATTAACAATATTATATTTGTATGATATTAGATAACATACTATATATATAAATATTATTCCGTACATTTTAAATATGGTCCTCGTTTAATAATACAATTAAAATAAATTATGTATATCTTATGTTAATAAATAAAATAAACGAATGACAATGCCATTGGCAATATTAATATTTGACATATTTATCATCTCTTCCGTTGTATACAATTTACATAATGAGAGTATACTATTATAATAATATAGGTATACCTATTGTTGTATTAAATTATAATTTATATTTATATTTATAAATTAATCTAAAAGTAGAATGAAAATAAATATATTGATCTATAATTAATAATTCAATAATACAATTAATAATTTAATTAATATTATTCTATATATAATATTAATAATATTAATACATATTATTAATTCAAAATATAAATATTTACCTGTATTGAAATGGTGGTTTCTAATTAATGTTTTTGATCTATTATTCCAAACTGTAAATTGTTTTAAACATTAGTAATTAATTATTAATAATTAATATAATTATTAATAATTATTAATTTAAATATAACCTTTTGCCGAGAAATATAATTTGTATCAATTACAAATTATAAAAATAAATCAAATACATATTATATTATAATATATTATAAATATGCGTAACATTACATTATTAAACATACTTATTCTAGTATATTACAGATATCCTACATGGGTATGTTTAGTATAACTTTAGAGTATATTCATAATAAATATAATATAATTTAAATGTATAAATATAATATAATATATTAGTATAATTAGTATATCATTAATATATTAAAATATCAGTATAACATATTATATTAGTATGATATATTAAGAGATATATATTAATTAAGAAATAATAGTATTTACACAATATTATTTTCACAGTCGAGTTGGGCTGATAATCGAGTGTTTTAGGTCTGAAGGGATAATACCAGTTATAAGTGATACATCAATGAAACGTTTATATATTGGTGCAATGGTCGAGGCGACACTTTTCAGAGTTTGTAGGGTTAAGGGGTTCTGATGGCGAAAAACATTTGGAGGTCATAATAAGATTATAAATCTCAGTAGTGGTGGGTGTCAGAATGGCACAGTCGTAAGATAGTTTTTAATTGGTTGTTCAAAGTTTTTAGATTAGCATAGATTAATTTATATATATATATATATATATATATATATATATATATATATATATTGTGGTGTTGGTGAAGATTAACTCACATCCACCGGCTCCACATGTTGCGTATAGGGTAACGACTACTATAGTGGTATCTATAGATATAGTGGTTAACTGTGAATAACCTATATGTAGTGCTGGGCAAACTCCGGGTTGCCCTTTGGCAAGGCATAGTACCCGTTAGCCACCCGAGTAGTGTTACGTGAAGACATTGTAAGCAGGATGTTGGATTTGGTAAGGCATTAAAATGAGCATAGATACTTTATTTTGGCGAGGCATTTACGCTTTATTAATCAGTACAGCTTACTCGTGTTTGGGGTGGCGCTCGTATTTTTTAATTAGCCAAGAAAACCTACAATTCAATTGCAACAAACCAGACCAGGGTTAAAGCCCCCATCCTTTATATTGTCCAATGTCAACGAGACTTAATTTCAAAGTAATCATAATGACGGTCTACCTCCAAACCCGCAAGGAAGAGGTACACTTGATATCGAAGACAAAAAGATGAAACTGCTCCGCTGCATGCATTATATAGCCTCAATGAATGTAATAACCTTGAGAAAGAACTCTAAGCGACAAGAAATACCGGAGTTATTAAATAAACACAATATAAGTATAACTGGTGTAGTAGATCATAGCAAGCACAGGAATTTCTCACAAGAATTGAAATCGAAACAGAGAACATTGTACTGAAGCTAAACTCAAATAAAACAGAAGTTATGTTGTTCAATCATCCCATTTCAGTTTTAATATACTCGCTAGAACACAATACAGTTTTACAAGTTGTCGACAACTTTAAATATCTAGGCTCATGGATGGCAAGCTCGGATCAAGATTTTTATATAAGAGAAGTAATGGCATGGCAGGCTTGTCATCAAATTAAAAGGTTTTGGAACTCTACACTTGATAACAATTTATAGATCAGGATTTTCAAGGTAACCATAGAGACACTCCTCTTATAAGGACATGAAACATGGACTCTCGATCAAAAGCTACGAAGTAAAATAGACGGTTGCTGCACTAAGTTACTGAGAATGGTGTTAAATGTATCATAGCGTGATACTATATCAAATAAAATACTCTATAACGGAATGCCTTTAATCACTGATGTTAATGATAGTCCTATAGACCTATATTATATTATATTCTGATATATATATATATATATATATATATATATAATATTATTTTCTATATATACTCCATATTTATAATATATAATGTTTTTAAAATAAATATCGATATACTTAGATACGTGAGTTGACTCTGTGTATAGTATTCATATGTGTAATTAAGTATGCCTATGCTTAGGGTATGGTCAATTAGAAACATATAATATGTAGGTAGTACCTAGTAGTATTATATACAATTCGTAATTCGTCTATTTTATAATTTCATTTAGTGCATATATACTTAACACACACTACAATTTATCTTAGAAAGTAAATTGATAATTAATATAATAATATTACCTAGAAGTATACTATTAAATATACTAATAGTATACTATTAACCTTTTTGTTTACTGGTATAAGCTGTTATTTCAGAAATACTATATGTATTAGTGGATGTTATCCATATTGTAAACGAATCTCTTCCATCACAAATATACCTAGTCGGTATTAACGTATTAACCTGTATATTGGATTCGAATTAAATTATAATACTAATTGTGAAACTTAACAATATTTTTAATACAATATAATATATAAATTTAAGAATAATAATCATGCAAATATTTTTCAATATATATATATATATATATATATATATATATAAGAAAATAATTATTAATTTAAACATACAATTATACAAAAATAACACATGCATGTATAATATATTACTGTATATATATTTTTAAATAGGATAGTAACGTTACTTTAATGGTTAATATTAGTTTACTGTGTACCTAAGTTACCTAATATTGTACAAGTTAAAATATGTCAAAAATATTCAAGATATAATTTCAGAAATGATAAATTATTCCATATTAAATTGAGTAAAATCAATACAAAGATTAAATGTTTATCTATTTCTGGTTGTATTCTTTGGAATGAATTTGATTTAATTATCAAAAATTCAATTACTTATAGTATTTTTACAAAATAAGTTAAACAAATTATATATTAGTAAATATTGATTCATCTAATTGTATTCATTCATTTTCTAGTTTACTTCATTTAAGAAACAGATATCGGAGAGGGAGCCAGCTTTAACAAATGAACCACTTATCCTGATATTGAAGATATTATTTATTTATTATGCTATTATTATATTATTCAAATTTATTATTATTTCGTATTGCTCGATTATACCTATATTTATTTTTATATATTAACATCTTGTTTCTTATAGTACTCTTGTCTTACGTGTATTTAACGCTATTCGTAGCATGCACATATGACCGTTAATTCGTCCTTATTACTGTTTTCTATGATAGAAAATATTATATTCCAATAAAATCCTTTTGGACTAATATACGAAGACATGTAGCCGATAAAGGCCATTCGGGCATGCCATGTGTTCATGTTGTGAGTAGATGTTTGCCGCACGTGAGATTGGAGCCAGTTGATTCACTATGTAATTCAATTTCATTATATATTATTATAGTTATTTTATTATCATATTTCTTTTGTTTTTGTTCTTTAATACTTATATATTTGTGTGTGGAATCCTTTCTCGAAAGCATATTGCTATTAAAGGGTTCCTTTTCTACTCATTATTTAACTATATTATATTGTATACATATGCCATGTGTAATTATTAATTTATATTATACAAGTACAATAAATATAATTCATTCTTTCATTCACCTATTTAATTTTTTTTATGACTATTTGAAAGATAAGACATATAATTTAAATTGACAACATACTATACAATTTTTACTAAACTTAACAACATTTATATAAAATATAATCATCCATGAAGTATTACAATGATATAATACAAATTAAAAAAGTTATTAATATAATTATTTATTATCTAGACTAATTTAATTAAATTAATATTTGAGAAGAGTAAAAAGTGGATTTATATTTTAGCTTCATCTTACATGGATACTTAGTGTTATGTAGTTTTAGATTATATTCAGTGTTCAAACATTAATAGGCTTACGTTTTATCTTGATGTTGTTTATTTAAAAAAGGTGTTTTATGAAAGATGATAATTTTATATATTATTGATATTGGTATTATTATTTTATTTTATGTTAACATAATATAATAATAATAATATCGATAATATATAAATTATCCTCTTTCATAAAACACCTTTTTTAAATTAACAATATCGAAATAAAATGTAGGCCTATTGGTAGAGTCATTTCATCCCATCCAGGAAATTATATTAATTGTTCACTTATATCCTCCAATGTCCCTTCGAAGCCGCTCTCATGTTAATGCTATGCAGTTAATGAGACTGACCATTATTGTATACACAATTATATAAGATCAATTTTACATATTATTTTAAGACCTATTTTATTGGTCCGGATGGATTTTGAATATGCATCCTTTATATATTAGTATATCTATACCTATACTTATTTTTACTAATATATATATACATATATATATATATATATATATATATATATATATATATATATATATATATATATATATATATATATATATATATATATATTTATATGTATGAGATTTTATGAAGTGTGCAATTCTTTTATGTTTTAGTTGTAATCAATGATTCTTTTAGAGTAGGAAGTACCTTATAATATCAAATGATACCTTATGGTATTATTTGAAATTATATTGATTTGATTATACATTTTCGTATCTTTTAAATTTATAATTGTATTATTTATATTTTATGCCAGATTAAATTACTAAATACATTTTAGATATATTATTATTATATTTTATTTATTGTTATATATATATATATATATATATATATATATAAATAAATAAATATATCATATTTATTATTTCATGCTGTAAATCATGAAATAATGGAGAATTATCAACTTAAGTTAATAAACAAATTTATTTTTTTGCGAGAACTTCCCCAATCATCATATTCTAGATAAGTTAGATTCTCGAGAATGATCATGAGTAAAAAATTGTAAATATAAAGAATTAAGATGTAAAGAATAAAAATATGTATCAATAAGTCAAGTTTAAAAATAAAATATGTAAAGTTATATAAAAAATCACATAAACGAGTTGAATTCTGAATACCAAACTATAAAAGGAATAGAATAGCTAAACAAACATAAATGAAAAAAATATAAAATAAAAAAAACAAGCTGAAGGTTTAATAAATAATACAAATAATAATAAATAATAAACAAAATAATAAAATTAGATAATTAATTGTTAAATTGATTTTCATATTTTGATAAAAGATGTTTTTTTAATATTTTTTTAAAGTTTTTTATATACATTTTTGTAAATAATAATTTATAATTTATACATAAATTATTCCATAATGTAGGGCCTTAAATGTTAATGATTTATGATGACGGCTTGATTTTATATATGGTATTTGAAATTATGAAAAGTATTATTTGTATAAATTGTTATATCTAGGAAATAATAATGATATTCTTCTTGGGCATTTCTTTAAATGTATATTGTGAATGAATAACATATTTTTATAAATTATTAAATCTTTAAATTGTAATATATTAGAAAATAAAAATAAATTGTTAGTATTAGTAAAAATAATAATATTATTGACAATTTTAAAGACATTTTTATTTACAATTCGAACAGCCTTTTTTTGTAGAGTTGAAATACATTGACGGTTATTATTAACATTAATTCCCCAAATGTCTAAACAATACATGCTATGAGGCAAAAATAAGAATTGTAAAGTAGCTTTAAAATATATATTGGTAAATAGATCATCTCTCTAAATATATATACAATATATATATATATATATATATATATATATATATATATATATAAGTTATATAATATAACATGTGATAATTTCAATTCAATTTTTCTTATATGTTCTTTAAAATTTTAATTATTATCTAAAATAACTCCAAGAAAAGTATAACTTGATACTAAGCATATTTCAGTTGAATTAATTGATATACTAATAATAATAGTTGCATCTTTATATAGAATTATGTTTTATCAATATTTAATATTAATCTATTATTAGTGAACCATTCATGTAAATTTAAAATAACCAACTTTAATCTTTTGCATAGAGTCTTATTACTTGGTTCACGAATATACCTACTAACCGATATCGTCAGCAAAAAGTATGAGATTAAAATTTATATTTAAATTATGTAAGGACAAATGAATATCATTTATATATAAAATAAAAATTAAGGTACCCAAAATGGATCCCTGATGAACCCCAACATTGATGATACTTCTTCCAGAAAGTTCTTTATCTATTCTAGTATACTTATTATATATACTTATTATATATACTATAGATAAAATTCTAGTATATCTATAGATAAAATTCTATCTTGCAGATAGCTCTCAATTAAACGATTAGTACTGCCATAAAACCACAATATTTTATTTTTTTAATAGAATCTTATGTTCAATAAGATTGAATGCTTTTTTTCGATCTAGAAATAATAAGGTTAATTTATTATTTCTTTCTAAGTTTGATTCAATAACATTACAGTGAACATAGAATTAATGCGAAGTTGAAGAATTTCTAATAAAACCATATTGTTTGGCTTATAATAAATTATCCCGGTAAATTTTTGTTTTTTTGATCCGTGTTTTACCTCGTTTAAAAGCTGGACATTTTACACGATTTTTGAAATTTTACACGTATAAATTTAAATCATAATTATAAGTTAATATATGATATAGAAATTAATCTTCAATTTGATATAATAATGTATTTACATTTATTATACAAAAACAAATAATTGTTTAATATAAATATCAATATATTTGTAAGGTGACTAATATCGGTGTTTTACACAGACTAAATATCCGTGTTTTACACGGACATTTGTCCGTGTAAAACACGGATATTTAGTCTGTGTAAAACACCGATATTAGTCACCTTACAAATGTATTGATATTTATATTAAACAATTATGTCTGTGTATACACAGACATAAATACTATATATAAAAATTGTATTGGTCGTGTAAATCACAGACTATATATCCGTGTTTTACACAGAATAAATATCCGTATATTACACTAACAAAATGTCTGTATTACACGGATATGTTGTCACTATAATATTCATTTACAAATTCATTATTTATTTTAATATAGAAAAAATATACTATTTTATTTTTCTTTATTTATTTTCCTCGATATATTGATTTAATTTAGTACCAGTGTTAATTAATTATCAATTATTATTTTAATTTATATTTAAGTTAATATTTTGTATTTAATAAATAAAGTTACTATTTTAAAATCATAAATTATTTAAGTATCTATGGTTTTTAAAATAATCATAATTTCATTTAATTATTAACTTAAACAACTATTATAATCATAATTATATTGATAATTAAGATAATGAAATTGAAATAATATTATAATGATTACTCATTATTGAATATTGAAACATTGTGTTTAATATTCCAAATATTATTATTGTTAAACTTATGTTTTAAATATAACCGATATGTAATTCTATAATACATATAGAATTATAAGCGTATCAATAATATAAAATGTTCTTCAGAATATTGAGTATAAAGAACGTGTATACAAAAACGTGTCTTATTGTGAAAAACTGTGTATTACACTGACAAAATGTCCGGGTTTTAGACTAACAAAATGTCCGTGTAATAAACTGCTTATATCGTAGCCATTGTGATGTGTAATACATGGACATTTTGTCAGTGTAATACACGAATTTTCTCACACAGAAAATGAGTGGGTATGTTTGTCAATAAAATGTAGAAATCTATTAGAAATTATTTTCTCTAAAATCTATATTATAGAATAGGTTAAAATACCTAATAATTATATTGATATAATCACGATACAAATAGTGGATACAAATATATTACTCGATAAGTATTAAACTAGAATTTACTTAATATTACCTAGTATATTACCTCATGCTTCCAACATTCTTTTATATTATTATTAAGTTTGCATATATTTGTACAGATCGTTACATTTTTTAATGTCTTCGTTTCGGCCGTACTAACAACTACAGATCCTAAAATGAATGAATGAATGAATGAATGAATAATATTTAATTTACAATTATATAATATAAATAAATAATTAACAGATATGAAATATGTATACAATAAAATAAGTTATATAATAAATAGGAAAGGTTAAATAATTAATTAGTATATAGGATAATCAATTAATACCGAGATACTTTCAAGAAAGTATTCTACACAAATAATATAAGATCAAAAGAACAAACACAAAATAAATATGATAATAACATAACTATAATATACAATGTCTATTAAATTAATTAAATTAATTAACAAATTAAATTACAAAGTGAATCAGATAGATACAATCTCATATCCGGTAATATAAAATATAGTTGTAGTTATAAATATATAGTGCATATTATTATAGAGTGATGTTATATATTACAGAAATATTTTAATTTTTAATTAATAATTACTAAAAATAATGAGTATCTCTATTAAAATATAAATATAATGTCCTACTTACATATACACGTATATAAATATGCGAGTATAAATATATTGTTGTATACGTATATATGTATTAATTAAGTATATATATATATATATATATATATATATTTACATATTTAAAGTGGTATACCTATATTATACATAGTATAATTTAAATATTTACATTTGAACACGATTGAATATATTTATATTTTATTTTATATCATATTTGTTGTGGTTACATATGTATATAATACTGTATTCACTCTCTGATTTTATATGTCTATTTTAGTCATAGAGCTAGATATAAAGCTACTTTCTCTCTAGCTCTGTGATTTTAGTGGATATAAATAACCGATATTATTTAATCGTGAATCATGGATAAATAAAAACCTAAAATAGTATGAAGATAATGTTGTTATAGAGCTCGTATTATATATATGTCTGTAAAGCACGTCTTTGACATATTATATATAATTAATATAATATTATTTTGGAAATATTAGCATAACAAAACATATTTATTAAATATTAAATATCTTCTAGGATTATATTACATTACGCCCTGAACATTATGATAATAATGTAGGTATATACATTGTATTATCAGAGTAATGCATTATATGAAAATATAATAATAAATAAATAAATAAAAACTTAACTTATGTAGGTATACTATAATAAATATGTATACTATGTAAAACTATATTAATTGTACAAAATTTTCAAAGTATTAATTAGATTTAATTAATTTAATTTATTATTTAAGTATTAATATATGTTACTGACCTATATTCTCTTTAGAGGTATCATAATACCATATATTAATTTCCTTGACACCTCTTCCATCGATACGTAAAGTTGAACTACTCGATATAACCAAACCCTGTATACATATAATAACAGTTATACAATCTAATGCAATATAATGTTTTATAAATATAGTTTAAGATTAAACATATAATTATATTAACGATTATAATAATAATTATTATTAATGCAATTATCATATGTATTATTAGTTAAATTATTACTAATCAGACAACTATAATTATAAGGTTATAACCTTTATATATATCCGCCATAGTAATGATCTAAACTTACCAATTTTATCGACTACAATATTTTTGCTGATGATATTCAGATGTTCAACTTTATCCCCATATATTCCCATAACAACTTTAAAACTTAATTAAATTAATTGAGTAGGGGAAAGATGGGTAATGTGGCCACTTTTAGATAATGTTGTATAACTTTATAAATATTTGATCTAATACGATAATTTTGTCAATATATATACATCTTATGATATGCAAGAGGACTGCCGAATCAGTTTGTCATTTTAGAATATCTAATTGAAATGATTAAGGTGGCCACATTACTCTCCATGGAGGGTAAGGTTGCCACATAATGCGGGTAATGTGGCCACCTGAAAATGTGGAATTAATCCACTAGATGGCGATACTTTATATCAAGTTTAGTCCAATAATATCACATCAAGTAACATTTACAAAACACACGCAATTGTGATAAATTAATGATTTTTATTTTAACTTTATAAATTACTATATTCATTAATAGGCTATATCCTAGTATACCATTAAACTTAATTATTATGTTATTAATATGGAAAAAGTAATTTCAGCAGTAAATGACTGTATGTCATAACAATATGGCGATATAATACCTAGATAAAATAGTAATTAATAGTACTATATATATATTATATATATATATATATATATATATATAATACATAATATAATAAAATACATATATATATATATATATATATATGTATTATATTATATATACTTAATACTATACTATATACTTAATACTTTACACATATTACAATTACTTTACGCACTACTACAACTATATATATATATATATATATATATATATATATATGTAATAAATAATATATATATATATTGTTCTTTATAATTGTGTTCATAGATAATTAAATATATTATATTAAATTTAAAAGTTTATACCACGATTATAATACGTATTGAAATATATTTGTATGGTTAGGATATTTTAGATGTTGATTCAATCAACGTTTTCATATAATGACGCACGCAATTTATCAATATATAAAAATATTGATTTCAGATCATATGATTGGCTTACATCATAGTGAAGTGGCCACATTACCCTCTAAAAGGTGGCCAACTTACCCGCTTCGAGGTATCACGCTATTTACACTATATAATAATTAATATTAATCACTAAAATAAATTGCTTACACACTTTATTAAAATTAAATAGTTCTTTAACACCAAATATTAATTTTCAATTTATATTATATATTAGTGATTTAATAAATGTTTTAATAAACTTTTATTTCAATTTTTTAAAAAGTAAATCGATTTTTTTGTATTTTTTACATCATTTTTTTTTATTAATAGATATATAAATTATTTTTACTTATTTGAATAATGTTTATCAATGCGCATATTTCATATATATATTTTTTTTTGATTGGACATATAGTTTATGAGATACGCCAAGTGGCCACATTACCCGCATGGTCACATTACCCATCTTTCCCCTATGCAAAATGCATAATATTTTGGATTCTATCTAATAAACTACTAATTAATGCACAAAAACACCAGTTCTATATAATATAACATATCTACCTCTGCTACTTGTTTTACATTTTGTTATCTGAATATCATAATTATATCTCAACAACATAGGATATGTTATTGATATAAAATAATCCTCTAAGAGTCATATATCATCCATTATATAATTCTTCATCTATAATCTATTTTCAAAATACGAAAACCACTAATCACGCTCTTATAATATTCCCATTAATATCATTCTTACCTAACGAATCTACTTATTGCTAAATATAATGATCCATTAAATAGGATTACGCTATCTTCATGATTTTAAATTAAATAAATATACATATATTTAACCTATATATTTAATATTATATATATATATATATATATATATATTAATATATTACAACATTATAGATACAAATATCGAAACCATAGCAATCCACGTAACATTTCTGTGTCCGATATATGTGTCGTAAATGAAAACACCATCAGTTAGTACTTTAGTTAATGCATAGTCTTCAATTCCATGTAAAGAACATGTAACATTATTTATCTTTACTGTTTCTCCTTTTATTATATTGTCCTTTGTATAATGTTTATCAACTAGTATTTAAATATTTAAGGTAATATTCGTGAACGAATTTAAAGTAATTTGTTAAAATAAAATAATAATATAAAAATATTACTTAAAATAAAAATATATCCTATATACATATACTATTTAAAATACTATTAATTATTTAATAAATACTTAATCGAATATGTATTCGTTATTGTTATTAAAAATGTATTATATATTTTAATATTGTAATTAATATATATATATATATATATATATTGTTTTTGTTATTGTTATTTTATTTGGTGGTGTCCTTTCAGGAACCATCCAGGAACTCATATAAAGTTTTCACTTATAACCATATGGCTTTAATGTCCTTATGAAGTCGGTCTCATGTTAAGGCGTCCATGGTAACGATAGCCGATCATTTATTTATACACAATTATTTAAGATTACTTATAAATAATAATTTTAGACCCATTTAAACAAATTAATTAATGGTCAGTATATATATATATATTTATATATATAATTCGATCGAACATATATTAGCCATGAAAACATATATCAACCTTCTTCTGAAAATCTACTTATATTTATCAATCATCTTAAATATAGATATATAAATCGCACATATAAAGCTAAATCAGCATATTACGTCAATACAATCTGAGATTACTAATCTCCCATCCAAACCATGCGAATCATTTGCTTTAGAACGCAACATTATTTCTCATTCACAACAAAATAATAATCCACATTTACCTAATATTCCTAACACAAATTATTAGGCTATATAAATTCGCTGACTAAATATTTGATAAAATGCATACTACTTGTAGAAACATTACTTCCATTCTTTTAACTTTGAGTATGACCTATATATACGTACATAATCCATACCTGTCTTCTTTATACCTTATCCATCTCAGTTATATCTGATCTTATCATCTGAACTCTACATTTTCCTCTCCATTTGACCAATTTCGCTTTAATTTAAGATACTTATTTACATTATATCCCTTTATATTCATTATATTATTTTATATTTCATATCCGATTAAATTTCTATAAAACTATTTAAAAAAGCTATAATTACTCAATCCTTAAAATATATTCTTTTAATACTGATCTTTTTTTTTTATTATAAAATTAACATGTTTTAACTTCCACTAATTAGCATAATCCTTGAGGGAATAGTTGTATTTCATACATATATATTTATATAGATTTATGATACCACTAATTTATAATTTAGAACTATACTGGATCTGCCCTCTTATAAACCCTAAATAATGTATTCTAAATATATCCTTGTAATTGTTTCCAACTTATCCTTTTATATATTGCATGTGTATTTTAATCTATACGTCATAATATTCCGAGATGAGAGTCAGTAAAGTTAATCTATAGTGAGAATAGTTGATTCCTCTCCGACCCGTCCTCACTGTTTGGCCTTAATCAAAGATAAGTCCGTGAACAACTATTATTTTCAATATGAATCCTAATAAATTATGATATACTACTTTAATATATCCTACCAACCTATTCTCCCAATAACTCCAAACTTATAGAATATACGTTATATATTAGACTGGCTATTCTTTATACAACCTACTTAATCAAATATAGTCATTCATAACACACCAAGAAATCATCGTCATTCCTCACTTTTTTTATTAATATCCATCATATTCTTTTATCCCCATTAATTTTAATCTCGATGTATACTTCGACTATAACACTCCTTCTCTACATATATTTCTTTTATAAACGATCTATATTCCTCTCGCTAACATATATGTATACATGCATACATTCCCATATTCCATATAGCGTACCAGTTTTAATCCTTATACACTACCCTAATCAATCACTTCGGTCCTTCAACCTTATATCCTTACCTCCATTTTACCTACAATTATAGAAAAGAGTATTCTCATATATTGTCCAACTATTTTGGAATTACCTCCCATTGAAATATTAAATATAACCTTACATATCCTACCTTATTTTATATATTTCGTATATCTTAATTTCATTATTTTTTATTTTATTATTTTTATTTATATTATAATATTGTTCAGTTATATGTTATTATTAGTATTATTGTTTTTTTTTGTTATTTTATTTATTGTTAAATTGCGTGCCAAAACTAAAAGTCATGTTTAAAACTTTATTGTTTAGTATCACAACGTGTGCCTAATAAATACATATTATCATAATATATATATATATATATATATATATATATATATATATGTATATTACCTAGAATCTGAATATATTTAGTAGTATTAGATGTAATATATGTTACATTTATTTTGTTCTGTAAAAATAAGATAAATAAACCTTTACCTATCATTCCATTACAGTTACTGTCACTTAATCTTAAATATTATAAATATAGTATACATTATTGGTTATATTTTTTAGTAATATCAATAATATATATATATATATATATATATATATATATATATATATATATGTTATGTAGTGTATATTAGTGTATATGTGTGTGAATGAATTATCTTTAGATCAGCGCGCGGTAATGAATAAGCGGTATAAATGTGGGTATGAATCGTATATAGGTACAATATTATATATCGTGCGGCGCGGATTATTCGGCGAGTTATTATAGGTTATATAATGTCGATCAGGTGGTAACCTACGGCGCCATAAAGGATCGAACACCAATCAGCAAGAAACTACAAGAGACTACCAAATCTAATTGTATAAACACGCCCCTAAATTATCGTGGGCGTGTCGAACCGAAACTAATCTTGGCTTTTACCGTTTGGTCGTGGTGCGTACACGTCGACGACTTTGACTTTTAATAAAGGAATTAAACTTTGACTTATTTAAAGTAATTTTATGAGTTATAGAGTAGTTTATTACGTAGATAGAGACAACACTATATATATATGTATATATATATATATATATGAATGAATGAATTCAGTTTATAGATTATGTCTAATGATAATCATAGGCTTTTTTAATTCGATATCTCCTAACAGTAGTGTAATGTCATATTTCATCATCTTTATTCGGATAAAATACAATAAAATTACATAAAAATGGATATTAAAATAAACAATAAATACAAATATAAAAGAAAGAATAAAACAAAACTAAAACTAATATTTGATTCCTATGTTATCATCCAAAACAAAGTATAAAATATAATTAATACATTTTTCATAATTGCAATATAATATTTATAAATGAATCTAAATATTTGTATACAAATATTTATTTCTTTATTTAGGGGGGAGGCGCGACGCGAATATTGATTGTTTGGATTGTTTAGAACACGCGCCTGGCGCGTGTTCTAAACAATTTACAATTTACATGTAATGTATAGGCTAGCATTATAAAAACGATGTTGAGTTATATTTGTTGAGTAATAGGGTTTTTGTTAACATGTAAAAGATACGAATCCAACCAAATATTGTTTTGGATGTTGAGTTATCGGCAATGTTGAGTTATCGGCATGTTGAGTTACCGGGCTTCTACTGTATATATATATAAATGACAAGTAAACTATAATGGTATATGAACAACAATGAAACAATAATAATTAGTACTAATATAAAGTAGTACTTAAATATATATTATAATGAGATATACAAATTAATATATGTATAGAAGTTATAAAATAGAAAAATATAAATTTATTTTTATAGTAATAGTTTAATAATAGTTATAAAATATTATAAAAAATAAATAATGAATAATATAAAATAATATAACGTCTTGACTAGACAGAGCTAATTATAGAAAGTATATTTCTAAATTTTCTATTTGGAAGCGTCTCTTTTCAACTAATGATATCTTGTTATATAGATTTGTTTATTAATTATATGGAATGTATCTATAATCTATGCTTAAAGGATGTAAGTCTAGAGCTATAAGTATATCTATAAAATGTGATACTTTAGAGCTATTTAATTGTAATATATGTATATTAAAGTCACCGCATAGATATAGAATATTGTCAGTAGTAAATGTATTAAATAAGTTATAAATGATATCAGAAACATTTATTATATCGAATTCTGGATATTTATATATACCACTTATTATAATATCCTTAGATTTTGGAATTATTATTTTAACTGTTACCATATCAAATTGATTTGGTGAAGTTGTCACTTAAATTTATCACATCAATTGAAATATATTTTAATTGTTTACTAATAAATAATGATATCCCTCCACCACGTTTGTGATCTCTGGTTATATGTATATTATTATAATCTTATATGAAATATAGATCTTTATTATATACATTCAACCATGTTTCACTTATAACTATAACATTAAATTTATGATTTAATGAGTTTAGATAATTAGTAATGTCATTGTAATTTTTGACTAGATTACGTGCATTAAAATGTATTATTGAAAAATTAGTGTTCATGTTGGATGAATCTACTTTGATATTATAATTATAGTTACATTGGTTATCAATACTATTATAAAGTTGCTGAGTTGGATAATTTAGAATATCGTTGTCCATATTAATATCATTATCAAAATTATTCAATGTCTGAATATAACAAGTATTTAGATTATTAATATTAGCATTAGAAGATTGATTATACATTTAAATAATTGATGATATATAATGTTAATGTTATACAATAAGATGATATACTTGATTTATTGCTTTATATAAATAACTGGTTCTTACACTAGATTCTTTAATTGAGATGTATCAGATATATAAATATTGTTATTATTATCATCTATATTAATATATACCTTATTTTTATAAACCCAAGTTTTACATATTTTTTTAGATTTTACTAATTTTCTGGAACTATATAAAATATTATCTGTTTCTATGGAATGTTTAATATTAATGTATTACTTTGAATCTTTTAATTTTAATTTATTTTTTAATATTTCTATTACTATGTCGTGATTAGTAAATTTAATAAAATATTTGTCATCAGTCTGTGTATTATCGGAAGTATCTTTATTTTTATGTGAATTATTATTAAATTTATTAATGTTCACAATAGATTCTTTATTCAATTCATAATCAAGCTTAGAGTTAATAAAGTTAATTAAATTATCTTTGTTTTGATAATATAAATTATCACATTTATTCAAGTTTGTAAGTATTAAGATATTATTATTATTCTCGTTATCAAGTTTGTTTAAGGATCTAGTTAGCTGTTTTATTGGTAGGTCACCTAAAGTATCTTTATTATTTTTAAATTCCGTATTTTTAAGTTGGTAATTTGTGCATTATCTGCTTTGAGTTCTTGAATAAGATTGGTTTGATATTTTACAATATCAGTTAAACTGTTAACCTTACTTGTCAAGTCAGTAATAAGCTTTAACAACTTATCATTAGAAATAGGTGACATTATATATATACCCATATACCTACAATTACTTATATACAAATTAATACAATAATTTATAATATAATATTAATATTATGTATTAATATATTTCTATGTATACAATTTATTTATGTATATAATTATAATTATATAATTGTGAATATCATATTCAGTGTATTATCAACAATAAATTACTAAAGAATTGTTTAGAATTTATTATATTGATTTCTATGAATAGAGAAATACAAGTCTTGTTTATTTGAATGAAAAATCAATAATATATATGCATATGTGTATATTTTATATATTTTGATTTTATGTAGAATTTAAAATTATTTATATAAGTATATTTAGTATGTAATAAATAGTACACTAATATTTGATAATTAAATATAAAATGAAATATATATATATATAGATGTATAATTTGTAGTAATAATTTATTTAGAAAATAAAATAATAATCATATATTCAAATAGTTATGAGAGTTAAATTAAGTATATATTATGCAAAAATTACCAACAATGAATACCAAAATACCAAATATTATACTTAATAGAAATAAATTAATATGCACCTTAGAAATTAAATTTATTTATTTTATATATTATACAATTAATTACCAAATACCAAAAATGAATACGAATACCAAAATATATATAACTTAAAGTGTAATTACTATAATATATATATGCTACTAAATAAATATATACATAAATATACACACATATATATATATATAAATATATTGCTTAGACAAAATAATATAGAATGTAATGAATAATATATTGTCACGGTTCAGTGATTTGAAAAATATGTAATAATGCTAATTTAAGGATGAATCAAGTTAATGTAATATTAATTTATAAATGTATAATATGTAATATATATTTATAATTATTATGTTAATATTATAGTATATGATGACTTAGCTTTATATTGATCTAAACTAATTTTATAATTATAAATGTATCAACAATATGAACCAGGAAGTGAAAATTACTTTAACCACTCAGCGTTATAAGTTTATAATGTGCATGCGTTACGATAGCATTCATTTTATGAAAAAAACGTATGAATTACGTGTGTTAACTAAAAGTAACGCGCATTCAATTCTGATTGGATAGTGGATATTAAATACTATATGGTATGTCTAAATATCGATATATTTAGGGTGTCGATATTATGTGCCAATGTGTCGGTATTCGAGGCAGTGCCTGTAATATAAACACCCCTGTTTTCTCAGAGTTAAACAAACTAAATTAAAATTTAAAATATCCTGTATATATAGGGGAATTATGTCTAATACGGGCCAGTGTGTAATACGGGCCACTGCGATATCTCAGTAACTATTGTTCAAATCAAAAAAAATATATATACAAGATATATTCAGTTTCATATTTCTATTAATAATGAGTATTTTTTATTTTAATATGTGCATTCATAATTCTAATATTGATCATTATATCAAAAAATAGTTTACAAATGAAAATTTACTAAATAATAATTTATTTATCAACCATTTTCGTTGATAAATATACTATTAATTAAATATTTCAAAGCACCATTGGTAAGTTTAATTAAATACGAAGAATATAAATGTATAGATTCTACTTTATATTCAATATTAAGTGTGTGAGGGGTTATTTAACAGGTGTATCAAATGTTTGCAATACGGGCAACCTAATTGTTAGTAATACGGGCCACATGACCAATGAAAATGCTTGATTCTATGTTACTATTTTACAATATCATATCACTGAAATAAAATGTAATATAAGTGCGTGCGACATCGTACGTATATTCATACCATCGATATAAAGTTTCTTTATATCGAATATTCATATATGAGTTTATTGATAGATCGAACTATTATGAGAGTGGTTATAATGAATGTGTACATTATTATCATAGAAATTAAAATTAGGTGATTATAATATATAGTATTATTACACTGTATGTATGCGTATTCACGTATACTTATATGTATGTTAATATATACATACACATATACACTGTATACGCATATACTCATATACGAATATACATATGTATTGATATATAAAGGCATATTATATGTTTAAATATATATGCATTTATAATATTGTACATATATTTGAATATATGAGAGGGAATATGTGTAATAGTATATGTACGATTTTATTATATATAACCAAATATGTATACGCATAGATACATACTCATATATATATATATATATATATAACTTTTGTAAATGTGATATTATTTATAATTATATCAGTGTATCAATTTTGATATTAAATAATAAAATCATAATTGGTATCTATAGATATCTATAATTATCGATTATAATCGATAATAAATATTATATTGAAATATAATTGATATAATATAATAGGTATATATAATGATATAATATAATATAATAGTAATTTAATAAGTAATATAATAAGTATTAAAGCATAATGTAAATTTTAATATACAGTATAATTAATATTATATAAAATTAGTGAGATCGGAAATTATTATTAGCTAATCGAGATGGCATATACTATATATATATAGCGAGGCAGTAATTATATTTATGTGCATTGTTTGTTTATAATATAATTGTTAAAGAAAGTCGTATACGTAGATCTATAGATGTTACAATGTATTTTATTTGAAGTAATTATAATATGAATTACTGATTTATTAATGTGTGTATTAATAATATATACAATGTATTATTATTTCTATGGTATTAATATTATAAACCATATGTTTGGTAAATAGTTTATGTATACAATTATATGTTTATGATTATATGATATTATTTATAATACATCATTTATAATAATTATATATATATTTGTCAATAAATAATGATCTAATTTATCAGTTATCTCATTGCTAATTTCCATTCATTATTATATGATTTTATATAATATTATTCTACATATAGGTTGTGTATATTTTCACTGTTTCATTAATTTCCTAAGTCAGTTGATAGAAAATAATTATAAATATAACATAGTCTCTAGAAACACATACGTATGAATGTTTACATTATTCAGCATAGTATACGTCATATAGAACAATTAAAGTTACGCTCTATCGATATTCTATAGAATTTATTTAATGCATTTTATTGTAAACTTTTTTCATTGTTATTTCTATTTTATTTATTTCATCTAACTTATGTAGTTAGATCATAATATTTATATATTGCTATATTTGTTAACAACATTTTTGTTTATTCATATAAATTATTGTTATATTTATTTATCGATATTTTATTTTATTATTTATTTTATATTTTATACACCATTTTCAAATGTATTCAGTGAATAATATTCACTAATACAAAACATATATAATTAATTATTAAATTTAGTTTACATTTTTTAATTATATTTTAATATTGTTAAATTCTCTATATCATGCATACTGTACAATATATATATATATATATATATATATATATATATATATATATATATATATATATTTATATAGACATATATAATGCATCGTAATATTATTAATGTATAGTTATATATATATATATATATTATGTGTGCCTAACTCCGTTCGATATACAGGCACACATTATAACATATAGTTCAGTGAAAAGTTTTATTTTATATTTACAATTATAAATACTATTATATTAATAATCAATAATACAATTCAAATTCGCCATACAATTCAACATCTTATTATGCAATACATTTTGATTCATTTGATTTATATAGAAATCGATATTTTTTTATAAATATATTTTACACGTATCGTATATTTTAACATTACATTGATATTCATATTAATATATATATTATAAATATAACTTTATTAATGAAACATGTTCACCGAATACTTCTACACATAATACTATATAGGAACGCTAAACTGTCTCTAGATAGTATTAGGTGTAGAAGTATTCGGTAGAAATAGAAGTAGTATATATAATCACTTATCTATTAAGTATACCCTCACAATATATTGATAATAATACATATTATTAATCGATAATAAGAGCATTTAATAATTATATTTCCGTATTAAATATATAAAAAATATATTAATTATCATATTTTGTGTTCAAAAAATGAATTTAAATTAAAATAAATTAATGACACACATTAATTATAATAAATACATTAAATATAATTAATTTTAAGATGTGTAGTTACTTGTATATATTTTATGTTTAGATCATATAATTTTTTTAAATAATAACATAATACTACTTAAATATGTCACCCTCGTATTTTAAATATATAAACTACAAATACTATACATTCAATTATACTACTACTACTACTACTACTACTACTACTACTACTACTACTACTACTACTACTACTACTACTACTACTACTACTACTACTACTACTACTACTACTACTACTACTACTACTACTACTACTACTACTACTACTACTACTACTACTACTACTACTACTACTACTACTACTACTACTACTACTACTACTACTACTACTACTACTACTACTACTACTACTACTACTACTACTACTACTACTACTACTACTACTACTACTACTACTACTACTACTACTACTACTACTACTACTACTACTACTACTACTACTACTACTACTACTACTACTACTACTACTACTACTACTACTACTACTACTACTACTACTACTACTACTACTACTACTACTACTACTACTACTACTACTACTACTACTACTACTACTACTACTACTACTACTACTACTACTACTACTACTACTACTACTACTACTACTACTACTACTACTACTACTACTACTACTACTACTACTACTACTACTACTACTACTACTACTTCTACTACTACTACTACTACCACCACCACCACCACCACCACCACCACCACCACCACCACCACCACCACCACCACCACCACTACTACTACTACTACTACTACTACTACTACTACTACTACTACTACTACTACTACTACTACTACTACTACTACTACTACTACTACTACTACTACTACTACTACTACCACTTATTTAAATTACATTATGTAATCTATTATTTATTTTATTCCTATATATAGAAATAACGTAGATAGTATCTACTAGATACGTATGTTACATTAGTAGGTTGCGTAGTTCACTATAGTTCACCATATATTGTGTAAATTAGTTTAAATCACTGAAATAAATTGAAGTATGCGTGATAAGTATTATTATAGCGTGAAAAGTGTATCATCAATATAACAATTCATTTGATTGGTTGAAAAATGATAACTACTTTCGCCATCTATTGGATGTTTTACCCGGCCCGTATTAAAACCACCTGGCCCGTATTACAAACATTGTTTGCAATACGGGCCGGGCACATTTTCGACGATACATAACATTTTTACAAAAATTGAATTTTAATGTTATTGATGTTTATAATATCTAAATCATGATACAATTTAATTAATTTATAATCATAAATAAAAAAGTTATTTGATAACATAAAAAGTGGCCCGTATTAGACATAATTCCCCTATATACCTACTTAATACTTATAAATAAAATTTGGTAATATTTAATTGAGAAATAATAAATTATGGTGTTTTATTACTAGGGTATCGGTATTCAAGTACTCTCCCCTATCTACATAAAAAAAACTAATATGTATCATATTAAATAAGTAACACAATTTATCTTTACATATAATCTTTCAATTCTTAACTTGCAAAAAAATAACTATCTAAATATGTGTTACTTTGTGTAGATAATTTAAAAATGTATTTTTGAATATTTGCCAATATACATCTATTATTCTTTATATTAATTGTCTTATATTTACTATTCTTAATCTTTCTTGTCTGTTTTTAGTTTTTTTTTGTAGTTTTAGTTTGTCAAGTCCTTCATAAGTACAATTATTTGATCTTATTCATAATTAGATTTAGTGTAAAAAGCAGGTCTACTTAGATATAATTTTATGTTATATTAGTTTTTCTTTTTTTTAGGAATATATTATTCCAATTATAATTGTACTTTTTAGGACCTGTCAGAATGATAAGGGTAATTGTTACGATAAGCTCTGATTCTACAATTACCCGGTTGTTAAAACCAAATCTGATAATACAAAAGAATATATATATATATATATATACGTAATATTATAATATACTTACAATTTAAAATTAGTGCATAGCATGCCACTTTCTTCAATATCGTGAATATCATTGAAGTAAGAAGAATACAAATCATTTAATTTACTAGGTAAATTAATAACCCGTGTGAATATTCTAACATCATCATTTTCAGATTCTGCATTCAATATAGTTATAGTTATAAATAAATTATAAATAAATATTCAATCATTAATATAATAAAATTAAAATATCTCACATAAAAGGAACATAAAGAATATTTTAGTATATATCGCTTTCACTCATCTTCCTTTGACTTTATTTATAAACTGAATTTATATATATAATGTATATTATAATTGGGATTGTTGGGGTACTAGTTACAGTCAAATCAACCAGACCTAGCACTCAACTCTAAAAGCAGGCTCCTCGTGCCACACCCTGGAAACTACTTTTAGTAGGCTAATGCTGTGGGGGATTTCAGAGAGGAATGGGCTCCGCTTATCTTATTTGCCCAAGATACGCAAATGATTTAAAAATAAAACTTAAACACCATACCGGCTCGGACGTCGCCCGGGAAAAATAGGTCCTCGTTATTTATTGCAAATCAGGATAATAACGTTAAGATTGTTACTGATGAACAAAATAAAATAAAGATGAGAAGAAAAAACACGTATATAGGTACTTGGAACGTACGTACTTTACGAGAAGAAGGTAAACTAGAAGAACTTAATCATGAACTAGATAGATATAGGTGGACTGTTGTAGGACTGTGTGAAGTACGCAGAAAAGGAGTGAACGAAATACAAACCACAGATGGTCACAAACTTTACTACATTGGAAATGACAACAAACACTGTGTTAATTGTGTTGGATTTTTGATAAACAGTGAAGTAACACGCATGGTTATGTGCTTCACTCCGATACATGACAGAATAGCAATAATAAGACTGCATGCAACCCCTTTTAACAGATCAATTATTCAAGTATATGCACCGAAAACACATCATACAGATGAAGAAATTGATATATTCTATAATGAATTGCAAAACTCAATCTCAAAAATGTCAAAGAAGGATATAATGGTTATTCAAGGTGCTTTGAATGCAAAAATTAGTAATGATGCACATAAGAATTGGGGATCAACTTCTGGAATTTTTGCA
The DNA here is from genome assembly GCA_964019155.1 of Osedax fenrisi. Classification (NCBI taxonomy): domain Eukaryota; kingdom Metazoa; phylum Annelida; class Polychaeta; order Sabellida; family Siboglinidae; genus Osedax; species Osedax fenrisi. The sequence goes on from OZ025244.1 coordinate 40,359,589, forward strand.
ATTCAGTAAAAACGAGAGAGGATATCGACTTCTGGAATTCGCAAAAAAAAACGAGTTAAAAATTGTTAATACATTTGGCCCGCACAAAAAATCACGAATACAAATTGGCATAGCCCTGGAGGAATATATCATAATCAAATCGATTATATTTTAGTGAATAAATGTTTTTCCACAAGTGTGAATATAAATAAGACTAGATCATTCCCTGGAGCTGACATAGGTAGTGACCATGACATGCTGATGATGAATTTTAGTTTAAACCTGAAAAATCATAGGAAAAATAAATTTACTCGAAATAAATTCGATCTAGAAAAGCTGAAAAATCCAGAGACCAAAAAACTATTTGAAAAAAAAATAAATGAAAAACTGACGGAACAAAAATTAACAGAAATAGAAAATACAGAAGAAATGTTACAGAAACTAAATATAACTATGACAGAGATAGCAACTGAAATCCTAGGAAAACACAGAGAAAAGAAAAAATGGATAACAAATGAACTGATGGATATGTGTGACTTGAGAAGAGAATTGAAAAAGACTAAATTTGAACCAGTAAGTACGTACAAACAAATAAATAACACACTAAAGAAGGAGATGGATTAGATAGCAAAAGAAATATGGATTAATAACAAATTTACTGATATTGGAGAATGTCTAATTAGAAACAATACCAAGAAAGCCTACCAAATTGTAAATGACAAGATAATAGTTAATGACAGAAGAATGACAAAATAATAGTTAATGTACATGATAAAGATGGAAAGTGCATAACAGATAAAACAGAAGTTCTGAAACGTTGGACAGAATATTGTTCTGAACTGTATACACATAACGCAGAAGGAGATATATCAGTACTAACAGTAAATGAAACATTACACCAGGATAATTTCCTATATTGGAAAGTGAAGTTGAGGCTGCTATCCAGGTATTAAAGATTTTCCATCAGCTGGTATTGACAATATATACTAGCGAACAGATATTTAACTTAAGAGTAATCTTAGAGAAATATTCTCAGCATAGTAAACCATCATATCAAGTTTTCATCCATTTCATAAAAGCGTTTGATAGAATATGGTACAACGCGCTATGGTCGGCAATGCAAATATTTAAAATCACTTAAAAACTAATAGAATCTATACAACATCTATACAATAAAGCAGAAAGTGCAGTTTACTTTGACGGTCAAATTGGAGAATGGTTCAGAACAACAACTGGAGTTAGGCAAGGTTGTCTACTTTCACCCACATTATTTAATATTTTGCATGAACAAATAATGAACGATGATTTAGATAATCATGTAGGTTCAGTAAATATTGGTGGTAAAATAATCACAAATCTGAGATTCACAGATGACATCAATGGATTAGAAGGTAGAGAATCTTAATTAGCCAATCTTATTAAAATAATCGACATTACAGCATGTGCATATGGAATGGAAATAAACTCTACGAAAACACAAATAATGGCAAATTCTGAAGGTAGTTTCACATCAGAAATAAAAATAATAACGAGCCACTAAAAGTAGTTGACAGTTTTAAATACTTAGGAGCAATCATCGACGATAAAGGTTCAAAGGCTGAAATATTAGCTAGAAACGGACAGACGATTACAGCTCTATCTAGACTAAATATTATATGGTACGATAACACACTAAAACAGAAACTGAAAATCCGACTACTGCAGTCACTAGTTAACTCAATTTTCTTATATGCGTGTGAGACATGGACAATAACGAAGTAACTGCAAAGAAAAATAACAACTTTAGAAATGCGGTGCTTAAGACGATTATTGAACATATCATACAGATATAGAATTACTAACATTGAAGTACGAAATAGAGTTACAAAAGAAATCGGTCAACATTCGGAACTACTAGCAATGGTAATCGCGAAGAAACTTAGATGGTTTGGTCATGTGATAAGATCAAATTCTATGTCCAAAACAATTCTTCAGGGTTCTATTGAAGGTAAAAAAAGACGAGGTAGGCCAAAAATGTAATGGCAAGACAATATCGTGAAATGGACTGGTCTTGATATAAATAAAGCGATGAGAGCTGCAGAAAATAGAGAGGGATAGAAACAAATTGTGACGAAATCTACTGCGCCCCTACGGCATCCAAATGCTATAGGATAGGTAAAAAAGGTAAAAAAATATTATAATTAAAAATAATATAAATATATATATATATATATATATATATATAATTTATATATTTTTAATAAATATTAAACCAGCTAATTTTATATATACACCATAAATGTTCTGAATTCCATCATATTCAATAAAAATCCATGGAAAGTTTTTTCCATTATCAATCAACAAAGAAGACCTACTATTTTTATTTAATAATAGATACCTTTCAGTTTCTGTAGTGTCCAATCTGTATACAATTACATTTATTATTATTTGTAACTAAATATGATTTAAATTTATAGTTAATAAATAAATTGAATCATGTATATATATATATACATATTATTTCATATAACCCCTTTTTCAAAACGATTATGTATAATTCAAGTTAAAAAAAAACTGTGATTACAATTTACAAAAAAATATATCAAATTGTATTATATTGTAAATATATGTTATGTAGTGTATATTAGTGTATATGTGTGTGCGAATGAATTATCTTTAGATCAGCGCGCGGTAATGAATATGCGGTATAAGTGTGGGTATGAATCATATATAGGTACAATATTATATATCGTGCGGCGCGGATTATTCGGCGAGTTTGTATAGGTTATATAATGTCGATCAGTTGATCACATAAAGGATCGAATATAATGAAAAATACAAGATATTACCGAAACATAAATGTATGTATATACACGCCCCTAAAATATCGTGGGCGTGTCGAGCCTAAAAGAATCGGGCTTTTAACGTTTGGTCGTCGACTATATTGATACTTTAATAAAGTAATTAAATCTTGTCTTTTTAAAGTAATTTAGTGTTTAGTTTAGAGTAGTTTATTACATAAGGAGGCATAACACTACATATATAAAGCTCCGTTTTAAACCATCATATACACAATTACCTAAGTTTACTTGTATATCTCACAATCGTTATATAATTTGATATATTTAATTAAATTAAAATATTTATGGTAATTTCAAAAAAATATTTGGATTAGAAAATCTAAACTTAATAATAGTAATATGTGAAATAAATTAAAAAGAGTGATTCTTTAAATTTTTAAATTTCAAGAATTATAAACATTAATAAATTATATAATTTAAACAATGTTATTTGTTGATAAATACAAATGTAAACTAAGTTCAGTTTTCCATCATAACACAAATGACACGTACAACATATATATATATTAAATGTATGTGTATGTCAGTAGTATAGGTAAGCCTGGGACGAGTTTCAATTCAGTTCCGTACCAGTAACTTAATTATTAAAATTATATTTAGGAATTGTTGTATATATTCAGATTTATAATTAATAAATTTCTTTTAAATAATTTAAATCACTTTTATATATATATATATATATATATATATATATATATATATATATTTATAACCAATGCTTACATTATTATAATTATTGTATAGTTATTAATGTGTTATATACTTATTATATATATATATATTTGATAAATACAATAAAGTTAATAAGGTTTGTTAAATTAAAATGTTAATGTAATATACTCCTAAAATAATATATATATATTATTAAAATATAAAATATTTTTTTGAAAATATAAATGAATAACATCACATTTATAATATATTGTTCATATTGTGTATTGCTAAAGTGAATAACATATAATAAAATTACTTCATTTTATATTCTGAATACAATATTAAGTTTAGTAATTATCTCGCATATAAACTGATAGTATTACAAGATAACGTAAAGTGTTGGTATATAATTATGAAAATTATTTATTTAATATTTCATTTTTTTTAATATATTTATAATCAATGCTTACATTATATAGTTATGGATAAATACTTATTATATATATATATATATATTTGATAAAATAAATAAATTTAATAAACTTTATTAAATAAATATGTTAATGCAATATATGCCTATATAAATCATATTTATAACATTTAACAACATTGTATTATATATACACCTATTATTCAAATTGTATATTGACACAGTGAACTAAATATTATAACTTAACTTTGCTTTATATTCTGAATAACAATCATTAAGTTTGATAAGTATATCGTAGATGAATGACTATTATTACAAGAAAATGATAATTGTTTGTTTTAAATATATTAATATTTCAAAAAAATAATTTCTAACCTACAGATGTAGCTACTAAAATTGAAATCACGTGATCGTGTTATCGTAGATGTGTAAGTAGGCAGGAGTGTACTATTACCTCCCATGTTATATCACATATTTTGATTAAGGGGATGGCACACGACGCCCGCCTCTCTATGTATAGAGATAGCAAATAATGGGTCTACGCAAAACTAGGCGCGCAGATTTCTATTCATTGAATTGAGCTAATTTTTGTTATATTCTATTCATTAAATGTATACACATACTATTACAGGACGTAATTTTTATAATATATATTATATAACATATATATTTATATGCACACATTTTAATTTTTTAATTTACGGAATTTATATAGAAATTGTTATTTTTTTGCAACTATACATATACAAATTTAGAAAATTACGTTTGTAATAGTATTCATATATATGTTATTTATATAATGAAATAAAAATTAGTAGAATACATATACTAGTTTTTGTTATACCTAAGTTTATACACACATACCTAGCGCGAAATAATTATTCTGAGAAAACAGCATTTGAAAGTTGAAAGTATACATATCTATTGATAATATAGCAATTTAGAAATCAATTTTATGGCATTTCTAGATTGAATTCACAGCTGATATTTATACAGATACTAAAACACACTACATTTATTAATATTATGGAATACAAAATAAATACAAAATAATTTTTTTTATCATTTTGAACACTGGGACATCCCCTTAATGAATTAATATTGAATATGCTAACTAATATATATATATATATATTAATTTATTATTTATAAATTATTTATTTATATATTTTAACTAACTTAGAAGTTGTTATATTTGTAGATAATATTCTGTTACACACATATGCATGTAAACATAATAATATAATATAGTATTTAATTGTTGACATCGTCAACGTTAATTGTAAATTATTATAAATATGTAAACAATTATTAAAAATAGTTAAAAAAATTAAAAACCGTAACAAATATTTACGAAGTAAACGTTGATTACATTAATAATTCATTAATAAGTCTTATTAAATCATTATAAGTTACCGTGGAATTACTTTAAATCTACGTATAGAATTTTAACACAAATATATATATATATAGGTCATATATATACGACTAGATCATTCTTAGGCAGTACTCAGGTATGTGGTTCATACGTTCCTGAAACACGACTTGGCTGAGGTTATGTCCGAAGGGTAGGCGGAGGAATTGGTATCTACCAAAGGGGCTATTAAATGTCTATTAATAGACTAGAGGGCTGGTCGAGATGGACCGACCAGTACCCTGAGCGCGCGTCGAGTTTTGAGAAAACCCGAACGCCGCCTAAATGGTGAGTGACTTCTTCTAGTGTCCGCGTAGCGTAATGCGGCATTTAGTAATCGTGAGATGAAGGTCCTTCGGGTCGAGGCATATGCGTATCTTGCCGTTAGCCTTACGGATGTACACGATGCTCTATACCCAGTCTGTAGGTTCGTGTACGCGCTTGATGACCCCTAGAGTTACCACGACTTCGAGAGTGGCCTTGACCTCGTATAGGGCATGGGTGGGGTGCCTGTAAGATCGGTTGCGCGCATGGATTGATAACGATCCGATAAGTATCCTCAAAATTTCCGAAGTGTGCGAAACACATTGGGTAGAAACAGCCCTTGACTAGATCCGGGGTGGATGATAGTCATAGTTGCGGGTTTACGAAGCAATGCATTGTGACTAACTTCAGTGCAGTGCTGGAAGGGAATGCCAGGAGAACGGGTGCGGGGGTGTCGATAACGTAGAATGTCGGTTCCGTCTGTCAGAGCTGATCGTATACTAGAGATGTCCGTATTGGGTGAGTGTGCTACCGTCGTAGAATGATACAGGCGGGTACTGCTAGGTTGTAGGTACGGTGGATAACGTTTAGCGGGGTACATCTTATGGAATGTAAGTAGTGGCAAGAGGTTCCTTTGCGTATCAGTGTAGACCAATAATTATAATATACAATTTAATTATATGATAATTAATTACATTATATAAGATATATATATATATATATATATGTATATACAATTTGTGTACTTGTTAATTTATAATTACATTTAAAATATTATTATATGCTTATAATATAATATTTATAAACTCCTTATTAATAGTTAAATTAAGGTAGTATAATATTGATATATTTAATTTAAAAATTATTATATGTTTTTTTATTTTTTAATCATTAATTAATTGATATAATACATAATATATTGCACATTTTAAACTAATAATTATTACTAATAATTACTAATAATTACTAATTATTACTAATAATGACTAATTATTACTAATAATAATTATTATATTATACAATTATTTTGATATTAATAATACTTAAGTAAATATTTACCTATAAAGAATTTTATAATATATACATATAAACACACACACACACACACACTCATTTGTATACTTCAAGGTATATAATCTACGTGATAATTTCTAGAGGTATACACGATAGAAATAGTAGCTGTTATATTCAGAGTTAATACCCTAATATGTTCTATAGAATCTCCGAAAAGTATTATAGAAATGCCAACAGCAAGATGTCAACATCAGCTATACAATTCAGAGTTAAACCCTTCAAGATATGCAACGCTTAATATGTTATAAGAGCACCCAGCAAACAGTAAGAGCAGCATAATAGCAGCATAACAGCAAATGCTAGAGCCTCAAATGTTTACATTGTGCTATTATGCTGCTATTAAATGTCTATTATGCTGCTATTATGCTGCTATTAATTTGTAATGATATTATGCTCTGTTATGCTGCTATTATGCTGCTCTTACTGTTTGCTGAGCATACAGGACAACTGCGACAGGTGACTACGATACGGTGACAGTAGGCGCGATGTTCACTCGGTTAACGCGTACTATGTTTGTGGAATCGTCAGGAAATCTTTTGAGACGCAAACAGATCTGTGAACAACATAATAGAGTAGCTATAGCTAGTCGAAATCGTAACAGATGGTATGATCATTCAACCAGGGTGAACATAACGGTATGGCTCCCTGCAGGGTGTAATGGTATGACCACGGGGATTCTATAAATATACGCGATAGAATCCAATTATTGAATGAATGTAATTCATTCAGTTTGATAAGTTTGATAAGTATATCGTATATAAATGAATATTATACTAAAACACTAATTGATTGTATATATTTCAATTAATATTTTAATATTTCAAAAAATGATATTCGAAGCTACTAAAATTGTGATCGCGTGAGTAAATAAGAGTGTCCTAACCATTAACGTTTTATTTTCTTTAATTTGCAATTTAGTATTATTCTATGTTTCGATAATCTATGTTATCGTTAGAAATAAATAAATATTAAATACATAACATAAATAAAATATTAATTTTCCAATACAGTTGTGAAAATAATCTTAAATCATAAAAAATTAATATATTTAAATATATTTTCCGCGGTATAAAATGTAAATTATAAGAGTATATATATAAATATATTATTATAAACTAAATATATATATTCTATTATGTAATACATTTAGTATAATAAATTCTAATTAATATTTATAAACTGATTCAAATTACATTGTATCAAAATATATTAATCTTTAATTTATTTTTCAATAATTTTAAGTAATAATTTAATTTATATTTATATAATTCTATAAAACAATATATATATATATATATATATATATATATATAATTATCGATAAATATCGAGATCTTGATTAATATTTATGGTTATAATTAAAGGTCTTATTTTATGATTCCATACTGTATTTTATTTAAAAATAAGTAATTAATTAATTATCATGATTATAAATATAAAAATTGATCGAAAATAATAGTTTGTATAATTTACAAAATATAGAAAAAATAAATATAATATAATTAGTATAAAATATTAAATAATATATTTGTATACTAAAGATATAATTAATATTGTGTTAATTTAGCGACTTGACTCAAAAGGTAAACTTTAATTCTCAAAGATTAACTTTTGCCCGTTAGTATATATTTGTCATCTCTAAACGCATATAGGCTATAGCCAAATTAGAAAAATATTTATAGCGATAGACATTAAAATACTGATATATATATATATATATATATATTTATATATATATATATATATATATATATATATATATATGTGATATATGATATATGATATAATATTAAGTATGTAATGAATGAGTATTTAAATACTAATTAATATATATAGATTTTCCGAAACTATTTTATTTAAATTATATTACTCTCAATATAACTCTCTATAAACATTATAATTATTTCACGAGTAAGTAAAATGTGTGATTGAATATGATATTTATTGTATATTATAATAATATATAAATACATTATTACCAATATTAAATATTGGGATTTATTATTTTTTATTGTAATACTTATATGTATACATAAATTCTATAGAATTAATTTGGATAATATATTTAAGCATCTAATATGGATAACGATATTGGAATAAAATAAAGTTAAAGGGAGTTTTACTGTTTGTAAGCTATTGATATAAGAGGATAGCTAGAATTGATATGTATTTTAAAGTTATATGAAGTATAAGAGAGACCATTTTTTTAAATTCAAAAAGTTAGATTCGGTTAGAGTAACAATGGTTACTGTATAGGGCCACAGGAACAGGGGGGGGTCGTGGGTGTCCGGATCCCCCCTGTTATAATCAGGGGGGGGGGGGTGGTCCGGATATATTTGGGCCCCGCCTGTTCTTGCACCAAATATAAAAAATAATTTAATAGTTTTTAATAATTTGTTAATAATTTAGAGAAAATTGTATGTTAGTAAATAGTGATTATTATTAATATGTGTATACTATACATATATTACTATACACTGTATAGTCGAATAACAAAGATCAAATGTTATCATTCCAGAAAAACTGTTACAATAAATTGCAATGGATTCATTGGTGTAGTGGCAAGGAAGCAATAATTTGCTTCTATTGTGTTAACAATTATAAAAAACAAATCGTGATAACATCCCAGAATTTATAATGACTGGTTATTCAAATTGGAAGAAAGCATTAGAAAGATGTACAAGTCATGGAAATCTATATGCATTGAATTGCAATGTAAGCGGAGAATAATAATAGCATTAAAGATGTAATGATTATATATAATAAAAATGATATACGAAATAATATTATTGTTCTGAGAGCTATATTTACTTCCATAAGATTATCTCAAGAAAACATAGAGAGGTACGGAAAATTTTGAGGGTAAATTCCTCAAATTATTAATGTTAAGAAAAAATGAAATTCCTCAATTATAATCATGGTTACATATGTTAACTGACAATACTAGGAAGAGACACCTATTATCATGGAAAATTCAAAACGAGATTATTGAAATATGTTCACATGCTGTTTTAAGAGAACTTATTAAACAAATATATGGCTGCTATTGTATAATGTGTGATGGCACCCATGATATTTCAGGTATTTAAATTTTATATAACGATTATAATTATTATAAATTAAAATAATTAATTATATTATAACACTTTTCAGGAAACGAACAAGAATCGATATGCATTCGTCATGTCAAGGCAAATCTTGAAGTTAAAGAAATATGTATTGGTCTATATGAAATATCTAATACAAAAGCAGAAACTATAGCAAATATGCTAAAAGATGTATTGATAAGATTGTGTTTGCCGATAGAGAATTTACGTGGTTATTCGTATGATGTAGCAAGTAACGTGTCTGGCAGATACAATGGTGTACAGGCGTTAATATGTCAGGAACAACCGACATCATATTATACCAGTGATTCCCAACTTTTTTTAAAATTGCCCACTTTTATATAAAAAAATGTCGCCCCCACCCTATTATAATTAATAATACATTTTTTATAATGTATACATTATATATAATCTAAATAGTATAAACTGAATTTATTGTAATAATAATATGATATAAAGATTAATGTGATCCTCGTGGTTGATGATATGTTAACATTTCTTCTATGTCTGGGTCAATATTTGATAAGTATAATATCAAATCTCCTCTATTTATTATCTTTAACCGGATTCTTGATTGTGTTACTATATTCATAACAGCGCTAAAACCTGTAAGTACATAATATTATAATATATTCTTAAAGATAAATAATTTAATAAACCTCTTTCTTTCTTTTTATGACGTAGGAAATGCCACCAAATACCGCTTTATATATTTCCAAATTTCTGTATAAATAATTCCATACTTTATCAAAATGAAACATAACCATTAGCTTTAAATTCTGCTTTATATTCACCATTACATTGAATTTCTAATATATTATCTTGTATAATTAGAGGAAAATCTGTAATGTCAGAATCGAATAGTGTAAGTAATAATGGTGGTATGTCAAGCTTAATTAAATCTTGGAATCGTGTATTCATATTCTCTATTAGCAAGTTAATGTGTGAAATGTATTCCAGTTTATCATGTTCGTTGATCTCTTATTCATTATGCATGTTTTGTAATCGGGGATAATGGAATAATTAATTTCTTCCTTGTTGATTTTTTTAGATGTCAACCTTTTTATAAATGTATACATGTGTAATACTCTTTACTTTCACGAGATTTAAATCATTACCTATATAAAATGTAATATTGAATTTATATTTAACATAATATAAAATTTAATTATATATATTTAATAATATAATACAATTATATTTTGAAATACATAATATGACATATTATTTTATACTATAATAATTATAGGGATAAATCCAAATATTATATAATTATAATATACTAACCTTGAAAGATGTATTATTGATATTCAAATGTTCGAAAATATCACTTAAATAAGCCAGATCATATTTGATATTCTTCAGTTCTCCATGTAACTCAATATCGATTGTCTCAATATGTTTAACATTAGAATTGTTTAACGAAGAATACAATTTATTAAACCTTGCTAGACAGTTTACTTTTGACAGCCATCGGACTTCAATGTGCAATTGAAGATGATTATATATCTTGTTATTGTCATCACATAATTTTGAAAACATACTCTCTTATGCACTTCTTAACACTTCGTTTTATTTTATTTACTGTTATTATTATTATGTTTAAAAGTATTATGTTAAGAGTGGTTTAATTTAACGCTCAACTCTTTAGCTACCAAATGTTGTCTGTACACTACACACTGGATTGAGAATAGTGAAGGGTTATCTTTTTTCAGACGAGATACCACTTCACTATATTTTCCTATCATCGAAGGTGCTCCATCTGTAGCTATAGCTATCAAATGTTCTAGTAAAATACTTTTTAATTCAAAATAATTCTTAATTTTTTCATAAACAGTAAGTCCTTTACAGTTAAGAATTAGCTTGGAAAATAATGAATCTTCCTTCATCTTTCGATTTGAAATAAACCGTACATAACATAATAATAATTACTCAGAATTTCGCAATGTTGACTCATCAATTAGCATAGAGAATTGATTTTCTTTTAAATAGTCACATAATTTATTTTCAATATTGTCACTCATTTCATCAATTCTACGCATTATAGTATTATTACTTAAGGAATTATTACTTAAAGGAATTGAATTAATATATTTTTTTAGCATTTTCATTTAATTCTGCTGCAATTTCTTTTAGTACAGCTTTTATTAAATGTTCACCTATAGTAAGGTTTTCCGCTTTTATAATTATAATCCAGTATTATTAGTATTTGTAACTTTTGAAAAACAATTATTTATTGTATTTCTTTGAAATAAATTATTTGTCAACGGTTCAAAATATTCTATAGGTTTACTAGCATTATCAGGATGCGCTTTAATGAAATAGTCAATTAATCTAGAAAGCTTCATAGCCTCATTGCTAAACTCTTTATTGCAAATAAGAAAATACGGTTTAGTCTTGTTCACAATTATTCACAGAATCCAAATTTCAAATATTCCTCAGAATACGAACGGCACTTATACTTGTTAGGCATACTTATTATATAAATATCTATAATTGGTTATTGTATTATTATATGGGATCTGCGAAGTAGCAACAACAAAATAGAAAATTAAATAATATGTGGCGGGCGAACGTGAGATCTAAAGTAGGATATATGAATGCAAGAGTTATTGTGAATTAGTATTATTTTGTTGCTAATTCATATACAATCCTTATTATATTATATTATTAATATTTCAAACTAACCAAATAATCTATACAACTTTTTGTATAATTGACATATCATATGCAATTATTTAACTCAAATGAAATGATATGGCGAACAAATAAGTGGGGGCGGCGCATGCGTCTCAGAAATTAAATTTCAGTGAACGTGAGAACTAAAGTGGGAAATGTGAATGCGCCTGTTATTGTAAATTAATAGTATTATATAATATAGTAATAATTAGCATTATATTATATATGACTTAGTTTTACATTATGCACACTGAACAGAGCTATTATTAATAATCTATAATACATGTGTAATTCGGGGACAAAGAAACAATATATATATACACACAAATATTCACAAATTGCCCCCAAACGCCCCCTCCTTGAAATTGCCCCCTACCGCCCTCCGGGGGGTGATAGGGACCCCGTTGGGAAACACTGTATTATACCCATTGCACAGCTCGTCGAGTAAACTTAGTCGCTCACTATGTTAGTGAACCAGAATGTATTAGATCTATATTAACCATAGTTAATAAAATAGGAAAATTGTACTCTAATCTATCAAATTTAGAAATACTTTCACATATTGTAAATTTAAGACATTATGTCCAACCCGCTGGACAATAAGAAATCTCGCTATACAAGATACACTCAAATATTATAAAGAAAGTTATGCATCTTTATATGAAATGATACATAGAAATGATATTACTTCTGACCAATATGATAAATGCAGATCAATTGTGAAATAACTTGTAAGCGGCAATATTTATTTAGGACTGAAAGTGGCATTAAGTATTTTTGAGCCTTTAGATATATTAGACAAAATCTACGATGGTAACAAATAATACATTATATGGTGTCAATGATTCTGTACAACTATGTTCCAGATCCTTGAATATTGCAAGAAATTCATATTCAACATTAGTTCATGAAACCCTTAGCGAAATTCAAAATGTTGCTTTCATTGAAGATATATCTAATATAAAAAAATATATATATATATATATATATATATATATATATATATATATTATACATATATAATTTATACATATATAATTTAATTATATTTTAATACATATTATTTATAGTGAACTATTTGAATGCATATGATATTTTTACAAGAAGACTCGAAGACAAATTTAATTGTGATAGTGAATCATTAAAATCATTTTTCAATCTAAAGGATAAATATATATCTCTTTTAAATAGAGGTAATTCAGTTTTTAGTTCTTCTAAATTCAATTCTGGATATTTATTAATCTCATCTGAATCTATATAGTTTTCTTTTAATAGTATACTATTTCTTTACGATGCGCATGTTACTAAAACTTCTTTCACAGTCAACTGAACTTGTTGGTCTTACAATGATTAATTTAATCAATATTTTTACATTGGAATATATTTTCTTTATAGTATACTATTAAAAGAAAACTATATAGATTCAGATGAGATTAATAAATATCCAGAATTTAATTTAGAAAAACTACAAACTGAATTACCTCTATTTAAAAGAGAGTCAAGAGCCAGGTGCTTAGAAAATGCCATATTATATTATAATTCATGTATGGAAAATATATTCCAATGTAAAAATATTGATGAAATTAATCATTATAAGACCAACAAGTTCAGTTGACTGTGAAAGAAGTTTTAGTAACATGGGCATCGTAAAGAATTGGATAAGAAATTCTATGGAACAAAAGAGACTGAATAGTTTAATGATATGTAGTATTCACAGTTAAACTCTAGACAAATTAAACATTGATGAATTTATGTCATAATTTGTTATGAAAACAGAATGGAGAGAGAAGATGTTATCATTTAATTAAATCTAACATATATTAAAAGTACCTAATAAAATGATATGTACATTTATAGACTTATTTATTTATATAATATCTACAAAATTGTAATTAGTTATACAAAAAAAAAATATATAATAATAATATAAATTGTAATATATAAATGTACATATAAATATAATGTAAGCGATGTAGGGGAAAGTAACCTAATACGGAAATTTAACAATAAATGATCTTAATATTTTATGACTCATTATTTGTATTCAAAATATATTAATAGGTATTATTGTGATTTTAAAATTTTATTTAATCTTTTAATTCCATAGATAACGGTGATGTCCGTATTCGGTACCCATGTCCGAATACGGACACCCTGTGTTATAATATGGAAACCCTATATAAATACCAATAGATAAACTATATATTATTAATGAATAAATCAGACAAATTACAATTACATTATTTGTAATTATTGTTATGAATAATTTATTCTAATGTAATAAGTTTATAATTTATTTATTTTTATTATTTTTTAATTAATAATACAATTAAGTATCTAAATAATAACAATTTTAGATTTAGTTTTATTGGTGGTATTACTATTATAACGCACTTGATTTTTATGAAAAACAGAATAGTTCATACGCTGTGCGCTGATTGGTTATATGATGTCAGTATTAATATACTTAGAGTGTATGTATTAGGGACTTATATGACCTCTAGATATATGCTTATAACTTAATGAATATTTGATATCAAATATAGAAATTATTTATATAATTTGTAGAATCTTTTATTTTTTAATAATATATCGATACATTTGTATATTCTTAAGAATATTTTAAGTTGAATTTTGTTTTCATAAATTTAAAAACGTAATACAAAATCAGTTTATTGAATATATCAGCAATATTTTGGTTAATTAAAAAATAAAAAATACTTTTTTAAACTATTTATATAATTATGAATATTTTATTCATTAAAAATTTTTTTGTAGGATTTATGGTTTCTGAGATACCATCGGGAGCTGCCTGTATTCGGTTATTTTCACCTATCGAAGTATTTGGAATATTATATATATATATACATATATATACATATATATATATATATATATATATATATATATATATATATATATATATATATATATATATATATACACGACTGGTAGTCGATATTATAATGTATTGTTATTATTAAGTTATAATTTACTCAATATATTGATTTAAAATATATAAACAAATATATTTAGTGTTCATTTCAATTCTTTTAAATATATGTAACTTATTAAATGTGTTTCTAATTATTTTGAAATTAATTATTATGTAATGTATATATACATATATACATATATACATATATACATATATACATTTAGCCAATATAAAGATTTTCCAAAGGAAAGATATTGCACTCCACATCTATCTCTAGTACCTTTAAAAATGTAAATTTAAAATGAATCTGACCATTAACACTAGATGGCGAAATAGTATATGAAATATTATAACATGTGATATTTTAATTAAGAAATTAAGAAATTACTATACATATAGAAAATTCATATTATCTGACTAATACCACTAGATGGACATATCGAATTATTAGGTTACACAAATTTACACAAGTGCAATATCTTTCCGTTGGAAAATCTTTGGCCAATATATTGGCTAAATAAAATTATTATATTCGTATAGTAAATGTTATGCAATATTACTTATTACTTATATATATTATATAATTATTTCAATGTTAACATTTTACATTTATTACTAACCCATAATTTGTGATGTATCTTCTTTTGTAATATCAGGAACCATTGTTGTAGTAACCGGAGCTTTATAATAAGATTAACTTATTTACATATGTATGCTAATGTATATTTAATTATATATAACTTACACTCTATAACATACATTTTATAATATACTTATACGTATATGTATATGTAATCTTTGTATATATTTGTTATTTAGTTATACATAAATTAACATATTTATGTTATCTTTAAATGAAATCATATTAGTATTATATTATAGTTAAAAGTAATGTGTATACATCTATGATATACTTATCTACAGGTATGCTTGATGATTATAATATTAAAATGTTGAAATCATTAATGTTGTTAATAATAATGATGAAAACAATGTAAATTATTAAAAAGAAATTACATTCAGATAAATAGAAATATACTACATTTTATAATATATAATTTTCAACTACAATTTTGTATTCATAATAATTTATTTATAATTATTATTAAATGTATATCTAATACCTATAACTACTCTATTATTTTAATATAATACTTATTCTGAATGTATAAGTGAATAATATATACTAAAATCTATAGAAATGTAGGGTGCTTTGAAAAATGCACAAAATATTATTATTTGGAACAACTAGGGAAAAGATGGGCAATGTGGCCACTTTTAGATAATATTGTATAATTTTATAAATATTAGTTCTAATTCGATAATTTTTTCAATATAGATACATCTTATGATATATAAGAGGACTGCCGAATCATATTTTCATTTTAGCGTATGTAATTAAAATGATTAAGGTGGCCACATTACCCTCCATGGAGGATAAGGTGGCCACCTATTGCGGGTAATGTGGCCACATTAAAATATGGAATTAATCCACTAGATAGCATTACTTTATATCAAGTCTTGTCCATCGATCTTTATATCGATGGTATAGTCCAATGATATCACACCAAGTATAATATTAAATATCACACGCAATTATGATACATTAATAATTTTTATTTTAACTTTATAAATTACTATATTCATTAATAGGCTATATCCTAGTATACCATTAAACTTACTTATTATGTTATTATTATGGAAAAAGGAATTTCATCATTAAATGTATGTCATAACAATATGACGATAAAATACCTAGATAAAATAGTAATTTAGAAAGATAACTAATTTATATTATCTGATTTCTATATATATATATATATATATATATATAACGAATCTCCATAGTTATATTGTTATATATTATAATAGATTATAATATATTATATATATATATATATATATAATATATTATAATACAACTATGGAGATTCGTTATATATATATATGTAATATATATAATGTATATATATATATATATATATATTAAATATATAATATATATATATGTAATAAATAATGTATATATATTTTGTTCTTTATAATTGTGTTAATAGATATTTAAATATACTATATTAAATTTAATGGTTTATACTACGATTATAATATATATGTACATCTATTTGTATGTTTAGGATATAGTAGATGTTGATCCAATGTATGTTTTCATATAATGACGCACGCAATTTATCAATATATACAAATATTTATTTAAGATCATATGATTGGCTTAAATCATCTAGAAGTGGCCACATTACCCGCTAAAAAGTGGCTACATTACCTGCTTCTAGATATCACGCTATATACATTATATACATTATAATAGTGAATATTATTCACTAAAATAAATGGATTACATACTTTGTTTTAATTAAATAGTTCTTTAACACCAAATATTAATTTTCAATTTATATTATATATTAGTAATTTAATATATGTTTTACTAAACTTTTATTTAAATTTTTTAAAAAGTAATTCGATTTTTTTGTATTTTTTTCATCATTTTTTTTATTAATTGATATATAACTTATTTTTACTTATTTGAACACTGCTTACCAATGCGCATATTTCATATATACATTTTGTTTTGATTGGACTTATAGTTTAATAGATACGCCAAGTGGCCACATTAACCTCATGTACACATTACCCATCTTCCCCCTAAGACCCAGGGCCTACGTTTAAAGTATTTATTAAGGATTTAAAGAGAAATCCGCGTCATCAATATGATGAAAGGGCTATTGTTATTGTTATTGTTATTGATATTGTTATTGTTATTGTTATTTGGTGGAGTCCTATCATACTACCCAGGAATTTAGATGAAGTTTTCACTTATAATCATATATGGCTCTAATGTCCCTTCGAAGCCGCTCTCGTTTTAAGGCATCCATGGTTTTAACGAGAGCCGATCATTTATTTATTCACAATCATATAAGATCACTTCTAAATAATATTTTAAGACCCATTTAATACAATTAATTAATTGTCTGGACGAGGCCATCCCGTATACTACTGCGTAGGTGGCTGACGCATTATCCACTGAGCCACACTGGCAGTTATAATATGGTTAGATTAAGTAAAAACTAATAATGAAAAAATCATACAGTTTTACATAATATATATATATATATATATATATATATAAATATAATTTTAGAAATAAAATGTATAACTAATATAATGAATATATATATATTTATATAAATTTAGAAATGAAATTTATAATGTATATATATATATAATAATATTTTTGTTTGTATACTAGTATATGCAGTGATCTCGGACATACTATATTTATTATCAGATTTTATCTATATAAATTAGATTCGCAATATAATCCTGTTTATTTGATATAAAATTAAGTATGTTGTTAATTATGAGTGATACTCTATATATATTAAAAAAAATAAGAGTATTATAATTAATATAATAATTTAAGAATAATATTCAACAGATTTGTTAATTAATATAAAATAATAATTATTAATTTAAAAAATAAATTTAAAAAATCAAAACTAAAATATATAGTATATATATACTATATAGTATTAAAATATTAATACTATTGATATATACTTACTTACTTTTTTTGGTTTATGGACTGCAAGTGCGTGAGCAATCGGCCGTCCGTGGGAGGGAATTATTTAGTGGGAGGGAAGGCAAGGGAGAAGTAATAAGTCTTAATGTGGCATTTAAATGAGGGAGTTGGTGTGTTTGTTCGTAGGTGATTGGGTAGGGAATTCCAGTGGTAAGGGGCAGAGAGAGCAAAGGAGCGTATATTTTGATAGAGTGGAGTTTGTGTAGATGGGGAGTGGTAAGGATAAAGGTGTTGGAGGAACGGGCCTGGAGTAGAGTGATGGGTGTGTGTAGATGTAGGAGGGATGCAGGGTAGTCAGGGGAGTTGTGGTGAATAGATCTGTGGATGGTCAGGGAGAGTTTGTACTTTATGCGGTAGGGGACTGGCAGCCATATATACGTATATATATATATATATATATATATATATATATATATATATAAATTATGAACGCATTATTGAATTTGTATATATATATATATATAACTTATAAATGTATAATATTATATAGAGTTTATATATATACTTAAAAGAAATAAAATGATGTTTAAATGATTATATTTGAATAAAATATAGCAAGATCATACGTCTAATATTGAATTATATGGGAATATCCCGAATATAACGATTACAATTAGAGAACATAGGATGCGTTTCTCGGGACATTTTTGGCCTAGCAGAGAATAACTGATTAGTGAAGTGCTTATGTGGGAACCTCTACATGGGCAACGAAAACCAGGACTGCCGCATAAGACGTACACTGCACAACTTAGACACGACAGCGGATGCACTACAGATGAACTGAAGACGGCGATGAGAGACAGAGATGAATGGAGAAAACGTGTCATGCTATGCCGGTTAAGCTCGACCTGGTAATGTATACATTATAAGGCATATATTTACTTGTATATGTTAGTATATGCTATATGTATATAGACGTGTTGGTATAATGTATTGTACGTAATTATGTTAATCCATCTCAATCCCTTTTATTCCCTCCCTTCTCAAATAGTTAATTATATTTCGCTGACACTTAAGCTTCCTAACTGAACTCTACTTCTCATCGTAATCTATCGTCCTCCAAAACCTGAATATATTTTATTCTTTGAAGAATTACATGATTTCATCCATAACCTTCCTTCATCTTCTCCTTATTTACCGATAATTCTTAGTGATTATAATATTTACGATAATTCTTAAATTATCACTTTAATTCTCCTATATATAACCATGTTGACTTTAAACTACTAACTGATTATCTTTACTTATGCCAATATATTATTTTCGACCCACTAAAGTAGTATTACACCTGATATGATATGTACACTAGGGTAGCCCATTTTTGAAATTATTGCTATCTCGCTTACAGTAGGTTATAAATGTCATAATAAACATATTTATGAAGTTTCATCAATAAATATTTGATACTGATAAAGCAAAAGCACTTTAATGAAGAAATATTTTCATTTATTTTACAATGTAAATTTCTATAAATAGAATTTTTTTCTTATGTATTTTATATATTTCTGCAAGTGCGCGTTTTCATACAAATAAAATATTTGGCAAATACGTGTATAAATATATTATAATATTAATAAAGTAAAAAATTATTTTAAAATTTCAAATTAATTTAAATTTTTTTTATTTTTTAATTAATATAAAATATTAAGGATCAAACTTTGTTGTGAGCCTATAATTGATATAATAATAAAAAAAAATATTTATTTTTCTAACAAAAAAAATGTTCTTTCGAATTCTATAATAAAAGATCCGTTGATATTTTAATTTGTAGAAAAGAGATTATTCATCTAATAAGTAGATTGGAAAGGGGTATATAATGTATATTATACATGTCTCTCCTTTTATATTTAATGACCATGAAAAATACTACAGAAACCTTTCAAAAATTAATCTACAATTGTTCGTTACTTCCGTTTATTCATATATATATATTTACATAAAACATCTTTAACGAATTACATATATTATGATAATTTTAATGATGGATTACGATATTCTCTTGATGAGCATTCACTTTTAATTATAAGTACCAATAAATAGTGATCATTATCCTTGTTTTAACAATTACCTCGTTCATCTAAGGAGAAGACTTCGCTACCAGCAGTTGAAATTCCATCGAAGAAAACCTATTTATCATATTAAATCTTACACAAATTTAAGATCTTTGTACAGGAAAAAGTTATCAGCAGGACAATTTTCCTTCTATACTGATACACTTAATAAGTATGGCATTTCTTCCTAAGAAACTTTAAATTAGCTTTTTATCTAATTGGTAAAATACAGAACAATAAACTATCAGATGGTTCTGATGATCACATTTGTTCTTTATTTGTTGACATTTTTCAATATAAAGTTTTAAAGATAATAGAAGATCTTCCTATAGTAGATTCTATTTATTTTTAAATTCCACTATTTTCTCTGATACTCACGGGTTTTTTTTTAATTTACTCACAAATTCTATTGTTCTTTCTCTCAATTCTTGTTTGAAATTCAATTCCCCACTTGACCCTGTTTCTCTTAATTTACTTCGTATATTACTTCCCTATCTATTTGATATAATTACTGGTATAATTAGTTTATCATTATCTTCATCCATTATTCCACAATCGATAAAGTATACCTACAATATTCCGATTAAAAATTGAAAAATAATCTTGATTCTTCCAAACTACCTAACTATAGCCCTGTTTCGCAATTATCATAAATTTCTAAAACAATGGAACGTATGGTTTCGCGTCAGAAATAAAAAGTCTAAATGGTAAACGTTAGAATACTTCATAACGGAGGTCATATATGTTATACAGCGAAACCTATACATATATCGATTATGTAATATAAAGTTACGTTAACTAAGTATTACGTGATATAATAGATACGTAAAATAAATGTATTTAGTCACGTTCGATTAATTGAATATCTATAGACATATTCATGTATGTGTTTTTTGTAGTCATTAGATTTCATTTATAAATTCCTTGTATTCTTATTTTGTTTAATCATATTCCTATAACTGGAACTCCGTTTGGATAGAGCGTTAATCTCTTGCTTCAGTATCTCACTGGGTAGGTATAATGCTATTATTATGTTTATGTTTAATATATGTAATTTCAATATATCTTTAAATACATGTATTTGAAACATCACTTTATTACTTATATATATATAAGTATAATTAATTGTTCACATATAAACTTATAAAGTGTTAATAAGAATTATTAATTAAACTTTTTTTGGTAAATATGAGAATTTAAGAAATTTGTTACACATTTTAAAGTTGTTTTCATATTTATTTTTATAATAATTAATAAATTATAAATTATTAAATTATAATTAATAAATTATATTATTACTTTTACGATGTTAATACTTACATATTATATAATATTATTATGTTTACATGTATATATGTGTAATACCATAAATGTTATTAATATGACAAGTTCTGAGTTAGTTTTATCCATATTAATATGTATATATTATGTTTTATATTAATATTAATTAATTTATTACAATACCTTAAATAACTCATAAAATAAATATACCAAAAATAAAAGTGTAAATAGTTTTACAAATAATATATTATTATTTATAAACAATGATGAGTATATCGGTATTATATTATAAGTAATTATTAATATATAGGCTCATATATTACACATAGTAACACATATGTCTATTACAACGTATGTCTATTATTTTTAATATAACATTTAGTTATAAAGTTATAAATAAACATAAGATAAAGAACAATTATTATCTAAGTCCGTACCAGGGATATGCTCTCTTTCCAAGCACTATAGCTAATGCCCCACGGTAAAAATAATAATGTGAATACATTACCAAGTGTACAGATTGATATAATATAATACATATCATTAACGAAGTTATAGACTAAAAATAATTATAATGGTAAGAATAATTAAATATATATTTTTAATTAGAATTGTATAGTAAACTACTTAAGCTGTTATAATAATGTATGTGATTATATTTTATAACTACATATATAATAAAATATTAATTTTGTTTACATTTGTATCATTATAGATGGAATAATACTAAAAATGATGAATCAATGTATAGTGTATTAAATATAAATAATGTTAGTCCTTTGTTGGTTGATAGTGAAGAAGGAAACCCATGGATACTGGCTGATTTTGATGCCGTTTACTTAATCGATGGTGTATATTTAAAGTTTTCTGGTTAAATATTTACTAAAAGTATATAAATGTATATATATACCTTTAAAGCTAAAATTGTAATGATGACAAATAATAAATAATACTATTTTAAATATATTTTAAAATAAGTGATATATATATACTAGGGATCTAAATTAATAGAAAATATTTGAATACTAATTGACATATTCGGTTAAAAATGAATAATATATGATTAGTTTACAAGTGGATAACAACACGGAATTATTCAAAACAAATGTTGAAATAAATACTGAACATTAAACTGATATTTCTTCTTTATTATGATTTATTTAGAAATTGATTTTCATTTTACCTGAGTCCTAATGCACACAAGCAATAGGAAACGGGTTCAGGCCCCTTCAGGACCAATAATATAAGTCTCAACATATTATTTAGAAGTGATATTATATAATTGTGTATAAATAAATTATCGGCTCTCGTTAAATCCATGAATGCCTTAACATGAAAGCGGTTTCGAAGGGACATTAGAGCCATATATAGTTATAAGTGAAAACGTCATCTAATTTCCTGGATGGGATGAAAGGGCTCCACTAAAATAAAATAATAATAACAATAACAATAACAATATATATATGAAAATTAATTTCTTAATAAATAATAAAAAAAATATGAGAATTAATTTAAATTATTTAAATTATAAAATGTATACAATAATACCATAATTATATATATATATATATAATTGTAGTATATTTAATTTTTATATAATTATATATAGTAATGTATATTTTTGTATGTCTTTAGTATGTTGTCATGTATTTAATATGGGATATGTTAATTAATATTTAAATGTAATTAAATTACATTTATAATTGGAAAAATAATAAATATATTGAATACAGAATCTAAGAACAATAATATGAAGCTATCAATGCGTGTCCTTAGTTTCCCGAGTAAATTAGTTATTAGCTATAATAATTATTTTCATTGGGTTCATGATATTGATTATAGTGGCAGGCTCTGCGTGAATTCAGCGATGTAAGTTTATTATTATATAACCTGCATTATATACATATATATATATATATATATATATATATATATATATATATATATATATATATATATATATATATATATATATATATATATATATATATATATATATAATACTTATAAATATGACAAACAATCAATCTATAATACTACTAAATTAAATATAAATGAAATAAACATAAACATTTTTTAAAATAAATCAAATTTTAAAAAAATTATAAAATATATATACATATATATATTTTATAATTTTTTAAAATTTGTGTTTATTTTTTAAAATGTTTATGTTTATTTCATTTATATTTAATTTAGTAGTATTATAGGTTGATTGTTTGTAATATTTTATATTATATTATATTTTTAATACAATATTATATATGTATATATTTTGTATATATATATTTTGTATATATATATTTTATTTATATATTATCATTTATTAATGTACTGCTCGTAACCTCGTAAATAGATGAATGACCAGACAGCTGCTTTTGATTGTTCATTCATCTATGTTTTAGCCAACTCTGAATATTATATATATATATATATATATTGTATACACATATTAGATAATGTAATTACATATTATACTGAGAAAGTTTCATGATATGACAAAGTTAGATAAGTAAGGATCATCGTATTATTTCTCAGTATCGCAAATAATGCTGCAATTATTGCATTTCACTTTTCGACCTATATAGATATTAATTCACTAGTGTTAACCGTAGCATACATCTACTTCTATTTTGTATTCTAATATTTTAAATTATAATATTTAGCAGCCTATTATTGCATATGCACTATATAGTAAATAAAATAATGTGTTATCACTTATATATATATATATATATATATATATAATTTATGTCTGGAGTCTATGGCTTAGTGGGACAACCAAAATCTAATAAACCAGAGGTCCCTGATTCGAATACAGGCAGTTCTTGTTTTTCTCTTGTGTTTATCAAGAACTTAATAATCGATAAATAAAAAAACAAAAAAAAAATGTTTCTATTTATATTGTATTGTACTCACAGTTATTTATAACACGTATAAGTCTATGACTTCTTGAGGGGTCCATTTGTATCCGCTATTTTTTATTATATTCAATATATATATATGAAATTTCAATGAATACATATTATATATATATATATATATATATGAAATTTCAATGAATACATATTATATATATATATATATATGAAATTATAGACAACTAATGGATAGAAACAATTATGTTACTTTAAATAACTAATAATATACATAATTATAATGTTAAAGGTATGCAAGACCTATGTTTTATAAATAGATTTTTATATTTATTTAATTTGTAAAATAGTGGTTACAAAAATAGATTAACTTTTTTTTATTATTATTTATTCAATACAATATCTTAAATATTTAGATATATTATATACAATCTATAATAATTGCATTTTTGTAAATAATATAAAAGATACTATTTAATATAAATGATGTTTAATTAAGGTTTTTAATTAGGTTATTTAAATGAATATATAATATTCTTTATTTTAGATTTTAAAATTATAAAAACTTTATTATATTAATTAAATTATGACGATTATTATATTTAATTATATTATATTAATTATTATTATAATTTATTTAAATGATATATTTTTAAAAGTGTTTATTTTATGTAAAAATATGATTTATATATCATATTAAAGATAATAATTAATATTTTATTAATTTTATTTATAATTAATATAAGAAAATGTTACATTTTTGTTCTCAATTTCCTACCTTTACATATACATACAATTTAATTAAATTGATTACACTTTTAAATAATATAAATACTTAATAAACTTATAGATTTTAAAATTAAATTAAATAATAGACGAATATAGACATTAAATATATTTCTAAGTGAATGCAATACTATAACAATTATATTTTACACTATTAGATTTCAAATATGTATTATAATTTGATATTCTTATGATTATGAAAAGTTATATTTAAAATATAATATATTATAATAATAAATACATAATAATGTGTATATATTTACTAATATAGTGTTGTTTGTATAGGTTTAATTAATAATAAATATATAAAATATAAAATGTTAACAACATAAATTAAAAATTTTCTAATTAAAATATTATAAATAAATTATGTTTATAATATAAATTAAATTAATACTTATATAAAATATATATGTGATTATGATAGTTTATGTGTATTTTATTTAGTTGTGTATAATAATATGAGCATATTTAATTTATGTAAATTTTACAAAATAATTAAAAAAAATAAATATGTTTATAAATATCGGATATATTTTATTATTGTAAATTATAATACATTAAACTTTACATTAATATTTTATTTTATT
This sequence comes from Osedax fenrisi, assembly GCA_964019155.1. NCBI lineage: Eukaryota > Metazoa > Annelida > Polychaeta > Sabellida > Siboglinidae > Osedax > Osedax fenrisi. The sequence continues at coordinate 40,386,150 of OZ025244.1, forward strand.
AAGTATATACCATCTACTAATATACATTATTAATATATTATACAAATGACTACTATCGATACTATACGATATACGTTTAATATAATTTATGTATACATATTTACTTTAGATATTTACTTAATTTACTACAGATATAATTAATCATAATAATAATGTTAATGAATTTAAAAATAATTTTTTAATTGAATTATATAATATATATATATTAATTATTACTAAACTAATTATAATAAAATAATATTTACTATGTGAATAATACTTAAGATTACGTAGCAACAATTGTAATGGAATGATAGGTAAAAGTATATTTATATTATTTAATAATGACAAAAATGAAATACAAATAAATTATATTTCACTTAAGGGCAATATACATATACCAAATAAAGGTAATATACATACATATATACATGCATACATATGATATCATATATATATATATATATATATATATATATATATATATATATATATTTAATAAAAATATTGAGACCCTTAATATTTTTAATGTATAGTAATGACATGACTAATATTTAAAAATATTAACATGATATTATTCCACGATGATACCATTTTAATTTTTAAAAGTAATAATATTATAGATCTTGAGCATATTATGCAGATAAACAGGGATATATTATATGTATGCCTATGTATAAACAAATTGTCTATAAAAATAACAAAATCTACAACATTATCTTGAATATTAGATATTATCTTTCATCCACACAATTATATATCAATATTAATATCATTCTTATTAAATGTAATAGTAACATTACATTTTTAGATTTATATATTGATGACAAGTTGAATTAACCAACATTTATATTACCTATATATTGAGTCAATTATCAAGATAAATTGTTATATTAAATACAAGAAAGCATAAACTAGGTGAAAGAAATTTCAATTTAGTTTATTATTCAATTTTTAAATGTCATCTTTATTATTTTTCCCATACACGAGGAAATAATTTTGAAAACAATATTAATCCTAGCACTAAACTTCAAAATCGTGTATTAAGATTTGTGTTTAAAATTCCTAGAGTTATAATATATATTTTTTAAATTTACTATATTTTATTGATATAATTAAACTAAAATTTTTGATTTTACGTAAAGTTTTATGATTTTAAGCCAGTAAAAATGTACTTACAAATAATATTCAAATATTCTTTTTTATAGGTAAATAATACGAATTTATCAGAAATAAGTCAAATTTATAAAATGTATATTAACAAATAAAAAATCTATAAATATTTTTTTCAAATGACTTCATAACAATATTTTTAATTTTTTTTCTAATTTTTTAAACTTTTTATACTCGCGACTATTAATTATAAGTATTTTATACATGATTTATATATTAATTACTTGTTATTAAAAATACTTATATATTAAACCCTTGATTATATTGGACCCAATATATGTAATTCACATCCTACCTTTATTAAATAAAACCAGTACAATTAGACATTTAATACATATGTCAAAGAATGATATCAGGTAGAAACCTTTAATATTTATTTTGTTGTCATTATTAATTAATTAATTTATTTCATTCCAATTTATTTTATCATTATAAATGGTATAGGTATATCCTACCTACTTTTATTATTTTTATTTATATACATTCGATAAATAATTTATTATATATTTAAATGTGTAAATAACTATCCAATCAATTAATCTATCAATCTAAAACTTAATATTACTAAATAATACTAAAAGTTAATATTTTTATTTTTATTTCTAATGTTAAATAAAAAATAAGCCTAAGGAATTCGCTCTAATTCTATAATATACATTTTTGTTAAATATGTTATGACCAATAGTTTATTTTTACACAATAATAATATATAGTGGCACAGTTATTTATAATTTATACATATTGGCATAAAGTTTCAATAGTATCATAATAGGTATATGCAGTATTATTTCTGAAACCATACTGGATATCATAAATTATGTTATATATATATATGTAGATGATTCGGTTATAGGTATATATAGGTAATGTATCACTAACGTATTAAGATTAACTGAACTTCTCGGAGGCGTTAGTCAGTGCTAACGCAGTCATGCATATCACTGCATTATGCTTAGTCATGCATATCACTGCATCAATACGTTATTTATGCATATAACAACATATATATATATATATATATATAAATATATATGTATATATATACATATATATTTATATATGTGTGTGTAATAATAACTTAATGTTATAATTACTTCAATGCATTATATATTAAATATATATTCAATAACCATATGGTTATTTAAATTTAATATTGTGCTTCAATACGATTTATCGATTTTAAATTTAGATTAATGATATGAACATTATTCAGTCTTGTATTCAATCGATGAGAGAGATCATCTTAATGGATATAACGGCTTTTTTTTAGTTTTCACGGGTATTAACATTGAAAATATGATATTATTGTGGAAAGTGTAGCTATGATTATGGTGTATTGTTTATTGGGTCAGGCTTATCTTATATTGTTTCAGACTTGAATAATTTAGTATCTTACCCTTCCCTATTTTTTGTTACAAATTGTTATAAATTTATTTATAAAAATAATTTTTTTAAATTTTTTGTTTTAAAGTTTTATAATACTTATATTTTACCATTACAATTTAAATACAATCTCCATAGTTAATTTGTTTTATTACTATACTCATACATTTTTTTTCAACTGATGATCATACGCTTTGCTTCAATATCTATCCGGGTTCTTATATCAAATTCTGAATTATATATATACATATATACATTATCAACTATATAGTGAGAGCATATACTATAATATTAAAATAATACTAATACATGAGAATAAAGAATAATATAAATTTAATTTAATATTATAAGTTTAAATAAAAACATTGATGAGCTCAATATGTTTCTAAATTCAAAATTACACAAACCAGAAACCAATTGCTTAAGAGAGACACGATTGAATGAAAGAAATTATACAAATATACAATTATTTGAATACACTATGATTTTAAATAATATAATAAAAAAAACAGCAGGTTGGTGGAATATCAATTTATATAAAACATACAATACCGTATAAATTGCTAGATACTTTAACTTTAAATATAGAATATTAACTATAAATATTAACTTAAAAATACTATAAACATGCTATCTTATAAACCAATTATTAATAACTTAAAAATTATCTCAATATACAGGATTTAGATTTGTTTAATGCTTTACTAGAATAAATAACATATTTAATGATACCCTCTTACATATTTAATGATTGGCTGCGTATTATATAATATAGATTTTAATAAAATAATAGGAAAAAAATATAATAAAACATGATATAATTTATCATTTTATAATTTATTAGAATTATAAAATAAATCATAAGATTGAAAAATAAATAACAACATTTATGTTAATAAATTGAAATGATTACTGAATCTAACAACCAAATTGGAATACCAATTTTTACTGAAAAAAATCCACATACATATGAAAAGTTTACGAATATATTTATAATGACTAAACAATTTATATCATAAATAAATATATTATAATAAAAATTCTTGGCTTCTAAGGAACATTAGAGCCATATGTTTATAAGAGAAAACTTCATTTAAGTTCCTCGATAGGATGAAAGGACTCAACCATTATAAAAACAATAACAACAAATAGATAATAATTGAATGATTCCAGATATACAAAAAAGTATAAAAATAAAAAATTTAAATATATAAAGATTATATTAGGAAAACAAGTGATATGTTATTTAGTGAATATAAAAATATAAAAATTACATTAACAAATAAAATTAAAAATGCAAAATATCAATATTTTTCTGAAGAAATTACTAATTCTAAAACTTCTCTGGACAAATGGTCAGTTTTAATACATTGTTATCAAAAATACTGATCAATCATTACCTATTACATTTTATAGTATTGAAAGTAATACTTATACATCAAATAAAATAGAAAATAGCTTTAATAATAGTTTTATTGAAACTATTAAAAAAACGAATCAAACTTTTCTTCAAATATAATCATGAAACTATTATATCTAACAAACAGTAACAATAATATCATGTTCACGATGAAAATATTTAAATAATACAAATTGTTAACAATAAATAACCTTACAATTCTTTAGATATTAAAAATCTAAACAATAAAATTATTAAAGTAGCTATTTTATATATCGTATAACCTCATATATACGTATTTAATAAGCTAATTGATCAAGCTTGATAACTAACTTGACAACTAGTTGTATTTCTTAGTTCATTACATCTTGCATAATAAAAATTCAAGTAAAAATTGACTAATTGAACTAATTAAGCCTATATATAAAAGAGGAAATATTATTATTGACTAATTATAGACCAATTTCAATACTATATCAAGTTTAAAAATATTTAACATAGATAATAGAATAAATTCATTTTACACCAACTATAATATCATATCACCATTATAATTTGATTATCAAATAAATAACTTCACTGCCAATGCTAAGGCGACATTATATATAAATCTATTTTTTTAAAAAGAGAAAAAAATAAAATGTATACAATAGTATTAGATCTTTCAACGGCGTTTTACACATTCAATTATAATATATTATCTAGATAGTTAGAAATATATAGAATTAGTGGTAACATTTTGACATTATTAAAATCATATCTAGATAATAGAAAATAAATTATATCTATTAATAATATACATTCTAATATAAAATATATATAACGATCTACCTAAAACAGTTAACAATGATTTAAATAAAAGTATTATACTATTTGAAACTTCATTATAACGATACCCTTAAATTAGAGAGTATATTTATATTAAAAAAGTATTTAATAATCGTATTTTTAATAAATACTTTAGCATTTAAAAAAAATTAATACGTTTTTTACATAAATAAATAAATATACTAAATATCTAGTAGCTTCGAAATCATTGACTTATAATTATTATTATTATCAGATTTGGTTTTAACAACCGGGTAATTGTAGAAGCGGAGCTTATCGAGACAATTACCCTTATATATACAAGTATATATTTTGGAGTAAAAAGCTAGCATTACAGAGGTCAAGATCCATGTTCACGGGCCTAGGTACTATTACATTATGAAACATTTCGAATTTAATATATTTAAATTTAATCAATCGAATTTAATCAATATATATAGGTCATTATATTTTTCTGATTAATTTATATTAATTAATTGCGGTGTTGAACAATTGCCATCCATCGGCTTACCAGGTTGCTGATAGGGGAAGGCCACTATATATAGTTGTTAGCTGTGAATAATAAATAAGCGGTGCCAGTCTAAATCCTGGTTGCCCTTTGGCAAAGCAAAGTACCAGTTAGTTACCAGAAGACATCAGAAGCATTTGAATATGAGAATATCAGAATATGACAAGGCTTTTTACTATATTTCTAAGAAGTATTATCTCGACATGGCACTTACACACCTCTGGCAGAGAATACCGCTAGAATATGTATTGAGTGGCGACAGCATGTGCTCATAACAGCCATCGTAAGCCAATCATAACACAACCAAACTCAATTCCACCCCGCATCTCTCGTCGCGCGGTTAAACAAGGAGCGCGTCCTACAATATCACCTCAGGTTATAGTCGACAAATTAATTATTGGATCAATAAATACTCAAATAGTATGAAAAGTATGGAAAATACCAAAAATTATAGCCTCAACTGAGGTAACAAAACAGGATATAATATGCATATAAGAAAATAGGTTCATTCACGATTATATACTCATTAAGGAATATGCAATAGGAATATGGAAATTACTAAATTATTCATCCTGAAAATAGTATTAACGTAACCACTGGAGGAAATGAAATGCTCATTAGTCCTCACGCATGTAATGCAATATATAGGGAAGATAAAATAACACCCACAATAATGATAATAAATTACCATGGAAATCCACAGAAAACATTTATATCATGTTATAGTCCAATTAATGTTAGTGATGAAAAAGATAACGAAAGATTTTATACAGATCTCACATCATTAACAAGGAAATACAAAATCATAATGTACTGATAATAGGATGAGACTTCAATGCATCACTTGGTCAAAATGATGGATTCAAATATCATTTCATAAAATAACAAACTAAAATGGTAATGTGTTAAAATATTATCTCATAAAATGAACTCTTATGCCAATACTTCCAGATAAAGCAAAATTAATTCTGGATACATAAATCTCTAAATAATACATCTTTATCTCAAATAGATTATATTATCATAAACAGAAAGTGGAAGAATAGTGTTAAAAATGTAGAAATTATACATAATTGTTCATTGTTACATCTAATCATCGTATCATTTCAGAAAATATAAGAATGAGACTTAAAGCTAATAATAAGATAGTTAGCAAAATATACAATACGAATGGATAAGATTATAGAAATCTGAAATAGATTTATTACTAAAGTGAAAACAAAATTTGTAGTACTTCAAAATACTTCGCTTGCCTATCTGCTATAGCAAAAGATATAATAACTTTGAAACTGTTTGTAATTGCATCTAAAGTGATCCCATTGAAATCAAAGTTAAAAAACGTATAATTTGGGAAACAGATAATATATGTCAAAACGTGACATACCAGTCAGCACGAAATAAAGAATACAACCGCCATCAGAAAATATCAGGCATTCACCGACGCTCAAATATACAATTGTATTAAAAGGAACAACCTGAATATATATTCATAATAATATAAGTCAAATTATAAAATGAGATGTGTAACACAAAATCAGCCTTAGCCTGGAAAATAGTAAATGAAGTTAGTTGAAGAAATAACTCAAACAGAACAAAACATAAATATATTAATCAATTCGTGCAATAGTGTATAATCTAAAAACTGATAGATGGATGAAATGTAGGATGATTATTTCCTTTCCCTAATAAAGGAGATATATCTAATACAAAGATCCTATTGGGAAATCACACTAACTCTAATTTAAGCTAATATATATAACCTATTAAATAGGAAAGAGAAGATATATATTATATACTGAGAAAAAATAAAAATAGTTTCTGATCTTTAAAAAGAAATCAACGTAGGGATACATTTTAACTATTCGACGTATACTAGTAGGTGTAAAGTCTAACACAAACTACTTTCCTATTTATAGACTTTTCAAAAGTTGTTGATTAAATAAATTGTGAACAATGAAAGCTATCTTAATCATATATGGTATATCCTCTGAAATCGTAAATGCCATATTGATTCTCTACAAAAACACAATCTCTATGGTAATTACCTGATAGTGACATACTTTCTCGATTTAACTACGGAGATACACTTTCACCATTTCTATTAATGATATGTTTTGATTATACATTGAAAAAATCTTTGGCTAGTAACTTAAATCTTGACTTCACTATATAAAAAGAAAAATCAATAGATAACCAGCTTTACTTATTACCGATATTGTATATACTGACGATATAGCTGTAATAACTATTAGTCTGATAGATGCAAACACACCACTACACAACATTGAAGATACAGTTAAATATATCGGTATACATATAAATCCATACAAGATGGAATACAAGTGTTTAAATCACGAAAACCAGATTAATATGAAAAGCCTATGGGCAATGCATTAAAACGTGTAGAAGAATCTAGGTATTTATATTGGTTCAACTCAACATGATGTAATGGTAAGAATCGGGAGTGCGTGGACAATCTTGAATAGCCTGAATATCATCTGGAAATATAACAATTAAGTAAACCAAAAAGAAACTTCTTTAGAGATATAGTTGAGACTGTTCTTATATATGGTTCTATATAGGATCCTGTATATGTACATGCATACTGCGAGCCGCGCCAAATAAGGAATGTTGAGACAACGTTACAAATAAGGAGTTGTACGGCAGAATTCCTGATACAATACGCGAATAATGACTGAGGTTCCCCGGTTACTACTATGGAAACATAATCGAAATAGTGAATGAAGTATTAATCCACAACATGGACGAAGTTCTCGAGGAATGAAAGCATATGCAAATATACTTAGACAAACTAAGAGAGGACACTATTTACACTAGTGAGGAACTACCAATAACGATGAGTAATAGAGAGGAATGCAGGAAATGTGTAATGAACTGCCTAGCAAGCTCGACATGGTAAGGTAAGGTAATTAATGGTAAATATAATATTTTAATTAATTATACTCTTTATTATAAACAAACGTCTTAGCTACTATATGATATATTTTTAAAGATTATATTATTTATATCGATTATATAAATGTTATTATTTGTATAGGGTATTGAATTAAATGATTCAACATTATATATTCATGGAGCTAATATCGTGGAAATAAATGTATGGTTTTTCAATACATCTAAAAAAAACATAGGTTTGTAAAATTAGTTATATTATAAATTAAACAATCTATTAAATTCATTAATAATTATATTTATTTTATTAATATTAATTATTATTTTAAATATATTAAAGTAATTTATATAAATAAAATATAATAATTGTTATGTTTATTATTGTATATCAATATAATATATTACTTCTATTATTCCTTGTGTGACTTATTATTATAACCTTCAAGAAGTAACGGATTATAAAATGGTAAATGACAATATTTAATATGTAGAGTAATAATATATTGTATATGAACAATTGTAAGAATGACATTATTTTAATTATATAATATATTAGAGATATTATTCTGTTATATATAAGATATTATTCTTTTATATATAACTGTTATTATAATACGTTTCATACATGTTGTACACACATTATTATCTTCATATCCTATTTTAGAGTTTTGTTTATCTATGACTCACCATTAAATTGTGTTATGATTTGAGTACTATAATAAACTAACTATTCGTAATGTAACAAATTTATAATATAAATAATTTAGGATAACACACATTATATATAATTAAATATAAATGTATATATTCGTAGTCTAAAGATTTAAATAATGTGTAATTTAAAAGTGGTATGATGATGATGATGATGATGATGATGATATTAAGTTTATTAGCACTAAAATAGGGTCATGTAGACCCTTTCGCTCGTGCGGGAAGAAAATAATAATAAAATAATAGTAATACGATAATAATTTAATAATAATATACATTCAATATACCACGGACAACAATACTAAATAATATAAAGGACTATTATATACTACAGTCTGCATTGATATGGTGTAGTGTTATATACTACAGACTGCATTGATATAGTATAGTGTTATATAATAATAAGATAATAATAATACAATAACAATTTAATAATTATATACATTTAATATAACACGGACACAAATAATAAGTTGGATGATTTAATGATTATGGGTAGAGAGAAAAGAAGAAGTAAGATTTATAATTTTTTTGTGGGATCTAATAGAACGAATGGTAGGAGGGAGGGAATTCCATAGGGTTGGACCGGAATTTTTAAAATCTCTAGAATTTAGGGAAGTTTTACTAGAGTTATGGGAGATAAGTAGAGGAGCATTTTGATAACGAAGAGAAGATAATATAGTACGTTTTTAATTAGATCAGAGATATAGCCTGGGGTGAAGGAATATATTGATTTATGGATTGTAGATAGTATACGTAATTTACACCTGAGGGAGAAGGGTAGCCACATACGAGATGCTTGATGAGATGTTGTAGTAGAGTGATCCAGTCGAGTTAAACAGTAAGTAGTACGTATTGAGGAACGGATAATCCGATTAAGTGGAGCAGTAGCTTTAGCAGGAAGTAATTTCAGTAGGGAAGAACAGTAGTCAATTCGGGAAAGTACAAGAGCATTAATTAGAGTTTTAGTCAGGTTTCTGGAAAGTGATGTCCGTATTTTTTTAATTCTAAAGAGATGAAAGTTGGAGGATTTTGTAATGGATGATATATGATTATTAAATTATAATTTGTCATCAAATATTAATCCTAGGTTTTTGGAGGAATGAGAAGGAGAAATAATTATGTTATTTAGAGTAAAGTTTGGAAAGGAAGTTTCAGAAGTAGATATGATGAGTACAGTAATCTTAGAGGAATTAATTAGTAGTTTATTGGAGAGTAGCCATAATCTTATGGAGTTAGCACACTCGATTAATTCAGAGTTAATGGTATTATGAGAATTTATAGGGAAAAAAGTAAACAGTTGAATATCATCAGCAAAAATATGGTAGTGAATATTTGGAAATGTCTTAATTAGATCAGCAATAGGGCGGATATAAATAGAAAAGAGGGATGGACCTAGAACGGATCCTTGAGGAATACCGTAGTTAAGAGGAGAAAGAGGCTAGTAAGAGTTGTCAATAATATTAGAGATATTTCTGTTAGTCAGATATGAAGTAAACCATTTTAATGCTAAGCCAGATATACCCATTAAAGTAAGTCGCGAGATTAATATGTTATGGTTCAGGGTATCAAAAGCAGATGAGAGATCAAGTAGGATTAGCTGGCAACACGTGTTGCTATTTAAGGTAGATAATATTGTGTCAGTAATACGGAGGAGAGCTGTTTCGGTTGAATGACCCTTACGAAAAGCGCTTTGAAATGGGTCGAAAAGATTATTTTTATTTACATGGGTGATTGGAAACAATTCTTTCTAATATTTTACTTAATAAGGGTAGGTGGGAGATAGGGCGATAATTGCTAAATGAGTTTTGGTCTAGGTTTTTTTTTTAGAATAGGGGATATTATGGCAGTTTTAAGACAGGGTTAAACTTGGCCAGAGATTAGTGAGTTCGCAATAATATCCAAGAAAATAGGAGAAAATAAGGGTGAAAGTTTGTGATATAATGATAAAGGTAGGGGATCAGTGGGGGAGGTACAGTGAGATTTCATGAGTAGATCATTTACTTCACACAGTGAAGGGATAGTGAATGTGCTTAATGAGTCAATATGATGGGTAATATATATGGTAGGATTGAGTATGGATTGAGTAGATGCGCAAATAATATTATTAATGCTGGCAATTTTATTTTTAAAGAATTTTTCAAAAAGAGAACACAGTTGAAAATTTGACGTGTTTGGTAAAATGGGGAGGATTTTTTCATCTGGAGGAGAGAGAATTTGATTTGCTATTTTAAATAATTTGCAAGGATTGGAGGAGATCAATGCTATCTTTTTGTTATAATAGATAGATTTTGAACGAGATATAGTAGATTTGTAATTTTTTCTAGCTAGTGATAGAGCTAATTTAGTTTCAGTAGAAGGATTTTTAAGAAATTTCTTCTCAAATTTGCGAACACTCTTCTTGAAGATGAAAAGTTCGTGGGAGAACCAGGGAGAAAAAGGGCGGTCGGTAATTAATGTAGTTTTTGTAGGTGCATGTATATTGATAATATTTAGGAGAGTGGAGTTTAGGAGTACCGGACAGAGGGAAGTTGAAGAAGAGATCTCAGTTTTGATATTGTTTACAAATCTTGGTAGGTCGATAGACTTAAAATCTCTATATGTCATATGTTTTCGTTTAATCTTTGAGAATTTTAGATTTATAGAGAATTCAATAATAAAATGATCAGTTAGTTGTTCAATTTTTGGAAAGGAGTTAGGGTTTATACATCTAACAAGAGGACTGGATAGGGGTGTAAATATCATATCAAGTGTATTACCACTAGAATGGGTAGGAAATGATATATGTTGGCACAAGGAAAGTGACTCAGTTAGGAGTTTAAAGTCACCATGGGATAGATGGGAGTATTATAGTGATAGTTTAAGTCACCAAGAACTATTGGTAGATAGGATGAAGATGAATGAAGTTTATGGATAAAATCATGAAATTCATCAAAGAATAAAATGGTTTCAGGTTTTGGGGGACGATAGATAACGGTGAGATATAGAGTTAAGTTAGGAAGCTTGAGGATCAGCGAAAGACAATCACTATATGAAAAGGGGGGGAATGAAATGGATGGAGATAGGTAAAAATCATTACGTATCATAAATCCAACCTCACCACCACGGCCCGTTTGTCGTGAGCGAGATAGAGTGTATATCCAAGGTCCAAGATGGAGGCAAATATATCAGAGTCATCATTAGAAATCCAGGTCTCAGTCAATGCGATTATAATACATTTTTGTAATTTAAGGTATGGGAACATAAGGGATATATTTGATCTCAAAGACCGAATATTGATCAAGGATATATTAGAGGATAGTCAGGCTTGAGAGGAAGAATTATTTATAAATGATTTATTATAGTGATAAAAAGAATCAAACCATTTTGTTAGATCAGATTCAGGGATGAGAAAAGGGGGATATGAAAGAGGATTTTTTTTATCCCTTAGTTCAAATGTTTGGGAACGATTATTAAAAAATACTTTATACAAAATGGGCGTGAGTTTTTGTTTTAGGGCATGATATAGTACCTTACCAAGAAGTCTAGTAGAGTAAGGTAAATAATGACGAATAAATATATGCTTAAAATTACTATATCGTGAGATTTTTAGAAGGGAGGAGAAACAGAAATATTAGTGAAACGTAAGATAGCAGTACTGGTAAGAAATGAGGCAGAAGTAATATAAGAATGTGGAAGTTTTATATAGTCAATTAATGATACTATGAAATTATAGTTAACTTCAGAAGGTAGAAGGTGTTCAAGTACTAGTGTGAGGGAATTATCTATGGAGCGTATGGATGAAGACTTTGAGGAAGTTGAACTAGATAATATAGGGGTTGGTATGTGATATGAGGAAAATTGTAAGTCCATTAGCTTTGGAATGTTTCTAGGAGTATTAGCATTGGGCTGATGCTTGGGCTGGATATTAAAGGTCGTAGTAGAAGTATATATATCAGAAGTTAGATTTGGCGTTACGTTGGCATAAGTATTATGTATAGATTTGGCAGTTAAAGTAGAAGGTGAATATGCCATAGTAATCGGTGGAGTAGTTGTATGATTAGTCGAAGGAAACTTATTTAAGGCTAGGCATGAGGAACATGAGAAGGAGAAGTTAGGTGAATTAAATATAGCAATAGCATAAGCGGGAGGGGTTTTTTTAGAATGAAACCAGGATTTAGAAATAATAGCTGCGGGGTATAAACAATTATAATGTAATATAGATGGACATGTTTTACATTTGAGATAATATTCGCATGCGGGAAGGTTACAATGTGAACAATTTGAGGACATGGTATAATTGAGATTGTGGGATTAAATTGAATGAAATAAGTAATAATAAATATAATAATAAATGTATAAAAATTGGTCGTTAATGGGATATTTTGGAAGAAGTTTGGTATTCAGTCCGTTTTGCTATATGACGAGATGACTTGACAAGCATCGATGGACTTTAGTAGGCTACTGGTATGCTTGGTGGCAGCCGGGTAATGATGGTCCGATTGTCTGAGATTTAAGGCAGTGTATCGTCCGAGATAGAATTGATGGATCTGTATGTAAGTAAGTACAGCATTAGACTATCTAGGTGTAATTTGGTAGCTAACCTCAAATAAAGGTTGGTAGATCCGACTACCAAAAGCAAATTCGCAAGGGAGATCCACGGGAGAATATCAGTGATAGATATTATTATAAACTAATAATTACTAAATTTTATAAGTAGTAAATAATGTAGCTAAGTATAAATATACATAAACAGTATGTAATATATATTTGAATTTGAAAAATTAATTGAATTTATAATTCTATTGTCTTTGTGATTATTATTTATTTATTAGGATTTTTATTTAGTTAATCATAAAATCTAAACAAATACTAAATATAATTATATCTAAATAAGATATGATTATAATTTAGACAACTATTATGTATTTCAAACAAGTTGGATATTAATATTTAAATAATATTTATATAATAGATAATATAAAAAATAAATGAATACGTACTTATCTTTATAATAATTATTATTATAATAATACAATTAAAAGATATTTAAAAGCTAAGCTGTTAATAACACAACTATATATTGATTGATATGTAAACAAAATATACTTTATATATATATTATCAAGTTTATATATGTATGCTATTATATTTATATTTCAATAGCGATGAACATTATCTTTATATTATTTAAAAATTAACATATTTCCGTAATTTATGAATGAATGAATATTTATTTACTGAATATTTAATTAATATACAGAAGGATATTCAGAAGCTATACGTAGCTTATATTAAGAATATCCTTATAACAACAATATTAAATATTTAATATATAATAATAATTATGAAATAAGAAAATGTAATAACAAAAATGGTGTAATACAAGATATTTTTATCGAATATACATATTAATAATAATAATAATAAATAATAATAATAATAATAATAATAATATAATAATAATAATAATAATATAATAATAATAATAATAATAATAATAATAATAATAATAATAATAATAATAATAATAATAATAATAATAATAATAATAATAATAATAATAATAATAATAATAATAATAATAAATGATAATAATAATAATAATAATAATATAAATAATAATAGTGCGCATATTAATAATACTTATGTACATATATTACAAAATATTATAAAAGATATGAATTTTTAATATAGATTAGAGATTACATGATATTAAATATTTAATTTTTGAACAAAATTGGTTAAGTGTGGTTTTGACTATTGTATGATTTTATATGTATCGGTAGATTATTCCAGCAAATGGGTCCATAATAAGTTATATTAAACTTTTTTGCATTGGTATTAACTAAAGGTATTTTAAATTTGTTATTATCGCGCATATTATAAGTAGTGTCTTGTAATTTAAATACATTTATAATTGTTGTTGAAATTTGATAATTTTTAATCCTAAACATAATTTTACAGGCATTATAGAATATTATTTCTTTAAAAGTTAAAATGTGTTGTTCTTTGTAAATATTATCCACATTAGTTCTATTTTTTTGACGATATAATATTCTTATAGCTTTATTTTGAGCTATACTTATTTGTTTTGATGTTGCATCATAATTATTCCCCCATATATGTATACAATAAATAATATGGCAATGAAATACAGAATAATATATTAGTTTTAAAATATTGATGGGTAAAATATTATTTAGTTTTCTTAGAATTGATAATCCATAATAAAGTTTAGATTTAACCATATTAGTATGTAGTTTCCAATTCATGTTCGAATCAATAATTACACCAAGGAGTTTTATTGAGTTTTTTTGAATAATGACAATATTATTTAATAAAATAGATAATTTTGCTTTATTATTATTAAATATTAAATAGTTAGTTTTGCTTAAATTAATTGTCAATTTATTTAATGATAGCCATATATCAAGATTTTTTAAAGTTTTATTCATGGAATTTTCCATAGAATCAATATTATTTTCACGGAATATAATAGAAGTGTCATCAGCGAATAAAACAAAATGGCCTTGTTTTGTAATATTGAATATGTCATTTATAAATATTAAAAATAATAGGGGACCGAGGACAGATCCTTGAGGGACACCAAACTTAATATTCTTTATTTGTGATTTAGACTTATTGAATATTACAAATTGATTTCTATTATTAAGAAAAGATATTAATAATTTTAAAGCAACTCCTCTGAAACCATACTTCTCTAACTTATTTATTAATAGATCATGACTGATGGAGTCGAATGCTTTCTTTAGATCTATAGATATAGCTGCACAATATTTCATTTTATTTGAAGCTATGGCTCCGGTTAGGTCAGTCAATGCATCGGAAGTTGAAACTCCTTTTTTAAAACCAAATTGTGATTTATTAATTATTTTATTTTTTTCCATAAAATCTATATATCTAGATTTTAAGACTTTTTCTAAAATTTTTGAGAAAGATGATAATAGAGAAATTGGCCTATAATTAGAAGGATCATCAATATTACCAGATTTATATTTAGTTACGACTTTAGCAGTTTTTAGACAATTAGGAAATATACCTTGTTGTATACATAGATTAATTAAATATGATAATATATTACTTATTGAAGAAATGATTTGAATAATTAGTTTAAATGAAAAGTTATGAGAATCAGTACTATTTGTTGGTTTACTTTTTTCAACAATATTAGTTATTTCAATTGGATTAGTGGGAGTAATAAATAATGAATTTGTATAATTATTATGTATATAATTAGATGTATTATTGGTATTACAATTTTTTTCTGATTTAGAAGCTAACTTCTCACCTATGTTACAAAAATAATCATTAAATTGTTCACACCGTTTATTATCTTCTATTACATTAGGAACTATATTACAATTTTTGTTGTTATGTATAATAGTATTTATTTTATTCCATATCTGCTTAGGGTTGTTTCTGTTAGTAATAAAATATTGACTATAGTAATAGCGTTCAGCTTTATTTATGATTTTTGAAAGACAATTTTTATATTTTTTATAAATATTTTCATTAGATACAGAATGTTTTTTTTTTAAGTTTTGGTAAAGTTTATTTTTTTTAATTATACATTTTTTAAGGCCCTCTATTAGCCAAGGTTTATTTAAATAAGAATTTTTTGTATATATTTTTTTTTTAGAAAGGAATTTTTGTTTAGAGTTTTCTAAAGTAGAAATGAATAAGTCAAAAGCATGATGCGCATTATCTATTCTGTATAAAGCTGACCAATTATAATTTAGAAGATAGATCTTAAACTCGCTTATATTATTCTGTGTCATATAATATATGAATTCATTATTTTTTTTAATAGAATTGTTAAATTTATTTAATTTATAAATACAAAAAATGGGTAAATGGTCACTAATATCATTATATAATAAACCATTAGATATTGGTACATGATTATAATTTGTGTATATGTTATCAATTAAGGTGGACGTTATATTAGTAATGCGTGAGGGTTTGGTTATTATTGGATGTAGACCTAATGAAATAAGTATATCATTGAAATGAGAGACTTTAGGACAAGTTAATTTTAATATATCAATGTTAAAGTCTCCGCAAAGAAATATTGTATTATCAGTAGAGAGTGTATTAAATAAATTATATATTTCATCTGAAAAATTAATGATATCAAATTCGGGGCATTTATATATACCACTTATTATAATATCTTTAGAATTGGGAATTATTAATTTAATGGTAACTATATCAAATTTATTTGGTAATGTTGTACTGAGTGTATCAATAGTTATATATTTAAAAGATTTTTTAACGAATATTGAGGTACCTCCACCACGTTTATGATTTCTGGTTATATGTATATTATTATAGTCTAATATAAAATATAGATCTTTATTATATTCATTTAACCATGTTTCACTTATAACTATTATATCAAATTTATGGTGTAAAGAATATAAATAATTAGTAATAGAATTAAAATTTTTTATCAGACTACGTGCGTTAAAGTGTATGATGGATATATTACTATTCGTGTGTATTTGGTTTGGTATATTATCATAGTTACATTGATTATTTATACTATTATAAAGTTGTTTTTTTATGATGATAAAGAATACTATCGCTAGAATTGAAATGATTATCGAGATTATCTAAAGTTTGTTTATATAAATTATTTTGAAATATATCTTTTTGTGAATTATCGGCATTCATAATCATTGGAAAAATAATTAATATGAGATTAATATAGAAAAAAAAATGTATAAGATAAAAAATAAATAAATAAAGATATATGTTTATAAAATACTCTGATGTAAGTTTTCAGATGTAGTTCATTTTATGATATTTTATATCTATGATGTGACTATCTAACGTTTACATATTCTATAATTGTATGCATCTATAGATTCATACTATAGTCTATATAATCAGTATAATCTCATCAATCTACTAGTATAGTTTTCTTATTATATGATATATTTCGTAAAGGATAACAATTACTATATAGAAACAAATTTTATAGTAATATTATAAATTAAAAAAAAAAAAAAAAAAAAAAAAATTATATATAAATTTTTAAAAATTAAAAAAATATATATATATATGTACATAAGTTAATAGTAATAATAATATGAATTAAATAATAGTACGGGATAATAGTAATACGAATTGTGAGTGTACATGATCTTTATATCAGGGAGAGTGGTCCTCCGATACAGCAGATGATCATAGATGATACCGAGCCGTGTAAACAGAATGTCGTCGAGTATTCGCGTGTATTCTGGCAGATTCACTTTGTATGTTCTTGTAAGTTCTTGTATGTTGTATTCAGTAGTCGTATTCCAGATAGTACCACGTTTCAGATTGACTAAATGTATAAAAGGTAGAGCAGCAGGATGTATCCGTTAATGGTTAATAGTGGCTAACCTTATATTGAAGGTAGGTAGGTGACACTACCTAAGGCGCGGCTCCCAGAGGATATCTCCGGGGTATGAAGATTATAGATCGTATGATATATTTTAATTATAATTACTAAAAGTTAATTATAATTAATGAGTGTAAAATATAATTCTATAATCTTTGTGATTATTATTTATTTGTTTATTATTTATTTATTTTTTTTTCTAAAGCTTAAAACAAATCCTAAATATAATTGTATCTATATAATAAATAAATATACATTAAAATGCGTTATACGCTATGATATATTTCAAACATGTAGGATAATAATATTTAATTAATATTAATATTATATATACTATAAAAAATATATAAATACATACTTATTTTTATAGTAAAAATCTAATTAAAGGATATTTATTAGCGAAAGTAAATAAAGCGACTTTAATTTGGTTGCTATTTGGTTGCTCTCTATAAATATATAACTCGAGTATAAATATAAATATTTCAGGATGTGTAAGCGTATCGGTAGAAAAACCTAGACAAATATCTAAAAAGTGTAGAAATATATGCGACATTGATTATATGAAAGAGAAATGTTTAAACTCGCCGGTAGTATACTTTATTTAAAGTAATATAATGTTAATATTTATAATCAAACTTTGTATTACTTTTTATCAAATTAAAGTTAAATATATTTTAGAAATTAAATATTTATTATTTGAGTTTTATCTAAATTAACCTATATTATCGTTCACTGATGTGTACTGATAACATATAATTGTGCTTACATTAAATATAATATTAATACAATATTTAATATAAACATATATATATATATATAAAAAAATATTAAAATTATCGATATTAATATTATTATTAATTAATTATAATTAATTAATATTTATTAACAAAAAGATAGTTTAATTAATAATTAAGTTAAATATATATATATATATATATATATATATATATATCTTAAATAATATTTCATAAATAATTTATTTAAGTATAGATTATATATATATACAACTTCCCGTGTGGCTCAGTTAGATAAGGCATATAAGTACACACAAATAAGTAGTACGAGAGTTCGACCCTCGTCCGGACCATTAATTAATTTAATAAATGGGTCTTAAATTATTATTTAGAAATGATCATATATAATTGTGTATAAATAAATGATCGGCTCTCGTTAAAACTATGGATGCCTTAACATGAGAGCGACTTCGAAGGAATATTAGAGCCATATATGGTTACAAGTGAAAACTTCAACTAAGTATCTGGATGGTATGAAATTACTCCACCAAATAAAAATAATAATATGTTTTATCATATCTAATTTTATCAAATATAATTGAATAACATACCTATTATATAAACTATTTTATTAATTGAAACCTCTCTATAAGAAACTGTTTTTTTTCTCAATAATTTGTTTCTTATAGAGATGTTTTCTTGTAAATAGATTTTTACATTTCCAATGATTTTAAAAATTAATGTATAATTGAAAATGAATTATATAACCTATAGGTTTATATGGTATATTTTTTATTTAAATGTAGTAATCAAAATATAGTTTAGAAATAATATTTATTTCAAATAGTGTTTAATATCAGTAAACCTTCATCATCTTCTTTAATTATTTATGATTTAAAAGTTATACTGTATTGTTTGCGCTTCGACATGTTAATACATAATACATATCATTATATTTATGTTAGAATTTATGAATTAACAATCATCATTGATGAGTGTTATATAATTAATAGTATAATAATCTATTATATATATATACATTAAATATATTTGACCAATAATTTTATAATTTAATAAATTGTATCATCAATAAATTTTGGATTTAATATAAACATTTATTAATTTATTTTAATTAATTTTAATAAATGCAAGTATAAAAATCACATTTATTGATTGATAATTTATTTAAGCAAATACATAGCCGAAGATTTAATCGATAGTATAAAGTATACATATTTGCTAACGATAACATACGTTATAGAAATAAACAAAAAATAATACGAAATTAAACAATTAAAGAAATTAAAACGTTTTAGGGGTCACATCAACAATCTGTTTCAAATTTCAAATTTGCTATGAATGAATCATTTGAAGTTGAAGTTACACATACGTTTTTAAAAACGGAATTGATGTGAACCCTCTATTACAGTTACCGTAAAAATAAACGAAAAACAATCGAAAGTAGAAATAAATCATATAGTAAAAATAAACGAAAAATTATCAAAATAGTAATAAAAGATAGCGTAAAAATAATCGAAAATAGAAATAAAATACATTATTTTGTAAGTGGCATCAAAATATTCAATTTCTACTTTAACTTTATATAGGGTGTTCATACATTAATACATTATTTTGTAAGTGGCATCAAAATATTCAATTTCTACTTTAACTTTATATAGGGTGTTCACATCAATTCCGTTTTAAAAAACGTACGTGTAACTGCAACTTCAAATGATTCATTCACGGCAAATTTGAAGTTATGAGTCACATTCCTATTTATTTGAAGTTGAACTACACGTTTTCTGAACGTTTTCTGAAATAGGATTAATCCTATTTTCTGTACGTAACAACACACAGAATTAGAGAGAACAGCTAGAATTCCACTTGATTCCAATTGATATATATATAAAGTATATTATTACATATAACTTATCGAATAACTATTTATTAAATATATATATATATATCTGTTACTTTAAATTTGCTGTGAATGAATCATTTGAAGTTGCAGTTACACGTACGTTTTTTAAAACGGAATTGATGTGAACACCCTAATAGAATTATTCTTATATTTGTACCCTGTTTTAGTAATAAATTATTAGTTATATAGTTTAATATTTTAATTTAAAATTTAAAATATATTATAAACAGAACATGTTAAAAATCAATTAAACCAATACTAGAATGAAACAAACAAATAATGTAATACATACAAAAATCAGTAATAATAGTAGGTAGTAATTTATTAATTTTATATTTTAATTGTATAATACATTTGAAACATATATATATATATATATATACAAACAGAACACGTTACAATAAAATAACCAATATACCTATACAAAAACAGTTAATAACAAAAAATATCAATAATATTACGAAATAAACAATATAATACTTATCACTATAATCTGAAATAATAGAAAATTATTAATATTGTATTTTAGTAATATAATACATTTAAAACATATATACAAAATATATATAAAACAAACATAATTAATTTTAATACATTTAAGGAAATACAATAATTTTATTAATTATTTTAATAATTCTAGGATAGAAATGTCATTTTTTAATTAATTTTAATTCAATTTGAGCTATTTATGTAATATAAAATATTTGTAAGAAACAAAAATATCTTATATAATAAAAATATATGATATACAATTATTCATTTATTTATATAATTTCATCAATATACAATACTTCAATTAATTTTCAAATAAAATTATATTTTATATTTTTTATAAAATAAGTTTATTATAAAGAGGTTTTTCTTATATAATATTTTTTTATAAATATTTTAATGTGTTTTTTTTAATGTGGAAAGGTTGAATTCCAACCAAATGTATGACAAATTTTCTTTTAAAAAGGATATTTTAATAAAGATGTTTTTTATAGATAGGTTTTATTGGGAATATATATATATATCATATAATCGTTTATTAAACTATCTTTCTATTGATAAATATAAATTAAATATTATTGATAATTTGAATAGTTTATATGTTATTATCGTAACCAGTTCATATATTTAAATTAAATACTAATATAAAGGTATATATCTAATATTAACAGTTATTTAATAATATATACTATATATTATTCGATCCGATTTTTATTATTATAATTGTATTTTTTAAATTAATAATCATTTCTTAAATATATTGAAAAATATTTATATACATTTTATTATGAAATTATTATATTATTTTTTATACAACTATTTTTTATAAATATAAATTATGCGGCAAATCATTATTTAAAATATAAATATGTTACCTGTAATTGTAATATATATGTTCCTTAAGGGGAAGCACTACGTTCGCGGGCTTACATGTAAATAGATACGAAAATGACTAGTTTTAAAACTCTCCAACTTGAAATATTTTAAATATTTTTACATAATTTTTGTAATTTGTAATAATAATACTTCATTCTATAATATGAGTGTCTTTTTTTTTATTATATACATTTGTTTTGTAATAGGAGTAATTCAAAAATGAAGAAAAACAGAAATAAAATTTGTATTATTAGATTATATATTTTTGTGAGACAATAGTATTATGCATTTGAATGTTTTCTAAATATTCTGAAAATTATAGCAATTTTTATAGAATAAAAAAAAGTTCCGGACTTTTTAGTAAAGCAACATTCATAAAATCAATATTCTGAGAACACAGCTATCAACGTTTAGTGAAGTATTGTCATACAATTATAAGAATCATACACTTTAAACATCATACAAATTATAAACATCATTTACACAATTACATGTATTATACGTTAACGAATATAAAATAAATACCTACGCTCAATTATTAATATTCCCAATAACCTATATTTGGAATATTTATATTTACAATTAAATATATTAAAATGTAATGCTATTATTAAAGTATACAGAGGAAAGTAACTGAATACGGATAGTACCCGAATATGGACACTCTCGGTATCTTACAAACCATAAATTCTACAAAAATATGTTTAATAATAAAATATTCATAATTACATAAATAATCTAAAAAATACTTTTTTATTTTTGAATTATTTAAAATATTGCTGATATATCCAATAAACTGATTTTTTTTTACATTTTTAAATTTATGAAAACAAAATGTTAACTTAAACCTTAACCTTAAACTTTCAAGAATATACAAATGTATCGATATAAATATAATACTATATTATTAAAAAATAAAGCATTTTAAAAATTATATATATAATATTAATTATATATATATAATTTCAGTATTTATTATCAAATATTCATTAAGTTATAAGCATATATCTAGAGGTCATATAAGTCCCTAATACAGACACTCTATATGTCTTAATGCGGACACCCTATAACCAATCAACGCGCAGCGTATGAACTATTCCGAATTTCATAAAAATCGCGTGCGTTATAATATTAATACCTTAAAAAAATGTTAACTTAAACCTTAAACCTTAACCTTTCAAGAATATACAAATGTATCGATATAAATATAATACTATATTATTAAAAAATAAAGCATTTTAAAAATTATATATATAATATTAATTATATATATATATAATTTCAGTATTTATTATCAAATATTCATTAAGTTATAAGCATATATCTAGAGGTCATATAAGTCCCTAATACAAACACTCTATATGTTTTAATGCGGACACCTTATAACCAATCAACGCGCAGCGTATGAACTTTTCGAATTCCTTGAATTGAATTCCGAATTTCATAAAAATCGCGTGCGTTATAATATTAATACCACCAATAAAGCTAAATATAACATTTTTAATATTTAGATACTTAAATTGTATTAATAATTAAAAAATAATAAAAATAAATAAATTATTAACTAATTAACTTAGAATAAATTATTCATAAAATTAATTATAAATAATTTAATTATAATTTGTCTGATTGATTCATCAATAATATATAGTTTATCTAGTGGTATATATGGTGTCCGTATTATAATACATTGTATACGTAGTCGGACATGGGTACCGAATACGGACACCCCGTTATCTATGGAATTAAAAGATTAAATAAAATTTTAAAATTACAATAATATCTATAATCATATAAAATTAATTTTTGATTAAAATAATGAATTATAAAATGTCAAGACCATTAATTGTTGAAGTGTCCATATTAGGTTACTTTCCCATATGTGAAATATATTAATGGTTTAATTTATATTTACATAATAAGATTTCTTCATTATTTAAAAATAATTAATTGATTATAAATATAGGTTCATCAATATATTTATCAAACTTAAAATGACATGTAATCTAACACGTTTTTATATATGTAGTAAGGCCGGAATGCCTCTTTGTCGTTTTGTATTAAACAAAACGTGAATTGCTTTAACAACTTTATTAAACCTAAAACCTAAAGAAATAGTAATAATAATAATACATGTAGTTTACATTAATGACATGAACCTTACCGTGTATATGTGGTTCGAATAATGTAGTACATATAGCGTATATAATTTGAATGTTACAATTAGAATATAACTATACCTATACGTTACTATCAGAATATCAACTGAATGATGTCGCTGCACTAAACATTCTATGTTATAGGTGCACGACGTTAATTGGTTGATTCTACGTGACGCACTGATGCGTGATACGCCACGCTATATCGACAGATTAGTGCATTGTATGCATATTCGCTGGGTCTTATATATTGCGTAATATCACTATATAACATCCACCCAACCTCTGAAGAAAAATTTGCCCTAAAATTTCAAACATTACCAACAACTAACTTTATATTTTCCCTATTCTCTACTCTAGTATTATCACCATATATAATCTTATATGCCGATGTCCCCTTTACCCTTCCTTCAACTTTCCACAATTCATCTCCCCAATAATTTTCTAGTTTCCTTCTCCCTAATACTCTATTTTTTATACGTACTACACTACCTTCCTCTAGTATATCCTCCCTTTCAATATCTAATTTCCTATTTTCCTCTTCCACTACCTTAGCATCCATAATCTTTTTATTCATTTTCAATACCCTATTTGTATCTACAAGCCATTCTCCTTCCAATTTATTTGCCATGCCACTTAACTTCCTATCTATCGGTAACCTCTCTTCTCGTCCAAACATCAACTGAAATGGGGAATAGCCAGTTGTCGTATGTTTCGTTATATTATAATAGTAAACTACCCTTTGCAAATGTTTTGGCCATTTTCTTTTTTCTTCTACACTGAGTACTCTTAGCAGACTTATTATCGTCCTATTCATCCTCTCACATTGCCCATTACCCTTGGGATGATATGGACTCGATCTACTTTGTTTTATACCAAATAAATTACAAACTTCCTTCACCAAACCTGCCTGGAAATTACGTCCTTGATCGGTATGTATATGTTCTGGTATTCCATAATCATATACCCATTCATTTAATAAAATCTTTGCTACGGTTTCAGCACTCTGATCTCGTGTTGGAACTGCTCTTACAAACTTGGTATATGCATCAGTCATTACTAATACATTTTCTCGATTATCTGTAGATTTATCTAAAGTTACGAAATCTAAAAATAGAAGTTCTAATGGTCTACTAGCCCCTAGACTACCTAATCTTATTATCGGTTTTCTTACTATTCCCTTGGACCTACTATATACCTCGCATTCGTTGACATACTTTCTTACATCTTCATATTTACCTTTCCAGGTATACCACAGATTAACAGATTAACCCTCGCCATGGATCTCTCAATTCCCTGATGTCCATTATCATCATGTATCCCTTCTAATACTTCCTTAATCAATGACCTCGGTAAAACTAAAATTGTATCTCCCTCCTAACTATTCTTATATAATATTCCACCCTCTAACTTATATCTCTCTACTTTCTCCCCTTTCTCTAATAAATCTATAATACTTAGTAACCCGCTTTCCTGCATCTGTTTCTCCCTTAATGACTCTCTATCCATTTGACCTATTATTTCAATTTCATTCACATCCCAATCTCCTCCTACCTCTACATGTCTCAGATCCAAATCTTCCTCATACATAGTATTACTATCCTCTACCTCTGAATTACTATCCTGTTTTCTTGATAAGGCATCTGCTACAATATTTTGTTTTCCTGCTCTATATTTAAATGTAAGTTCAAATAGTGCTAATCTACCTATCCACCTCTATTCTAAAGCCGAAAGATCCTTCTTATTTAATATGCAAGCAACTGCGCTATTATCAGTAATCACCTGACATTTAGATCCTAATAAGTAGTGTCTAAACTTATCTGATATAGTCCATACTACTGCTAAAAATTCCAACTTTTTAGCTGAATAATTCGGCTCATTTCTCTCTCCCATATTCAGTGATTTACTAGCATATGCTATTACTACCCCTTTTCCATCTATTTCTTGGCTTAATACTGCCCCTAGACCTCTATCCGATGCATCTGTCTCTACTGTAAATGGTCTATCATACTTTGCTATTCCTAATATTGGTGCACTCACTAATTTGTCCTTCAGTGCTTCCATCGCCTGGTCACATTCCTTATTCCACCCTATCAATACTTTTTTACTCCTAAACCTACTTACTCTCTTTTCACCTACACGCTTATCTATTCTATTCAACTCGTTTAGTGGAGATACAATTTTAGCAAATCCTTTGATAAACCGTCTATAATATGAACATACTCCTAAGAATGATCTTAATTCCTTTAAATTGTTAGGTTTCTCCCACTCCACTATCGCTTTAGTTTTCTCCTTAATAGTACTTATACCCTTATTCGATATATTATAACCTAAAAAAACTACTTGTTCTATACAAAATTTACACTTCTTAATATTAAGTTTTAATCCAGCGCCCTCTAGCTTACCCAATACTAATTTTAAATGTTCTATATGCGATTCTACTGTTGGTGAGAAAACTAACACATCATCTAAATAGCATACAACTGACTCAAACATTTCATCCCTAAATAAATTACTCATCATTCTTTGAAATGTTGCAGGGGCATTTATTAGTCCAAATGGCATACTTTGGAATGTGTAAACTCATATAATCCCCACGGGGAACTAAAAGCTGTTTTATGTTGATCTGATTTATCAACTCTAATTTGATTATATGCTGATTTAAGGTCTATACATGAACAATATTTCGCACTACCTAATGCCTCTAATGAATCATCAATACGATGTATTGGATACGCGTCCTTAATGGTTTTTTTATTTAGTTTTCTATAATCGACACATTATCTAATCTCTCCACTACTTTTTCTAACTATTACTAATGGACTCACAAATTCACTACTAGATTTCACTATTACCCCTTCCTCTATCCACTCATCTATCTGTTTTTTTACATCTCCAACTAATGATTTTATTATTCTCCTATACGGTTGTGCAACTGGTATTTCGTCTATAGTTCTAATCCTATGTGTTCCTACTGCTAAACCTATACTATTACCCTTTACATGAAATATACTCTTATATTCAGTTATTAATTGCTCTACTTGTTTTCTAAAACCTCCTTTTAACCCTATATATGCTACATCTAGTGAATTACTCTCTACCCTATTTACTTTCCTACTTATAATCTCCTTTAATTTTGTTTCTTTATCCCCTAACCATACATATTCAAATTTCTCCAATATATTCATTACAATTATACATAGACTATCTATCTGAGTAACTACAAATATCACATCCTTACATTTCTTATTCCACATAAATGCGTCTACTTGTACCACTCCCATCGTTATTAATTTACTACCATTTGCTGTCCTCAAATTACTCAACCGTTTATCCTCTATCAACTTTAGACCCCACTTCCTAACTAAACTTATAGGAATTATCGATACTTGACTACCTGTATCTACGATAAAATTGCTACTTCTACCCTCTATGCTACATAATACTACTGGACACTTACTCATACAGGACATTTCAACACTATATATGCCTCCCCAATGTTTACTGTGGAGGATACCCGTTTCCCGATCCCCTAATTCTACACCATCTTGCTGAATGGCCTACTCCCCCACAATTATAACACCTCTGTTCTCTACTCCCACTATTATGATTTTGTCTACGTGCCCCACTTCTATACCACTCTACCTCTATCTTTAAATCTCCTACTTCCTTCCTCAATTTATCTGTATCCACTTGCTCTATTCTATAAAACTCATTATATATCTCCTTTATTCCTCCATATCTATACTCAAACTCCTGTGCCGCTATCCTCAATTCCGTAAATGTTGCCTCCTTATGTGTATTCGATAATAAATGGTATCTTAATATGTCCTCCCTTACATTACTCCTAAATACTTCTGCCATTAAATCCTTACACCCATCTACTTCCTTAACCCTCATTCCCAATCTAAACAACTCATCCGAAAATTCCATTATACATTCTCCTACCCTCTGTTTCCTCCCTACTAACTCCCTTAATCTTTACCCTTTAGACCCACACGACCCATCCCTATCTCTCAGTACTTTAAATATTTTGTCTATACATGTGACAACCCCTATTTGTGAGCATAATTCTAGTTTTGCCCTATTCTAGATATAGTATATACCCGGCTGCCTCATCTCCTTTCATACCTATTAGCCTAACGCACTCTTCCGCCCTCATAATCCACCCCTCTACATCACTCTCATCTATATAATTATCCAGCTTAACATAATTAGTATCTCGTTTGGGAGGTCTACCCAAGGGTTTGGTGGATTCCTCAGTCATGATAAGAAAAAAATATTTATAATTAAATTAAAGATAAAAAAATGTAGCCCAGCAAATAATATAATACAACGCACTAACCCGTTCGACGGTTTTTGTTGGGGTTTTAGAGTATATTTAGATATTGCCAAGAGTTTCGATGTGAGGTCATCATTAATTGAATTATTTTTATTATCCAAAGCGCCTATGTTGATGCCAAGATATCTATAAGTGTCTTCTATATTTAGCGCTTTAATTGTAGAATTATCAATAGATATAAAATATAAAACTATATGGGTTACATATCCATTGTTTTTTCTTTGGGTTAATAATTATATTAAATGTAGCGCATTTTGATTTGTTAACGTTTAACCCACATTGAGCTAGTATAAATAAAACATGATCAACTTGATCTTGCATCATTACATCATCTTTCGCAAATAAAACCAGATCATCTGCAAATGCCATATGGCTTATTGTACTATTTCCTTGTAAATTAATACTACCTGGCATATTATCAGTTACATAATCTATAATGGAATTAAAAAGAGCGGGAGACATTGGGTCACCTTGTTTTACTCCACGATTGACTGGTATACTAGGTGATATTCCAGTTTTATATTTTATTTGAGTTGAACAATTAGAATAAGTATGCATGATATAACTTGTATACATTTTAGGAGTCCCTACTCTTTCGGCTAATGCAACAATTGAGTTGTGAGATACCGTATCAAAAGCTTTAGAAACATCCAACAAACACATCTTTAATGGGCGTAATGCATTTTTATGCTGATATATAATAGATTTAAGTAAAAAGATATTCTCAGCAATACCATCACGTCGAACAAAAGCTTTTTGCCGTGGATTAAGACTAATTGTGTTTTCAATTCTGCGTGCCAACATTTTATGGAAAAGTCTACATAATATCGATGACATAGTTATCGGACGATAATGGGACGGCTCAGTACTGTGCTTAGTTTTAGGGATTAAAGTAGTTAGGCCTAGTTTAAATGCGGAAGGTGCAGTAGATGATATGAGATAAATATTAAAGCGAGCTGTTATATTATTTAGACCAATTTTAGTTAAATCGCATTTTTTAAGACCATCTATTCCCGGGGCGCCGTCGTGTAATGTGCCGTAACATGAATTTACTTCGTTTATCGTAATTGGGTGTATATATGTATTACTATTATTAACAAATGAGTAGTTGAATGGAATAGATGGCTTACTTATTAACTCACTCCAATATTTAAATTGTAAATCGATTGGCATTTCTTTTATTTCTTTTGTAATATCTTCGCCGTCGAAAATAGATTTAGCGAGCCTGGATCTATTTTTAGAATACATTTGTTGCGTTTTAGCAAATAATAAACACCCTTGTTTACGCTTAACATTTCTATTTGATTGCACGCCTATATTATCATTACGTTTTGTATTGTTAGAAATAATATTGTTACGTAATATTTTTGGTTTTTTTTAGATTGAACTATAGATGAATTAATTAATTGTTCATAATCTAGGTCTATTAGATTTTGAATATTGTTGAAATTAAAATGCTGTATATTTAATTGTAAACTAGGTAATATGTATTTACTAGGGTGTAAATCTAAGATATATTGTAAAATATTTGTTTTATTAGTTAAATCAATATTGTTTTGTGATCTAGGACCTGTAGATAAATCATAACAATAGCTATTCGAGACATTAGAATTAATCGTTTCGCATGGTTGCGTGTCTTTAATAGTGTTTATATGAATGTTGTTATTATGTAAAATGTTAGTTTGTATATTGTCAATGTAATCTGATAAATGTGGTGTATCTAAATGTATGGGCAAAGTGTCGTTAGAGTCATAGTTAGTACTGTTAGTATCAGTAATGTTATCAGTATCGTATGTATCTTCAGTATCGTTATTGGGATTATTAGTTAGTAGATTGTCTATGTGCAAAACAGGCTGTACAATATGAGTTATATTAACGTATGTCTGGAGTGATCGAACCAGTGATTTGTACTTCGCAGATGACCGATGAGTTGTGATAGCCTGTAGAGACCTCTCAGTAAACTTCTCCGCTATCTCCTTATTGATTGGAAACCTCTTCGAGTCACTTTTTTTGGAAAGTATATCAATTTCGATTAACGCAAGCTTTCTCGAGACGCCTTCAGACCAACGCTGTCTCGACTGGGACGTGATGTTGTTTACTATTGTATCTGTGTACTCAATATGGTATGCATGTGCATGCATACGTCGACGATGAATAGCAAGTCCACGAGTACCCTTGAACTGCTTACAACAGGTTATGCAATATCCTTCATTGGGTTGATCCATTAGGGCGTATAGAATCTATACGTAAAGTTGTATATATATATATATATATATATATATATATATATATATATATCTAAAATGAAATTAGTAAATATATTTGTTAGAATAGATATAAATATATTTTAATAATATACCAGAAACTTATTTATCTAAATTACATCCTATACAAAATCATGTAATCGTAAGTGGTAAGTGCATACACAATGTACGTATATATAGCCAATTCCCTATATATCCTAGAATATCAAACGCTATCCAGATTTATATTAATTTATATTATACTATATATTATCAATTTTGTTTTATATCTAAATACATGTCTATAATTTGATACATCAGTAAATAGTATTTACTAAATACAATGCATCAGACATCATTATGACTTATTTAAAAATAGATTAGCTTGCACAACATGTTTTATATTCTATGTAATATATTTGTAACATAGATATTAAAATTATGATCTCTAAAGTTAGTATGAATATTATTCATTATTTACTTTTTTCAATTATTGATGTATATTTATATATATTTATATATTTATATTAATATATACATATATATATATATATATATATATATATATATATATATATATACACGCACACATACGACAAAAAGTAGACGTGTTTATAATTTTGGAATTCATATTCGATTATTGGCCGACTAATCGACTTCAGAGGATCTCCCTTTGAAGATATTTGATAGAGTAGTCGGCTGACTACTCACCCTGCTTATAAGTTTAGTTAAACTTATTTCTAAATCATATTTAATTGATATTTATTACATAAATATTATTAAATTCCTTGGAATCAATCTGTCATGACCTAATTCTTGAACCAATCAAATTACTGGCAAAATCACTGATTTATATTTAGATATGTTTGAATCTAATCAGTGATTGCACGCACGCAATTTTATATTGTATATAATTTGATTAGCATTATACTGATATGCATTGATAAATATATGTATTATACTACTAATATATATATATATATATATATATATATATATAAATATATATATTTTCTCTCTAATTCAGTTATAAAGTACGAAGTAAATTATGGCTAATAGATTAATTATAGTAAATGAAGTATTGTGCTTCTGTGTAAATGCAAGAGAAACGATGAATAGAGATTCCATTCAAATGGTATTATCTGGATTTTTCACAACTGATGAACTTTTAAATGCAAAAAAGTGTATTACAGATATAGATTACATTGTAAAGTTAATGGAAACTAGTGAATCTAGGCTCAATGTTAAGCGTAAAGCGCCGAACCTAGCTGAAAAGATCTCTAAAGATCTCGTAGCTATCCTTGATCTGATTGATGAGTTCAATTCTCCATCCATACCATTATTTGTTGCATCTGATATTAGGAGATTACCGCCAATTGGTGATCAGAATACAAATATGGCTGCAATACATTCAGCTATAATTATGTTGCGAAATAATATTAACCTAATTAATGAATCAATTGCACCACTGCTCGATAAATCTTCAGTAAATCACGTACAGATTAATAATTTATTGGATAATACATCTGATAATATATCCTCAGATAAACAAGTCAATCCTACTGTGAATAATGATCTGAATAAGAACTTGACCTATGCATCAATCGTAAATTCTAAGACTTCTGATGATGGATTTAGACTGGTGAATCCTAAGAAACCAAAGAAAGATAAGGATCGATCTTCACTGAGTACTACACGAAAAAAGCAAGATATCTACGTCGGGAAGGGGTCGTCTGAAGCATTAGGAAAAACTCCTGGTAGGCGTTGTCATTTATTCTTATCGCGTATTAATATTGATGTAACAACAGATGTTTTAAAAACTTATATATGTAATGAATTTAAAATTTCCGATAATGATTGTCAGGTGGAAAATATTAATACTAGACAAAAATTTGTATCATCTTTTAAGGTGAGTTTGATGATTGATAGTGTCCAAGATGCTTATGATGGTAATAGATGGCCAAAAGGAATTATTATAAAGAGATTTTTTATTAGAAATAATAATAATGCTACTAATAATAGTTCATATGCAATTAATGCATCTGCATCTACATTAAATCAATGAATCTAAATAATAAGCTTAAGTTAATGTCTTTAAATTGTAATGGCATAAAAAATAAAATAGATGAAATATTAGATTTTTATAATAATGTAGATTTATTCTGTTTCCAAGAACATTGGCTTTCTACTGAAGAATGCCTATTGTTCAATACTATAAGTGATATGTTTTGTGGTTATGGTAATGCAGCTTTTGACAACTCTCAATTGAGAATAGGTAGACCGTTTGGTGGGGTTGGGTTTATGTGGAATAAGAATATTGATAGATATGTCTCAATTATAAAATCAGATTATGATTGACTAATTTGTATTAAAATGTTTAATTTCTATATAATTAATGTTTATATGCCTTATGAATGTCCTAATAATGTAGATAAATGTAATACTCAATTGATACAACTTTTTTTATATTGTGATTGTCTTAATACTAGCAATTATTGTATAATTGGTGATTTAAATTCTAATATTTTGAATTTAAAATCTTTATATAGTAATAATTTAATAAAGTACTGTGATGAAAAAAATTTGATTATATCTGATAGTTTGCTTCTTGAGCCTAATAGTTATACCTGCGTAAGCTCTGCTTGGAATTCTTTTTCTTGGCTAGACCATGTTATCTCAACAAATGATATGCATATTTCTTTAATTGACATTACTATTGATTATTCTTTTATACTCTCGGATCATCATCCGTTATTAATAACTGTAAGACAAGATAATACACATTTAGTAGTTTCAAATGACTCTAAAGTGAATAAGAGAATAAAATGGAATAATCTAAATAAAAAGCAAATATTATTATACAAACAGAATACAAAATTTAGACTCAATAGATTAATTACTTCAATTAATAGTAATAATAATGTTAATTTTTCAGAATCAGTATACAATACACTATTAAGTATACTTTTAAGTGAATCTGATGTATTACATATTAAACTTAAAACTAATTTCAAAAATCTTCGGTCAGAATGGACTAGTGACGTAAAAAAGTATCATTCGATTGCTAGATCACATTATTTAATATGGAGATCAGTAAATAATCCCCGTTATGGTATAGTTTATGATAACATGGTTATGTCGAGGAGAAAGTTCAAATATGAGTTACGCACAAGTAAAGCTTATTATAGCCGAATAAAAGCGAATGATGTTGCATTCAAATTAATAAATGATCGTAATTCATTTTGGAAAATTGTATCTAGTAAATTAAAAAAAAACTTATCAAACAAAATAATATTGATAATGTACATGGCTTATCTGATATTGTAAAATTCTGGTTCAATCATTATAGTTGCATTTTCAATAGATGCAAAGATGGTCATTACCCCTACCAAATAGTGGATATTAATGAAATAGTTTATACAGATAGAAATGAAATATCATCTATTATTAAGACTATTAAAAAAGGTAAAAATGTGGGTCCTGATGGATTATCAGTTGAACACATTAATTATGCAGATAATACTATTATAGATACACTAGTATTACTAATCAATAACATGCTTCTAAATTCTTATTTCCCGAGTAAGTTAATTGAATCATATATTTTACCCATTATTAAAAATAAAAACAAAAGAACTACTGATTCAGCGAATTATAGGCCCATATGTATCTCTAATGTAATTTGTAAGATAATTGAGAAAGTAATTTACAATAGAATATATAAACTATTATCTACTCATGATAATCAATTTGGTTTTAAAGCAAAGCTTGGCACGGAAATATGTGTCTTTTCCCTAAAACAGTTGATCAATGATTATAAAAATAACAACACAAATATGTTTGTTGCATTTTTAGATGCATCCAAAGCATTTGATAATATAAGTCACAATATACTATTCGAAAGATTAAGGAATAAAAATGTTCCTATATACTTAATTAATTTTCTAAATTATTGGTATCGAAATCAGCGTATATATATTAAATGGGGAAGCTATAATTCTGATACGTTTAGTGTTGCTAATGGAGTGCGTCAAGGTGGGATATTATCACCTTTACTATATAATATTTATACTGATCCAATGATAGGTAATCTGAACTCTATTAAAACTGGGTATTGTATTAATGGAAATATAATAAATAATTTGTGTTATGCGGATGACACAACCTTATTCTCACCCTCGCTATCTGGTTTGCAGCTGTTGATTGATTGTTGTCAGAAGTTTGCAAATAGTAATAAAATAACATATAATATTGAAAAATCTGTTATCCTACCAATTTATTATAACAAATCTCATCATAATCCAATTAAGCTACATATTGGAAATACATGCTTGAGAGTAGTAAAAGCTTATAAGTATCTTGGACACTGGATTTCTGATAATTTATCTGATGAGATGGATATAAACTGTAATATTAAACGTCTTTACACAACTAGCTATTCTCTATCTAATAGATTTAGAAACTGCTCGAAATATGTATGTATATTGCTTTTTAAAACATTCTGCTCTAATATGTATCTTTGTAGTCTATGGGATACAGATAATGCTTACTTTAAAAAAATTCAAGTAGCATATAATAATGCATATCGCATATCCCTTGGCTATAAACCTAGATGCAGTGCATCCGAAATGTACCTATATGATAATGTCGATAATATTATTATAAAATTACGTAAGTCGTATTACTCACTATATAATCGTGTTAAATTATCTGACAATTCTATTATTAAAATGATATATTTATATAATGTTTCTCGCCCGTCGTCAATATTTAAAACATGGTGTACATCATTGTTTTTTTAACTATATATTATTTGTAATTATATACTTATATATATAGATATGTGTTGTATAGTTGTATTTAATTTTTTTTGTGTTTTGTTTATCTATGGACTGTTTATGTCTGACTCAAATAAATAATAATAATATAATAATAATATATATATATATATATATATATATATATATATATATCTTCAAAATATACAAAAACCTAAAATATAATATATTATTTTAAAGCATTTTACCATGAAAATGATATAACTATATTAGAAAACTAACAGAAAAATATAAATTATTCTAATAAATATTATTATTATTAATAATATTATATAATAAAATATCACACCATATACGTTGTACACTGTATAACGTATATTGCACTGTACTATGAACATTATACGTTGTAAAATGTAAGTAATAAATAGTTGAAAGTTTACCCATAATAAACATTAGCATATATATCAATATTTAATATAATTATTAGCTCTGAATACCACAACAACTATATATGTAACTACCATTTCATCAAATGAAAGTTAGTGATTAAAGTTAAATAGATAACACTAACATAATATAACTAATAGTTAATATTTCATAATATTCACCATTATAATATAATAATGTTTTTATGTGAATATATAAATAATGAAATATAGTTTCAATTTAATTCAAAAAAAAAGTTACCAAAATAACATATTTTCAAAGATTGAAATTAAGAATGAAAGTTATATAATAATTTTTAATATATTATCCAAATTAACAATAAAATGATATATATATAATTAAACTTTTTTAAATTAATATGAAAATATGAATATGTTTAATATAATATTGTTTAACCACAATACTGATATAGTCAATAGGTATAAGTATAGCCTATATTAGTATGCATTATATATGGGTTATGTTTTTATACAAAAATCAGTATAATAATCTACATTAGTATAATAATATACAATCACAATCATATCATAATACCTAATATCATAAATATATGCATTTATTTATTATCATGTTTCAATTGAAGGCATAAATCAAAAATGTAAAAATAATTAATTTAGTATGTCGGCATATATGCCTACATAAGTCAGGTATGAATACTTATTTAAGCACTACCTTCGCGAGCCTACATATAAATAGAAACGAAAACGACTAGTTTTTAAAAATCTCCAACTTGAAATATTTTAAATATTATTATATCATTTTTCGCAAATGTAATAATAATTCGTCATTCTATCATAATTACGATTTTTTTTATAATATACATTTGGTTCATAATAGGAGTTATTTAATTATTAATATGAACAAAATGAAGAAAACTAGAAATAAAATTGTAACTATTAAATAATAATTTAAAAAAAACATAATTATTATGCATTTAAATAGTTTCTAAATATTCTGACAATTATAGCAATTTTATAGAATAGAAAAAGTTTTGGACTTTTTAGTAAAGCAATACTAATAAAATTAACATTATGAGAAAACAGATATCACAGTTTATTGAAATATTGTCATATAATTATAATAAATAAAGATTTAGTATTTATACATAATTATAACATAATGTATACTCATAAATATAGCGAATTTAGGTATACTCTTTATAAGAAATGATACATAAATGATTAAAAATGTATTTTCTATATAATATTTATTTTATTTTTTTATAAAATTAAAATGTTGAATGTATTATATCCCTTGCTTGATACAGTATATTATGATGATATATCATTATCGTGACTTCACTGTATATATATATATATTATATATATATATATATATATATATATATATATATATATATGTATATATATATATATATATATATATATTAAGGATATTTAAACTTTAGAATTTACATAAATATATTTTTAAATATATAAAAAAAACCATAAAATGAAATATTTTTTTTTTAAACCTTTTAACTGTTTTTAAAACCTTTATCTTATGTGTATTTTTAATATTTTATTTTTTAATTTAAATTTTCTTGAGGTCTATATAATTAATCTGAAATTGTAAGTGATTATTTTTGTGTATTGTATTATTATTGTATATTAGGTGTAATTGTAATTGTATAGCTTTGTATTGTGTTTTTTACGTTTTGTTTAATTACCTAATTATTTTTTTTAATTTTGATTATATTTTAATTATTTTATTTATTTATTTTATCTCAAATTTTATTTACATGATGAATGTATTATGGGGAGTTTTTTAAAAATATTTATATTGTTTAACAATTTAAAAAAGTAATCTATATGAATATACATTTATAGTAACATTTTAACTATTTTATATTGTGTTTTTTTTTGGTGACGGCTGATGTTTTTGTAATTGTGTGGTATGGTACGTGTCGGGGAAAGGGATATACTTTTACTGAGAGGAAAGTATTGCCAGTGTTCTTATTATTGGCACAAATAGGTTCCCTAAGGCATTGGACCTGATGAACCCATACCCCTGAAGTTGATACACAATATTTCCTCATTAGTTTCAATTACTGTTGGCTACTCTGGTTATAATTTTAATGATTAAATATATCGTATTTTTATAAGTGTATTATTTTAATAGATTACTAAATAATTAAATTTTATTTATAATTTGTTTTTTAACATATATTTTTGTATATATTTTGTGTATATATTTTATATACATATATATTTCTTTTACTAACTTTAACTCTTAATATTTTATTTATTTTTATTTTACTTTTACTATAATTTTCTCCTCATAATTGTCCTATAGGAAAGTGAAATAGGTAAACGACTAGATAAGCATAGCGCTTCTTCGTTTACCATGGTCATACCTAAATTCTGATTATTATTATTATTATATATATATATATATATATAGATTATAACTATTATACAATATTATTTTGTATCGTAAACATAAAAGTATTACAATTTAATATAATTAATGCATTTAAAATATTAAAATAATTTATAATTAATTTAATAATTTATATAATATTTAGAGTATTACAAACCAGATGAAAGTGACACTAATTTATGGAAATATATAATAGGTTAGATATATACAATATTGCATTCTTCTTTTATCCTATTTTCTTAGGATTTGTACTCACTAAATTATGGTCAGTTTTCATCCTGGCATAATATTATAATAATATCTAAAATATTCTAAAAAAATAAAAATAGAACCAAACTCCCTGAGATCCATGATCTCCCGACCTCCAATCTACCCTCATTAAGTAAAATACTAGAAAGAATTATCTCGAAACAACTTATCAAGTATTTAAATTAAATAATATTTGTTAACCGGTTTTAAAATTCTTTTAGGGCTAATATACTGAAAAAACTATACTTAGAAATTCTGAGACATTATTGTCTACCCTAAATATCAATACATGTTTCCATCTATTTCTACTTGATCTATAATATGCTTTCTCATAGTGACCATAATATATTAATCGCTCAGCTTATTATGAGGGTATATCTGGCATAGCAGTATAATGATATATTTATTATCTTACAAATTCTATTTTATATATTATGTTAGATAAATCTAACTTTACTTATCTACGCTTAACTTAAGATTCCTACACGGATGCGCTATATATAGCTATAGTCCCTATATATTATATATATATATATATATTTATATATATATATATATATATATATATATATAACGGGTATACCCGCTCTAATGCTAATATAATTAAGAATTACCCGAATATTCACAATCATATTTTTTTTCATACCTATGTTATTTAGTTTTTTTAAACTTTTTCCCCATTTAACCATTTCCCTACCTTCCCATAATACGATTATTAATTATAAATATCTGAATTAACTGAGTGTACACAACACATAATTTAAATTATTGCTTGCTAATAGGTCTACACCACATCGTGATGGCGGCCTAGCTATGTTATTCCCATCGGAACTTAAGCTTATTTCATCATCTACCCCATGTTTCTCTTCATGTGAAATTATTATCTGTAATATTCAGTTTCCTTCCTTATTTACCATTGTAATTATACTTATCTACATTCCACCTTCATCTAGCCTACGGAATTTCTTAACTAACCTCTCCTCTATCTTAGAATCTAACACATCGGTTAACACGGTTATTCTTGGTGATTTTAATATTCAAATTAATAATGATAATTATGCTTCCTTATCTCTGAATGAACTTATATTTAAGTATTCCTTGACGCAACATATTCGTTTTCCTACTATCACCAATGGTAATACTATTGACTTAGTTTTATCTTTAGCCGATTCTAATTTAATTTCATATCCCACTAAAAGTTCTCTAATATCTGATCACTTTGCCATTTTATTTGATTTGAACTTGCCGGTGACACAAATTAATCGATCTTCAAGAAAGTTTCGGAAAATCTCCTCTATTGATAAACCAATTTTTAACTTATAACTCTGTATTCCATCAACTTAACAACAGTATATCTTCTGATATTTCTACACTTTTTGATTCTTTTAATTTGGCAATATCTCATTCGCTTGATATGTGTGCACCCTCCATTACTCTTATTAACCTTATTCCAAGTCTCCCTGGTTTAATACTGAGATTATTAAACTAAGGCAACTACTTCGTAGACCACAACGTAAATATGCATCCTCTAAACTTGACTCTGATCTTATTGCATTTAAAGTTTGTCGATCGCTTTACAATAATAAACTTCTCTCTACCAAATTGTCCTACTTCACTGATATTTTCGGTAGTTATGGAATAAATTCTAAGCAAGCTTACACATTATCTGTCACCTTAGTAGGTAAAACCAGACCAAGCATCTTCCTGACCAACCTGATTCAGTTATTTGTTCCTTGTTTGCCAATTTCTTCCAACACAAAATGTCTAGTATTATCAATGTACTTCCAAACATTAACTCGGCACGACTCAATCTCAATTTAACATCCATTCTGAATCATTGGTCATGTTTCACGCTTCCCACACATGACATTGTACTCTCTCTGATGACATCATTGAAAATTAATTCCCCACGCGATCCAATTCCACTCAATCTACTTCGTTCATTATCACTATATTTTATTGGACATATCACTAAAATCATTCAGTTCTAGTGATTCTGATCTGATTCATATGTCTATGTTTAATTAAAGTATTACTGATATCATTGAATGGTACTCTCATAACTCTCTCTCCTTAAATATGACTAAAACTGATACTATCATATTTTCGAGACCCAGTTCTCCTCTATCAATCACTCATCTTTTTACTATCTCTTCCAACTTCTCAATCTATAACTACGTTCGGTTTCACTTTAACCTCTCACCTAAATTAATGTGTATATAATGTTATTTTGTTATTTTTATTTGGTGGAGTCCTTTCATCCCATCCAGGAACTTAGATGAAGTTTTCACTTATAACCATATATGGCTCTAATGTCCCTTCGAAGCCGCTCCCATGTTAAGGCATCCATGGTTTTAACGAGAGCCGATCATTTATTTATACACAATTATATAAGATCATTTCTTAATAATATTTTAAGACCCATTTTATCAAATTAATTAATGGTCCGGACGAGGCTCGAACCAGTGTCCTACTGCTTGTGTGTCTGACGCATTAGCCACTGAGCCACACATGCAGTTAAACATAAATTAACTACAGAGTGTTCCAGGTATCCTTCACCAATACTTTTAGCAGTATGAATTTTTCAAATATTTATCTTCTGTAAGAACTTCCCAAACGTCTAGTATACAATGTATCCTACTTATATATAACAACATTCTAATATAACTAAAGTAACTGAACTAAAAGATGTCTACATTCTATGCTATACATATCCTCATACATAAAGTGAAATACCTTTCTCTCACTTAACATTATTTACTCTACATAACACATATCTCTTCTAAAACATAAATTGCGTACTACTACTATTATATTCTGAAAATAAGATAATATATAGAATTAACCACTTCTAAACTCATTAAAAATACGAATTATATATTGAAACTTTGTATTAATATGAAAAAAGCTCTATATAAACAAATATTTACAGCTTACTAAACATATCTATTATAACTACTTTAACTACGTCACATATGTATCATAACTAGAATAAAACTAAACGGTTGACTAATCATAATATATTTAATCTAAAAACGTAAAATACATATAACTCGTTTGTGGGAAAACAATGTTTCTTGATATTAAAGTCTGGAACGGCCGGCCATATACATTATATAACTATATATCAGTTATTATTTATTAAAATCTCAAATTAAAAAATACTTCCTATCAAATTAGACAATTGAACACGTATTATTATAATAATGGTTATTATTATTACTATTATTAATTGTTTATATATAGATAAATAAGACCTGCATCCTATCAATTGAAAATATTGATGGAAATTTACTATATAACATATCCCTTGTTCAAAAAGATATATATTATATATAGTATTATTTTTAAGATTATCATGTATATATTATAATTAATCATTAAAAGTGTACATATAGTATAATTGATAAAACTTCTAAGTAATTACCCACATAAAATAATATATTTATGGTTTGATATATCATACTATAGTATATTTATGTTTATCATTTACTTATTTATATCGTAACTGTTTTTTCAATCATGTTATTTATAATATGAACTACATATTTTATAATTAACTATTAAGTACATTATAACATAGGTTAGCTCTATGAAATACATATAAACGTATATTTTAAAATAAACATAAATATAAATTCAATATTTTAAATCATATATGTATTAATCGAAAAATAATAAAAGTATAATAATAAATATTTGGCGTACACGATACATATTACATAACAAGTTCATTATTAATATTATAGATAAAATGATGTTATATAATGATATATATATACATTATATAATATATAATATTATGACAAATAAATTCATTATGAACAATATTGATTATAAGTTCATTGCAATCCTATTATTTGTATCCAATTGTACTTATATTCAGAGTTAGAAT
This sequence comes from Osedax fenrisi, assembly GCA_964019155.1. Taxonomy (NCBI): domain Eukaryota; kingdom Metazoa; phylum Annelida; class Polychaeta; order Sabellida; family Siboglinidae; genus Osedax; species Osedax fenrisi. The sequence goes on from OZ025244.1 coordinate 40,428,953, forward strand.
CGTGAACGGTATTCATCTCGAATACAACAAGTGAACATGTTAATAATAGGATATCAATTCAAAGGTAAAAGTGGTAGTATGATTCTCAGTAATATTCCACTTATCATATAGTACGCTATCGGGTGGGTAACGTATTAAATTAGTGATAATTCAATTAATTAAGTTATTAATGTATTAAGTAACCACTCTGGTATATTCGATTAAATAAACGATACACCATTCGATCTAACAGATTGTCCTCGACACATATGTACGATACATCCCTATTCGGCTAGGTGGTTACGTAAGAGTTTGACCCCTATCGAGACCACGCCCCCACAAATTTAGAGACAGTCGGTCACGCCCTAATATTCGTCCGCTGAAGTGGAGCGGCGTGATCTCCTCTCTATCTGATTCATGGCTTCGGTCATAGCCACCAGGGCCGCCCAAGTCTCACTTCCTGTACCGATTATCTCAGTAGCTGGTAGCAGGAACCTGTATGTTATATGTATGTTATTGTTATTGTTATTTTTATTTGGTGAAGTCCTTTCATCCCACCCAGGAACTTAGATGAAGTTAAAACTTATAATACATGGCTCTAATGTCCCTTCGAAGCCGCTCTCATGTTAAATCATCCATGGTTTTAACGAGAGCCGATCATTTATTTATACACAATTATATAAGATCACTTATAAATAATATTTTCAGACCCATTTTATAAAATTAATTAATGGTCCGGACGAGGCTCGATCCCGTTTACTACTGCTTGTGTTAACCACTGAGCCACACATGCAGTTTATACCAATATATATATATATATATATATATGATGATGTTGATGTCGATGTGTTGTTATTGACGACTTATAATATAGTTAGATAGATAGATATATAGATAATGGTTTATTGAATAGATTCAAAACGATGGGTAACACTAAATAATAATGACATAAATGTATAAAGATTATAAGAAATATAAATAAGTTATGATTTACACACGCACACACACCGGAAGTAAATAACATAATAAAAAGTCAATTGATGTTGAACAAACGAGCTGAATACAATCATCAGATAAATATTCCGAGCTAGTTGTTGTATCGCGTGAAGTTATAATCTTATAATCTTAGATTGTTTTTATGGAATGTATAGAAGTTATATTTTTGTTGCATATACCCGATCGCTAGATTGGTTTACGCTAAGGGGATCCCATATGTTATGAATACAATACAAACAAAATGAGGTAAATTGAATGAATATCAGTTCTATTTTTTTTAGTGGACCTATGTTTTTCCTATCTATTTATACACGAAATTGGCAAATTGCGTGTTATGTGCGGGATCCCCTTAACCCCTTATATCCCCTTAAGCCTCGTCAGAGACTAACATATTTCGATCACTTATTTTTCATAGACATATAGATTTATAATTGATATTAATAAATCACAATACACGTTTGTTACGTAATCCACTGTACGTATGACGTAACAGTTGATTACTGTGAGGTAAGCGTTAACACACACGCGTATATCGTACACACTCAGCACTCGGCTGACATACAGTGGCTAACATACGTATTATAAGTAATCTAGACTATTGTACGTATTATGTCGTTACGCACTTAGTATATTATCATTAATAGGCTACAACTGATACATTATATACTAAGCTACAGTTTTATATATATAGTTAATCATTAACCTAAAGTATACTTCTATGAGAATTAGTAACTTATCATACATGTTGTAAATCGCAAATTTATATTTAAACATAGGTTTTATTAACATATATATATATATATATATATATATATATATATATATATATATATATATATATATATATGTAGTGTTAAGTAACATATTATATAACTACTATTACACAAATATATGAAAGCACGATTAATTGCACACTAATTATAGATGCAATCTATTAAGTATAATAATAACATAATATAAATATAAATTTTTTGAAAATAAATAGCACTATCATTTTAACATATCAATAATTTGTAATAACAATATAAATATATTTAATTTATATCGGTAAATAAGTGAATTTAGGTATTTTAATAATACAGTTAGATATTAATTTTAAATACTAATTACACTGTTATGAAATAGATTACATAATATATATATAGGTAATTGATATTGAAAAAGTATAAACAAACCTATATACAAATATTGATATATATATATATATATATATATATATATATATACAATTATAACTACAATATTATATAAACCCCGTCTAATAATCGGATACATATAGGTACTATAAGTACTATAGTCCTATTAAGTAACCCGTTGATTGCTATGGCGACTAACCCGTATTGACCTTGATCCCTGAGCTCGACGGTGAACACGTACGGAATTCTGGCCACGCCCTTTGCCCAGTCACGTGACGTGCCCGAGCTCGCATCTAACGACGGTGGGCGTGTGTTAACGTACGCGCGTGTATACGCGCGTGTGAAGCGCTAAATAATAACGCTATAGCGTAATGTATAATGTAGTATATATATATAATGTAGTACGTATGACATACATTAAAGATATACATTGATTAATATATAAATATAATTATTAATAGATTATAAATTAAATATATAAATTGATAAATATATTTGTATTGTTATTTTTATTGTTATTTTTATTTTGGTAGAGTCCTTTCATCCCATCCTAGAACTTAGATAACGTTTTCGCTTATAACCATATATGGCTCTAATACCCCTTTGAAGCCGTTCTCGTGTTAAGGCATTAATAATTTAACGAGAGCCGAACATTTATTTATATGCAATTATAATCAAGGTAATTTCTAAATAGTATTTTAAGACATATTTTAATGGTTCGAGCGTGGCCTGAACCCGTGTCATACTGATTGTGTCTCTTACGCCTTAGCCACTGAGCCACACAGTCAGTTATATATATATACAAATATGAGTACAATTTATTTAATTTATATATATTTAATTATTCGATTATATATATATATATATATATAATTAGATGTAATAGTAAACTTGATGGTTTTAATACATATTACGTAAAGTATCTTACATAATATAGACGAAGCTGAGCCGAGTTTATATTTTGTGCCGCTTACTTTGTAGAGAGCGTCGATGGCTTTCTTTCCTACGATCTCCTTAAATCAATGAATCACGTGATTATATACCTATATTTAACGTATATATATTATATATATATATATGTGTGTGTATATTTATATACATAAGTTTTCATATGTGTTACTATTATAACTCATAATATATTAAAAGCTAATGGCATAACTGAATACAATTAGATAAATTACAATATTATAATATTATAATATTGTAATATTGTACAATTTTATTTTATTGTATAATATTTTTCATGTGTAGAATTTTTGCAAATTAAATTAATTTAATTTTCAAATATTATAATTATTTTATTATAATAATTATATAATACATATTTAATCAACTACAATTATATATCATCATTTAATAATATTTAATAATTTTAATAATGATAAGTATTATTTAAATTAGGTACACTAAATCCAACCTAGTAATAATAATAAATAAGTATTTAAGTTTATTCACAATTATTTCTAACATTAGAATATTAGTATATACTATGCAATATTGTGATTATATTATTTGTAACTATACTAAATACTTTATACTCTATACATTTATAATGATGATCAATGGTTTACTACAATTATATGTAGGTATAGATAGGTCTTTTCTCTCTTGTAGGTAGACAATTATTTTTAAATAATTAAAAACATTTGAATGACGGAAATAAAAGTTGGGAGAACAAGTGCATTAATAATATGAATTAACAATGTAATAAAGATAAAAATACAGAAATGATAAGATGGATATGTGTTTATTAGAATGAATGAATGTTTATAGAGGAAAAGAGTTAAGAAGAAATAATATTAAGGAAGAGTTTGTGGAAGTTATTATAATGTATGTTAGCAAAGATCGAATTCCAGAACGTGTAACTGGATTTTATATTATATCTATTATAATAATTATTAAATAAATATTTAAGATAGTTTACAAATTAACCGGGAGATAATACATGGATTGCACGTAGGAGTATGTATCTTCGAAAGATATCAAAATCATTATAGTACTATAATATATAGCTGTAGGAAATATTTACGAGCTCGAGGACACAGCATTAATATCAAAGAGAGAATGGTAGCCATATATATATATGATTGATGATAATATATAAAAGTGTGATCCTTGGGATTTTGACAGAAGTGAAACATATATGTATATTATATACAGTATATAGAATAGTTGATAATATCATTCAGTAAAACAGTAAACGTAGTAGAAAGTGAATCAGAGTAGACAATATGTATATTAGGAGGTTACTAAAGAGGTAAGTAGTTTCTTCGTATGGTTTTTGAACATTGAATTCGTATTTTTTCTATAATTTTATAATTGGTGATATTTAATTCTCAAGAATTTTCTTGAAGTATAATAATAATCTTGAAGAATAAAATCTTGTCATCTAAAAAACGATTATATTTTTTTGAAGAATTTGACGTATAATCATATTTAGAGTAACACTTGGAAAATAATTAGATGTGTGTTATTGACGGTGTTTTTAAATAGATTTACTAGTATTTTATTTTGGAGTTACTAAATTATTATTTAGTTTTAACGCTTGATTAATTCCGAGTTATTAAAATAATGATAATTTAGGTAGACATTAAAGTAAAATAACATCAGCATAACATTTTAGAGGATATTTGGGCATTTTTTGATAAGATCAGCAATATGAAAAATATAAAGAGAACATAGTGAAAGACATACAACAGATATACAGGGAAAATATTGGTAAAATGGAGAAAAGGACAATACGATATAATATATAGAGAGGTAATATTTTGAGAAAATAAGAAATAATAAATGGTGTATTATATCATATAATTCCATCGTGATTAGTATATTATGATCGAGGGTATACAAATCAGATGTAAAGTCAAAGGATTAATTGAAAATAATATGGCATTTAAAATGATAACATTATCATAAATACTGTATAGGAGATTTTTAGTCAAGTAATCGGTTTAGTACGGGTCACAAATAATATATTTATTGATATCGGTGAGAAGTTTTTTGGAGTTGTTTATGTATAATATGTAACTTAATAGTGATAAATAGATAATTATTTGTAAGTTATCATTATTTAGCTATTTAAAGAAAACAAATAAATATAAAAAATAAAATATAGGTACATAAAAAATGGTATATAGACATATTTTCTGGAAATGTCTGCCTTTGAATTTCTAGTAGATTTTCAAGTTGTACTTGAATACCCCCTTTAAAATTACTATATTTCTGGTAAGTTGCCGAAAATTAAGGACGTACACCACTACAATTGTAGTTAACTTGCTTTATATATATAGTGTATCTGTAGTCAGTGTATACATATTCAACTCACGAAAAGTGCAAGTAAGTTAAACTCTATAATATAGTATATGCACAATGTGCATTGCATTGCATTGCAATGTGCATTGCACCTTTTGTACGATATCACGTACAGTGTACGTTCTATCTAGAGGTAGTAACTGTAATAATATTCAATACTATAGTAGCTACTGAAGCTATGTTAATCAACCATATACATTTTCAATTATATATATAATACTATAGATGTCACTTTAACTTTGGTAAGCGTATGTAGTTAGCCTAAGTGATGGTTTATGTATCACATGGTAATGAAATATCAAATACGAATATAAAATAGATACCATGTTTTTGTAGTTGTCCGGCTTGTCTTTAGAATAACCCCACGGAGCCATCCACAACTGAGAGAAAGAATGAAGAGTTAAGAACGCTTCCCAAGTACCTAGTATTCATAAGTATAAATAGTATATAAGTGTATGTGTATGAATTTAAATTACTATGTAAAACAATTATTTTAATAAACTTTAGGTTAATTTATATATTATATATCATATATCATAAAATAAATTCCATTTAACAAATAAAATGTAATTGAATATTATGTTTTCTCAAATTATTTTATTAAATAATTATTATTAATATATTTAATTAAACATGTTTAAATGCAAATAAAGTTTATTAATTAATTTTTTTAGTTATCCAAAATATTTATTAGTTTTTGACTTTGAAACCTTTTATAATAAAATATAATTTTAATTTCGAAATTTAAAAAATAAAAATTAACCTATTAGTTTAATGGAAAATATGCATATCCTAAACGAATATATATACATTCACATGAATTGATAATATTGGCAGAGTATAAATATTATTTAAATTATTATAATATTATATAACAAATAATAAATATCATGACTGAAAAGTTAAATCAAAAACTGTTGCTATATTATATTAACTTTCATAATATATGAATTTATTATATAATATTATATACTATAATGGATCAGTAGATATCAAAAATAGTATAATATCATATATTAAAAATTATTATTTATTATAATATATTATTATATATATATGTAATCAATAGAATTTAATATTTACATATATTTACATATATGTATACATCTATAAATTATAGTAAATAACTAAATAAATATCCTTCAATAAAATAATCACATATATACATATAATCTAGTAATAGTTTATGCGTATAATTGTAATCACATCTAAGTAATACGAGGTCATTTCAGAATGGGTAATTCACGACGAATTATTAAATAAAGTGTATTTATAAATGAAATATTCTAAATATTCATGAATTATTATTCAATCACTATTAGAATATGTATTGTTAATTAACGAGTACACATATAGTGTATACATATATATATATATATATATATATATATATATATATATGTATATAGGGGCGTCGGAACGATATTTTTTATGGGGGGGCTATTTATTTATATTTTATATTATATATCCTATTATTTATTACTAACGTTATCTTATTAATATCATATATCTCTTTAGTCTATGTTAACCCTTTAATATGCAATTAATAATATTTAATTTTTATAACAATAAGTAGAAATATATTAGAAAATAAATAATAAACATTACATAATTTATTACCCATCTCAATTGTGTGAATTATTTGTTGATTGATATTTGCCAATACTATTACATCGAATCTACTATCTAGCATAGTAGATCGTAACAACGTATTTATTATTCGTAGATTACTAAATCCACGCTAAAATGACACAGAACTTGAGGCAAACCAATACAATTTTATCAAATCTATTATGCCGGAAAATATTTTTAGAATTTTAGGAGATTGTTCTATCATGTATATGTTTATCCTCATCAGATAGTATCGAACTTATTGATTGATTTGAACATATGGAAATTCTATCTTTCAATCGTTAATTCTTTATAAATTGTTTAATAACATATGTTTAGTATAGAAAATTAATAGATTAATAAGATTAATCTAAAAAAACAAACCTTCTTTTCATGAATTATATTATTTGTAATAATGATTACTTTAATTTATAAGAATGTATAAATAATATTTTCTTAGTATAAATAATATTTTCTTAGTATAAAATGTGGTTTTAATTTTCATCATTATGGAATCAAACAACTCAGTATATTTATTCTGTAAATATGAATGATAAAGTATATTAATATATTAACTGTCCATATCTAATTACATTCTTAAATTAACATAACATTAATAATGTTATATTATTTTATCTAGATGAGGTACCTTACATAGTCTTTTGAACTTTCATTACTATTCATCTCATACATATTTATAATCATTTATAGTATATTTCTTATTATTATTGTCTGAATTAGATATACTTGGAAAATTAAATTAGGTATATTTAAAATAAAAATAAATTATTATAATATTTTATTATAAACATTTATTATAAGCTATTTTGTATTTTATAAAATGTTTTATATAATATGTTTATAAAAGTATGTTATTAACCTTGAATCAATATAAAAACTTGTATTTATAAAATATAAAATACTTTTGTTTCTATATCTTCAATGAATGTGTGCACATTATTTCTATCATTATTTTAATTCTATCATTAATTTAATTAGAATCATCTTTACTATTATCTGATCCTTTATGTTTATTTATTATTGATTTTTATTATGATTATATATAATTATAATCATATATGCTTTCAAGTTTATTTTTTATAAATATTACCTTCAATAGTATTTGTTGGTATAATGAAAGCTTTCACCTTCATATCCAAGCTTTCAAATATCAAACTTTAAATATTCATAGAAAAAATATTTGATTTATTCATATTTTTTAATAATAAATTTGCAATATATTCGTGGTCATTGGTAATATAATCTAATTCTTTATATTATTGTAGTGCATCGATTATACAATTCATATGATTATACCACTATATTGGTCTAATGTTGTTTTAATACATGCTTTTCGCAATCTATCTCGTTGGGCATAATAGTTTCAATGTCTTTGATTTGTTATTATTATATTATATACAATCCGGAATTTGATCGTTTGTTCATATAATAATCCCAAATTATGAACCACTCTCAAGGCTCTTCTTATATTTATATTAATATCTAATGATTATGCTAATAAGTTTGTGCGATGAGCTCCACATTGTGTATAAAAAGTTAATGGATGTATATTCATTATTATAGTCTTTACACTATTATATTGACCAGACATATTAGCTGCACCGTCATATGACTGTCCTCTTAATTTAGAAATAGGCAAGTTAAGATGTTAAAGTTCAGATAACATAACATTTGCTATATTTAAGTTGCATATACAGGATATCCTCAGTCATATTGCATATTCATATGCATATTTCTTTAATTTCTAGTTTTTATGTCAAATATCGAACCACCAAAATGTCCTGCTCAATTCCGGATATATATTGAATTCCATCACATTGAATTGAGAAAGTCCATTAATATCTTAATATAGATATATATAGTTGAATAATTTCATTCTTAATATCGCCATATAACAAGTATCTCTCAGAGATTCTCTCATGAATATTATCATATTTCATAGATGGGGGGGGGGGGGGCAAACAATACTTAGCCCCCCTCCCCATATGTTTGGTAAAATTCTTTAGAAAAAATTTGTATTAACAAAGACAATATACTAGATTTAATATATATAAAATGTATTAATAGACATTTCATGGGGGGGGGGGGCAAAACATACTTAGCCCCCCCCATATTTTTGAATGGGGGGGGGGGGGTCCGATACCCCCCGCCCCCCCTGTTCCGACGCCCCTATATGTATATAAATATTGACTATAGATGAGAAATTTCAAGAAGTTAAGATTAATTTAATTTCAAATTTATCTACATTACTTATAGAATGAACAACATTTAACAAGTGTTCCTAAATCACCGCGTCGAGGTTACTGTCTACCTATAATTAATAAGAACACATAATGAAATAAAAACCTTGCGCGAATAATTAGAATAAAGATGGTGTATATGATGTGTCGATGATGTAAGGTGTCGACATGATCTAACCGTTACGATTGATGATGTAATCGCTGATGGCGATGGTTTCCGGTTGAGTGAACGCGCTCGTACCGCCGTATGTTTCCGTGCACGGGTCTGACGTACTTCCGCTCACTGCGGTAGTGGTGTGGCGGATACGTCCGGTTAAAGAGGTGAGGGCAGAGGGGGTGTTGGTAATAAGGGTATGGTAGTGTGGCAGAGAAAGTTGATAGTTGGATAAGTGGACAAACATCCGTTGCATCTAAACAATGTATAAACTAATATTCAAATTTACATATAAAAAACTGTCCTGCTATAAATATTATACCCTAATTAAATGACTACATAATTTATTTAAACACTAGTATATTGTCTTGTAAATTTCACAAGTTTTAAGAATATCTAAAAAGATATTACATTTTCAGCGAATTGAGTTATAACATTATTATAAATATATATCGGTGATTACATAACTATGATATAACTATTGCATAACTAATACGGTTGCATAATATCGAGTGCATGCACGTGACATATACCTAATGCTAACATACACTTAGATCTTAACCTGTATTATTGTGAATACGTGTAATATTTAGGTGTGCTATTTACTATATTTTCTATTCCATGTATATACAAACTATATACTATGTAAACTATACACTATACACTACACTCTGAACATATACACTACACTATACACATAACACTATACTTCGTACGTGGTACCTCCCCACTTGAAGCCGTAGTTTCTGTTCGGATCAACCCCCACGCAGTCCGAACGTTCGTTAGGCATTCGTGTCTTCCTCCACATGCGATCCTATTGCATCATAGTAACAGTGGTTATGCGTGTAATAGGCGAGATATTGCGTCATAGTAACAGTGGTTATGCGTGTAATAGGCGAGATATTGCGTCATAGACGGGCGTAATCGTGGGTAGGAATTAAATGCGATGCTATGATAACCGATATAATTATTAACAGGGATTGCATTTAATTTATAAAAATGTATATATATATATTTATAATTTATAAAAATTTATATATATAAATTATAATAAAATTATAATAATAATGCATATATATATTTAAATATTTTCAAATACATATATATATATATATTATTTAATACAAATGATTAGCCTAATATGGTATACCTTCTCGAACGTGTACCTATAGCCGTCAGGATTAGTGATAGGCATGATGTACCAATCGTACATGTCCCTTAGCATTTCAGCGTCCTCATCTTCATCATCCAGTAACTGTGGGGGTGACGTGTATGTTCTTGTTATATATACTGCGTAACGCTAATAGAAAATATTAAATTCATACAAGGGATACCTTTAGAGGAAAAAAGAACGATTATAGTTATTATCATATATATTTTAGTACATACATAACGAATAGGTTAGCTAACACATGTGTATGTACTATATTGATATCATCATATGTAATACGTGTGATTGCATACTTGTTAGCCATTATAAATTAACGTTCCCTCCGATATTTGTTATTTTGGTGATTTCCTACTCATCCAGAAATCAGATGACGTTTTCAATTATAACGAAATGGCTTAATATGATTATACTATATCTTCTAAGTCTCTCTCGTATTAAGGAATAAATGAATTTAACGATAACCAATCAATTATATACACAATTAATAATAGCACATATATATTTTATTTTAAAACTCATTTTAGTTATCCAGATTGGGTATGAACTAGTGATGTATATGATGCCGAGCTTTTTGATGCAGAGCCGAGATTTTATTTTAGGAAAAAAAACGAGCCCTAGCCAAGCCGATACTCTAGCCAAACGAGCCCGAGCTGAGTTGATACTCTTACAAAACATAACTATGCGGAAATGATGCTTTTTTAAGTTACATTTTAATACTAATTTTTATATATTTCATATTTACATCAATTTAAAGTATTCAGTGAATAATAATGTAAATTTCATCTAGTGATGTAAATAATATCGAGACTTTTGAAGCCGTGCCGAGACTTTAATTTTCGGAAAAAAATTAACACTAGCCAAACGAATCCGAGCTGAGTAGATGATTTAGGTAACTGAGACTTAGACTGCATCGTGGCTTTAGATTTGAGCATCATTTACATCACTAGTATATACTCGCTTCCTACTACCTGTATGTAGGTTGCAATGGCTTGCCTATATATAAATTATAGTCTATACTATATTCATATCGATTTCTATCATGTTTAAACTTCAAGTAGACACACTAAGCGCATTATCGTATTAACGTAGTGTTATATGTCACATGCATAAGTGTGATTGCATAACGAGTTACGTAACCATGTATCTTACGTGTCTTACGTGTAGCTCGTATACACACACGTTATTGATGTTTACGTGCTCGCTTTTCCTAATAAACTCGTTAAACAGTGTCGTTATTTTCGTTGCTATGGTGATTATATCGATATCCCTATTAATCTCGTGACTATACATTACCTTCGATATGTATTATCTAACAATGTTAATAGTGTACTCAAAATAAAGTAAAAATGGTCAAATCAGATGAATAATATTATACGGATATATACTATAGTAGATAACATTGTGCTATTATGAGTAGTGATAACTTAGATCTTTAGTTATCTAGTTATTTCACATTTATACATGTCACTAATTTATATATTACACCTATACGACGTATAACTAAATATCTAAAGATCTAAGTTATCACTACTCATAATAACACGGTTGTATCTACTTGAAGATAATAATAGCGCTATACTAATAGTATAAGTAGAGTGTAGTATAGAAGTGTATATAGTAGTAGTGGTGGTGTATTATTACCGCAGATATTGATAATGATATATATAGGTCACGCTCACCGTTTCACTAGATACACTTATATATATATATATATAAATATATTATATTACAACAAAATTTGATTAAATTCACCGAGCAAAACACCCGTTATAACGGGTAGACTATAGACTATAGTATCTAGGGTTTACCCTACTTCCCACGTGATATCAGACGCGGGTACACGTGTACCTACCTTATCGATGAAGTAGAGAGCCGTGGACACTGACACCCATTCTCGGGCATGCGTACCTCCATCTATCCATATTGACCGTTTGCGCACGTTCCTAGGTGCCGGTTCCACTATCTGTACGGGTGGCGGGCGTGTGTGTGTGTGAGTATTGTATAGTACTACGCGTATAGCGTAGCATCTTACGCTGTGGATCCCGAGGTGTGGGGTATATAGTATACAGTATACGCTATACTAGTGATTTTGCACTAGAAACTGTAATGTTACGGTTGAATGATTACATGAATGATCACGGTTTGCCCGCACGCGTTAAGGCGGGGTTATAATGAGTTGTTTAATGAATATTATAAGTATTATTTAATTAATTATTTAATGAATATATATATATATAAATATATATAAATATATATAAATATATATATATATATATACATATATATATATATGTATTAGTACTGGTTCACATATGCAAATATAATCGATATAAAGCTAATTCCGTGAAAATATTAAAATATATATCGCATGATAAACACTCTTTACTAGAAGTTGTACATGGAATATATAGCTATTTAAAACGTCGCTCGTTCATTGTCTATACAGGGGTAGCGTGTGTGGGTGTTCGTGCATACACATGGTATTGTGCTATACGATATATATAGGAAAGCGTATACATATTATATTACTAATAGTAAACACTGGAAACTATTATGTAATGGTTGAGTGGTTACAATGAATGCAGCATATTCCATTATGTACCGGGAGAATATCGTTTATTTATAAATCAATAGAAATATATTATGTATTTATAATAAACTATTTAAAATGTATACTGGCAATGTGTATCACTGAAAATGATATACTTCAGAATATAGAAAACATAATTTAACAGATACAAGTTACTATTGTAATAGGTAAGGGCATACATCATGTCCTTGACATCATGCCCTTTATAAAGGTATACTATAGGATAATCTAATATAATAGTGTATAATCTATAATAACAATAACTATGGTATTAACTAGTGATAATGGTATATTCGATATATTGAAATACAATAAATCTCATTGCGGTTATATCACTTGATATCTATATACTATAATTCCTACTAGCATAATAGCACGTGATATGTTATCACATGATCCATTCATTATACATCCTCAAGGATAATTATAACTAAAAGTATAGGATAATGCGATTATCTGATTATTATGATATATGTTTGTTGATAGCAAATTAGATATCTAATATAAAATTGAATGATTCAATTATTATTGTATCGTAATGATATTTAAATATCGTTAGGACACAATTAAGTAATTTCTAAAGAGCAGTATAATCATTAATAAGATAACTATTAAAATTCAATAATTATATATTATTGTTATTAATATATTGTCTACATTAATATTAAAAAATACTATATGCATTATACTATATGGAATATTAACTATGATTATTGTGTTATCAATGTACGCAATGTACCTAATCTGGCGTGGGAGTTGTATTGACCTTGAGAACTAGTAGATTTTGATTTTCGTAAGATTTTCCGATGTGAAGTAATTCGCACTTTCTACCGCACTTGGATTTCCTCTTCCTCATGTAGTGATACACCTAATGATAATGATGTATCAACTATTACATCACCAATATATATATATATATATATATACGTATACGTATATATTATTATATATTAGGAATAACTAACACGATAGTTAATATAATAGTATACCAGTTAAAAGTGATCTCTTTTATATATATATATATATATATATATATATATATATCCGGTGTAATTATCAGTGGAATCAATATGTATATTAATGTATTTGAATAATCAATTAATTTATATATTTATATTAATATAAACGATTATTTTATATAAAATTAAATAATGTCTATTATAAAGAAATGATTAATTCACTTTATCTATATTTTATGATACCTAATGTTTATATATTATAATTGTATTCAAAACACTAAAACAAATGCTCTATATCTACGTTTATACAATACAAAATACGGAGAAGGATCACATTAGGTGAGCAAGCAAGGTTACATCTTGTTTAAGTAATGAAATTAACTTATTAATAATTGTTATATATTAAGTAATTATAATGTATAATATATATGTAAGCATTTATATATATATTGTTATTAGGAATAGCAACGAATTGATCTATAAATAGAACATCACGTTAGATATGTGTTACACAATGTTAAAATATACACTATTATCATATACTATTAGCATATACTACTAGTATACTACTATAGTAACCTGGTCTATATTCAGATATCGCTTAAAGTTGTAATGGCCTCTAGTCAACTCTTCTTCATCTCGCCTAGTCGTTATGTCGTCTTCGGGCTTTCTCTTTAAACTTTACGATATTCATATCAACGATCACATATACATATTAAATATATTACTATATATATATTATTTAAATTAAATATTGTATTATAATATAAATGTACCTAACTTAGTAAGTAAATACGCCTTTATTCGTGCACATATATTCATATACTGTGCAATTTGTCGGTATCGGCTATATATATATATATATATATATATATAGAATTATGTCTCTATATTGCATATAACCAATATAACGAAATAATCGTACACAGACGTACACTTTACGGTCGGTAGGGGCGGTAGGGGGCGTGGCTACCTCTGAGTGTGGTTGTTAGTGACGCTCCAGTAGGGTATGTTCTGAGCGCTGAGCTCCATCTGGATGAACTGAGCGTTGGCTTTGTTCACTATGATACGACCCAGACTCGGCAAGTCCCCGACACTCGGTAGATCGCTAGACTGATACGGGTAAGGAGGGGTGATAGATGAGTGGTTCGAATACGTTGAGGGGGTATACCGCTACCAGTATTTCCGGAAATAATGTCCGGAAATGTTTACTAGAAATTGATTTTCTAGAAAGTTATAACTTTTTGTTATAACAATTGTAGTGGGATACCCCATACAGTTGCTTTCCAGCAACTTGCAGGAAATATATTAACTTTAGAGGGGGGGTATTCCACTAGAATTTTCTAGAAAATCACTTTTTAGCAAACATTTCAGGACATTATTTCCGGAAATACTGGTAGTGGGGTACCCCTTTATATGTTATTTTGTCTCTATTTGCAAATAGGAAATTTTAAAAATTTTACATTTTTCAAGAAAATTATGATAAATATGCCCTATAGTAAATACAATTAGAACGTGTTATTCCGTCATATGATTGTTAATATTTTACATAAAAAATAAATATTAACATTGATATGATGGAGGAATAAATTCTAATTTTAAATCAAAATGTGACATTATATTAATATTTCATACACAATATTTAATACAACTTATATAGTAGTTAGTGACCATAGTAATATACGTATTTATATATATATATATATATATATATTTATATATATATGGCGATATATTATTAATCTTAATGTATACATTACCATATACATTTAAATATCAGTATTATTATACATAAATGGAATTGACAATCATTAATTATTAACACTACGTACACAGAGGAAAATCGTGCCTGGATTTACCATGTTATCGAACACGTATTGCAACATTAGGTAACGATGTAGTAACGTGTGGAGAGATGTACCGTATAGAGAGTACTTCGAGTAAGTAACGTACTCGAAGTAGCTGACGTATTCATTATATTCATAGATACTCGAAATACTTAATGCGCTTAATATAATTAAATGTAATTGGTATATATATATATATATTCTTATTATTAAAGTATACTTAAATATACTTAATTTAGTAATACGGTTATTGAGTAAAACATGTAATACTATATGAGTTAAATAATAATTAATATAGTACTAAAATAGTATAATACACGATGATATAACGTGATGTAAACTAGTATACAAGTGTTATCTTATTAACTTGTTATCAAGCGCAATCTACCTTTATCTATCGTTATCTACCATAATGTTTCACCGTAGTAATGCATCGTGGTAAGGCCACTGTTTTAGTACAGCTAGTTGCGCTCCACGCGACGTGCGTTAATGCTATGCTAACCTGGGCCCTGGCCTTGAGGAACTCCAATTGTTGGGCGTTGTGAATCAGAACTTTGAACTCGGAGTCACTCTGACTATAGTAAGGGTAGTGAGGGTAGTAAGGGTAGTAAGGGGGTGTATTTCAATACGGAGATAGGCTGTAACGAATATATTTAGTTGCGAATTATCTTGGTATCACGAACGATTGTAACTGGTTACTTATAAAATTAGATACTTTATTTGACGGGTAGTCGATTTATAGTTTTACATTATTGACTTATATTCGGGTTATACATTATGTAATATATAAATTAATTGTATTACATGTGTTGATAATGTAATATGTGATATGTATAATCAATAACACATATTTAATTTATAAACAATATACATATATTTATACACATTTATTTTCACCAGATAAACAATACTATAATGAACACATGAATATCCATATTTAATATGTATAATAAATAATATAGAATTATATTATACTAAACTTGACATATTATATATATAATTAAGAAAAATTACTATTGGAATGTTAACAATTTAATTTAATTTTCGTTTTAAAGAGAAAACGATACGCTGAAATTCACAAATTGACCAATATACTTGATACAAATTGTAACTTTTATCTCTAACTTAACTTAACATAATATAATAGAATACAATACATTACTATAGTAACAAAAGTAGACATAGGAACGTAACGTAGGAGCTCTATAACATGGAGGCAGTGTTAATTAATGTCCACGCGTTAATTAATACTTCACTATGTGATAATATAATTCAATGTATCGTATTACTATTTACTCCACTATATATAAAGTTGCGGTCGGTAATTTGAAAATACATATGTGTTATTCTATTTTAATTAGTAAGTACTATTTTACTATTCAACTTTATCATAGTTTGAATTTATTAACAATCCTTTATAGAAAGTAACTGAAGTCTAATTGATTTGTATAGGTCATTAATTATTAAATTATAGTTATATAAACTATTGTTTCTCAATTATAAATAACCAATATATTCATTAATTCATTAATTTATTTATTAATTTGCTATATACAACTATATCTATATATATATATATATATTGTTCAATTTTTTCAAAAATATATTATACATATTCTTATTTAGACTATTACATTATTATATATATATATATATACATTTATTTTCGGAATACGAAAATACGAAATCGGTTTTTATACACTTTCACCTATATATATAATTAAAAATAATATATAAACTTATTACGTATATTATATTTATACAATTATAATGTTTCACTAATATGCATTGCGAAATCTATAACGTTATAAACACTATCAATGTGTAACTTATATTATTTTCACTTATTTTAATTATTTTATTTATTTGTACTTGAGTATAATAATACATAATTAACTGTATTCGCATGCGTATTTACCCTATATCTTGAAGTAAACATATATGGTAGTTAACTATATTCTAAATATGGGTGTATACAAATACCAATGATATATTTCTAGCATATATATATTGCTTGCAGAAAACAATTAAAATATTAATCTTATTATGGTGATTTTTATGAAAAATTATAACACGATTATGCACAAATTATATTCATATTCATTTATTTATTTGCAATATAGAAGAAAAAACTTCCAATAATATTAATTCGTATTATTATTATTAATATATAAAATGTTTTCGGCTAGTATCCAATACGGATGTAAATATGAATCATTAAATAATTATCAATATTGACATATACCGGCGATACTGGTAAATATGAAATTGATTATAATTATAAAATATACATATATCGTTAAAAGTATTATATATTTATAATTTTTAAATTTTTATATAATTTACATATATATATAATATAATTTATTAGATATAATATCTTTAGATTACTAATAAAGAATATTTTAATTTCAAAATTGCACTTGTGAAATGAGCTTAATATAAATAATATCTAAATTAAATCTGAATTCGTAAATACATACAAAGAAACTTAAAAAATATAGTTATACTGCCACTATAGTCGCAGGGGTATACGGGGGTAATACGGGGGTATACTGGGGTATACGGGGGTATACGGGGGTATACGGGGGTAATACGGGTGTATACGGGGGTAATACGGGTGTATACGGGGGTATACGGGGGTATACGGGGGTATACGGGGTAATACGGGGGTATACGGGGGTATATGGGGTAATACGGGGGTATACGGGGGTATACGGGGGTATACGGGGGTATACGGGGGTATACGGGGGTAATACGGGTGTATACGGGGGTATACGGGGGTATACGGGGTAATACGGGGGTATACGGGGGTAATAACAATGGTATACCCTTAAATTGTATACACACTATATTATTTAATTATATACGAATTATAGGAATACACAAATAGAATTAATAAGTAGTAAAATAATTACAATACGGTGAAATAATGTAGTACAACGAATTATAATTTTAAATATTAATTTTTAGAATATAAATTAATAAAAAAATTTAAAATCTAATTTCTAATAGTTCTGAATAATCAATTATGGATATTATAATTAATTAAAATATATTATTTAACCGTATATTTTGTTTACAATATAAACAATTTCCGATATGTAATTCTATAAATAACAAATTCATATTTAATCGGTTTTAATACTTGTGTATGGATTAAATACTTATATATATATATGTGTAATATAAGACAAAATACAATGTTTTATTAGCGTAATATACATAGATAATATTGTCAGATGTGTCAGAATGAACAATGTCTAAGTCATGACTAATTTGCTTATATTATCGCATATAGATCATATCACGCACACCGAAGTAATACTTGTGACTAGTGATGTAAATGATGCGAAGCCGAGATTTTCATCTTCGGAAAAAAAACGAGTCCGAGCCGAGCCGAGACTCTAACAAAACGAGCCCGAGCCGAGTTGAGAATTTAGGTAACTAAGACTGAGACTGCATCATGCTTTATATTTGAGCATTATGTACATCACTACTTGTGACTATTCGATCTAATATTCAATATTATCTGACATATTTTATATATAAAAAGTCACGAATAGTTTTAGCGAAAAATCGTTGAAATATAGTCTCAGCTTTATGTGATATTTAGGATTATATTTAGTGCGCTCGCATTGAAAAATTTCGACAAATAGAATGATCATCTATATATATAATAATCATAGATAGGTAATGTAATTGATATCGACACAACATATTAAATACGTAAATTAATCTACCGACATATGTAATATTACCTATTCTTTAGAATATATCCACGAGATAGCGACCGCGACGACTTCAGTATATTAGTAACCATGGAAACGCGTCCGACTATACCATAACAACAATAACAACAATAACAATAGATAACGAATTGAACTCGACGATACGACGAAGCAAGCATTACTAGAGGCGACGAAATCGCGCTGGGAAATGAATCCATCTCGGTGTTCTCCATTCACGCATACGCACCCGCACACCCACACACCCGCACACCCGCACACCCGCCCACACGTGCACGCGCACACACACGTACATACCTTATATAGAGCGGCAATCACGCAATACAGTAGGCGTTCATTGCGGTATAGGAGTGGCGGTTGTGGCGGTAGTAACGGGGGTGGTATGTACATAGCTGACCGGAAATCATCACCAGCCGTAAAATATTAGCGTGACCACGTGACCAGATTGCTAAATATATACGTACGTATATATATATATATATATATATATACGTGCGTATACGCAGGTAGCTGTATATATATATATATATATATATATATATATATATATATATATATATATATATTTCCTGGTAGGATGATTGTGATTACCTCATCAAATTCGCCGAATGTCCGCGATGAAATCACCTATCTAAAATCACCTATCTCATATATATATATATATATATATATATATATATATATAACTACTACGTTCTATATACTAGGTGAATTACAATTCACGAGTAGACTTACCATTATCCTATCTTACGTTATATATATATACATATATGTGTGCGTGTTTATGTTTATGTGTGTGTGTGCATGTGTATGTGTGTATGTTTATGTGTATCTGTATATGTATGTGTTACATAATGAGAGGCATATCCGATGTATACTCCATGCAGTTGAATAGTCACCTCTGGAATAATATTAATAATAATATTTATTATTATAATAATAACTATATATATATATATATATATATATATAATAATAATAATGATAATAATAATAAATATTTATTAGAAGAAAGTTGTACATTTTTTTCGTATAAAGTATTTCAATTAAATTATATTGTTATTTCCTCTAAAGGGCTTCAGATAAAGACCAATATATTTTCTATGCTGTCACACGATAAAATATATACTACCTAATAGGTAGTACCTATATCCTAACGACAGACACGATACACACGTGACTTCGTGTAACAACACCTATTACGTAATAATAGGTGTCAGTAACCCCGAGAGAGGGCGCTGTATAGAGGTATACCGCACTGGTTGACGTACATCGCGTATTTGGTGAAGTATGTTTTACCATTTGTAACTTTATTATATCCGCTCTTATTATTGAACATTTATTTTATAGAAATATAATAGGCTGCAGCCTTCATCGGTCAACTTTTTTCCAGTATTACAAAGCGATTGGTCATATGATTGCTTGAAATGCTATCAGCGATAAGTTTTATACAATCTAGGACTTGGTTAACCCTTATGCAACATTATAACCTTGTAATCTAGTTTTTATATACTGCCTTCAATTGCATTATAGAGTTTTCGGCAGTATTAATTATTTAGTTTGGATAAAAAATGGAGAATATGCGAGTTTTTAACCTACATTTAAAAATTAGGGTCGAATAAGTATATATTTTTACCAATTTGTATGGGATAAACAACCCTAACGTCACGGGGAATACTGTTCCATATGTAGACAAAGCACCGTACTAGCTTCCTACATTCGTTGTACACTATAGTGTATACCCAGCTGTTAGATGAGCTGATATCAACCAGATCTTATTTAATTTTTTGCAATTTCACTATACACGTTATTTGATAAAATACACATATATCCATATATGGTAATATCATGATCAAACTAAAAATTCTTACTTATTAGCTATGTGTGTGTCATGTATTATTTTGTGTGTGTGTGAAGTTGAACTACAATAATACAATATATGCTATTATAATAATACAATGTATCCTATATGATATCGTACATTGTATTATTGTAATTCAACTTCAATTACCTAATTATATATAATGAATACGTATCGCACATGTATATTATATCCTATATTATATTTAATAATAGACTATAATTATGATATACACACATGACACACATATATATATATATATATATATATATATATATATATATATATATATATATATACTCTATAGAGTATACTATATACATATACGTGTGACCTATTTGTTCTTCAGTCTAGATTCACGAATATAATGCTAATTAAGAATGACATTTTATATAAACGTTAATTAAAAATAGGTCGTGTTAACTAGTGTGTGTTCGTGCGTGTGTGCATGCGTATGTATGCGTGTGTATGCGTGTGTGTGCGTGTGTTTTCCTATTATTTCGCTGTTTAATTTATTAGCGTTTATTAGTACATGTTTTGATTAAATTGTGTATATATATATATATATATATATATATATGTATATATATATATATATATATATATATATATATATTTGCTCAGTTTTCAGACACACATACAGTACTACACGGGTTCAAGCCTCGTCCGGACCATTAACATATATCTTCAAATATTATTTAGAAGATATCTTCTATATTTGTGTATAAATAAATGATCGGATCTCGATAAAACAATGGATGCATTAACATGAGAGCGGCTGCGAAGGGACATTAGAGCCATATATGGTTAATAGGGAAAACTTCATCTAAGTTCCTGGATGGGATGAAAGGACTCCACTAAAATAAAATAACAAAATAACATTATATACACATTAATTTAATAATTTATATTCATAATCAATATGAATACTTTTTTACGGAAATACTATTATTGTTATCGTATAATATAATTATAAGTATTCTATGTGTTATACTTTACACACACATATATATATATATATATATATATATATATATATATATATATATATATATATATATACACACACTTATAAACACAAACACAAAAACTAAAGAACTAACACCACACGATCGCTGTGATAACTGTGAATTATTAACATATCAATAGAATATATCCGTAGCATGACAGCGAAATAGTGATTCATCATTTAACATTAGATACCCGCACACGAGATTCAAGATATATATTGTATACAATATAGTTTCACTAAATATAAAAATTTGTGTGGATGAGTCTATGTATGTATGTGAGTGTATCTATATACGTGTATGTGAGTGTGTATGTGACTATTAGTGTGAGTATGTGTGAGTGCGATTTCATAATTCGAACATCATTATAATGTAGGCATATGAACAGAACATTAAATATCAATTAACTACTTTAATTGGAAGATTAATATGATTAGGATATCAAATATTTATTTTATAAGTATGTTAATATATATATATATATATATATATATATATTTATATATATATATATATATATATATATATATTAATGTATATATGCACTCATAAAGTATGAGTAATAATTCAGCAGTACACTTTATTAGTGATAACAGTAACTAGGTGCATGCAGTCCCCTCGTTAACTCGTGAGGAGTGAGGGAGTGTTGTATTAAGTTAATACTATTAACACATATTACCGGTTGAATTAAACTATGGGGGTGAAGGACATGTGGTATTAATGGGTAATTACATTAGAACATACTGTATACGGGAATACATAACCTAATGGGTCCTATCACCATGCCACATATTATAATAACCCCGACTACCTGACCGACTTACTAAATTAACATAATCCCTCCAAACCACAACGTACCATATACAAATACAAATTATTCATCAAAAACTCACGCAACCTCAGAAGAAAACAAGAAACTGCTTTTTCATTAGCGGCCCCTAATCTATGGAATAGCCTACCATATGACATACTATCTATATCTTCGACCCCCATCTTTAAAAGTAGGTTAAAATCTAACCCAGATTTATAGCCTATCTATAAAGCCTGTTATACCAGTAGATATATATATATATATATATATATATATATATAAATACGGTTACCTATTTAAATATATATATACGATCGTATTAACTCTGCTATTTAATAGTGATATTATTAGATAATATAAATTATTTCATCTCGACAATTATGTATACATCGTTTTCTACCGCGGGGAATATATATTAGTTGTCTTCGATCACGAGAAGTTAACTTATCATAAGGGGTGGCACCCCTGTATAAAGGGCACTACATGATTGCAAATACCACACTTATCATAGTATTAATACTAGTAAGTCGATATATATATCAAATAACAATAATTCTATAGAATGATTCATTCGAAATAATATAGTTGTTCGCGAAAACACACGCAGACATATAATTATATATTTATAAATTCAAATTCTAGTATTTTCAAATTCTTTCGCGCAATTATATTCGTAAAAAGTAAAAGTAACGAAAATTAATAATTATAATAATACCTACAATTACCTGTTTATCTGATAACGGTGGTTTGTATTAATTATTGTAGTGATGACTAATTATAAAATATACACATGTGTGTGTGTGTGTGTATGTGTTTGTGTGGGTGTGGGTATGTGTGTGAGTGGGTGTGGTATTCGTGTGTATTTTTGTATGTGTGTATTAGAATATAGTGTTCGCACAGTGCGCCGCACACTATCACCAACACAATATTATACACACATACACACATATATATATATATATATATATACATATACCAAGTGAATATATACACAGAACATATAACCCTATATATACCTATAGATATTACTACATCAGTAATACAGATATCACATATAAACGTATACATAGAATTAGGCCTAATTCTAAATCTATACATGTACACTATTACATTAATCATCAACATATCTATAATCTTTGTTTACGTTATAATAATAATATTATAATGTATGACATGTATATCGTATTGTAATGGTTATGTATACTATAGTATACTGATGTATACTATATTATATCTGCTTAATATTATATATATTATATACGGTTCCCACACGCCTACACCCTAAATGGTGTCTATAGTATAGGGTGTATATATGTATATATTTATAAACACACATTTATATGAATCAACATACACCAACACATGCACCGACACGCATACACACACGCACACACGCGCGTACAAATAAACACACACGCATACAAACACACATACATACACATACACATGTGTTAATGGTTCACTCTTTGTGTACCGTGCGTCTGAATTCCTGTGAAATGTTAACACATGCGCATTACAGGGCTATTGCGCAACCAGTCAGTAATTATATAACAACACGAAACAAGCCACGCCCATTTGATATTGGCGAACAGATTTTTTTAATTAAAAGTCTAACCGCAAAATAAATACGTATTCGATAGGTGGGAAATCGCACGAACGCGCGCGCACAAAAACGTGCGAATACACACACAAACAAAACGCACACATTCATAAAAACACGCGCGTACAAACGCACGCGCATGCACATACATGTATACATCGAAGTCTTTGGTACGTATGTTCGTGTGTAAAATGTGCTTGTGTACGATATGCCAGACATTTTCTCATAGTAAATGTGTATAGGAAATATAGGTCATACAGGGAAGCGTTCAAACTTATTAAGAATATTAAACAAGTATATGTGTTTATACGTATATATATATACTTATACATACATACATATATATATATATATATATATATATATATATATATATATATATATACAGTTAAGTTAACCCAATCTTAGATTCGAAGTCAAATATATTTGATATATGTCGATTTTCTGATATATATATATAATTATTCTTACATATATTCGTATTCTTACATAAGTACATAATCTAAGTAGAATGAATATAATGTCTTAATGAGAGGTTTTATAAGTTAATGGGAGTTTATTATAATTGTATATATTGATTGATTGGTTGATTGATTGCTTGATTGATTGCTTGATTTAAAGAGGTATCCTCCACCCGCGATTACATTTAAATAGATATGAAAAACAAATATCGTTTTAAAACTCTTCATTTTAAAGATTTAAAATTATTGTATATACTTTCGTCATATATATATAATAATAATAATAATAGAACATTCTATAGAATATATACGACAAACGTTTTTTTATTTACAATTTACATTTAATTTTATTATTAAAAAAACGGTAAATATATACATATTTTATACGTATTTTGTAAATATACTCAAAATGTCACCAATGTATACTAAAGAATGAAATAGATCCGCACTTTTTAATAGAGAAATATTCATCAAATTATAATACTGAGAAAATAACTATCAAAGTGTAGTGAAATAGTTTTATTATAGTATAAATTATAGTCTATAATGAATTATTGTTTTTATAGTAGATGTTATAAAATATTATTTATAATTATTAATATACCTTAATATAGGTACGATTTGTACATGAAATTATAGATAATTGATTATATAAATTATTGTTTAGATAACCAAAACTAAATATTGTTTTTATAAAATAAAATTATGAAGGAGGTTCTCCACATTAAACACTTAAATAAATCATAAGTAGTTTTTAAAATTGTATATATAGAAATTAAAATAATGAAATAATTAATAAAGACTCACAATTTAAAATAATGAAATAAAGCTAAACGAAATAAATAACTAAAGTTATGATAAACATATTAATATTTTTGCAAATAAGATTACAGGTTATCACTTGAGATACATCATTAGATAGATTTATTTAATGTATTATAAGATACGATGCCTAATAGAGAGTGGCAGTGAATTACATAGGTCTGGTTCAATATAATTAAGGATCAGACATTATCTGTGGTGCTGGGTAGAGAGAAGAGGTGGTTTCTAAGAGATGGAATGGATCCAACTTCGAAGTATGGTATACTAGATAAACCCAAATAAAGGATGGGAAATTCGAATATACTGAGGAAAGGACAATACATATACATATATATATATATATATATATATATATATATATATATATATATATATATATAATATGCGATAATAGGAGTGTTTACGTTAACTAGTAAACATGGAGTAAGTGTTCATGTGAGGAAGTTGAGGAATTGTTTTGGATACGTATATATATATATATATATATACGAATATACGCCAATAGGCTATGTGTTTACGGATTGATGAGTGAATAACCTGTTTTAAGATATATATATATATATATATATATATATGTTGTCATAAAAATAGCCACACACTACTATTGACTAGATATATAGATACTACTTTACATCAAATACGCGTATACAATACTGAATACATTAGTTACTTTTATAATGTATATAGCTTATATAGACGAAATATACTATGAATAAAGTATTCATATATCTTGTAACTCAAGCTTAAACTAAATTTTATTATAATATAGTATATCTAAATGTATAACTATCTATGCTCTAGTATATTATTGTATAACTACATATATTGATTTCTATAATATACCTTAGTATACTATATATAAAGCTAGCGCTGTATAGTATAGTATATATAGTATACATAATAAATATAATGATACATGATAATATAGTATTTATATATATATATATATATATATATATATATGAATATTATATTAAACTACATATATATTAACTTAATCTATGTATACATGTAGTATATACTATAGTATAGAAGTACATGTATTATATCCTTATCGATTACGAACAGTGAATAACATGTGTGTACACTGTACTGTATACTCGTGTTGTTGTATGAAGTAAATCGAGTCGACTCCCGATAACTCAGAAACCCGCTTATCTCAAACGTTGTACGAGTGTTAGTTTGATCATACATATATGTAAATACAAATAATATTACTTGTTTATATCAGAAACCTATCTATTATAATATGGTATACAATGTATACAATACATCTATGTGTTTATGATTCGGTGTGTACACATTATTAATTTATGTACATAATTATCAATACATTTTTTATTTGATGAATAATTTTATATTATTAACATTTATATTATTAATAACATAAAACTATTTCGCGTATACAAATAATATTTATAAATGTTTATGATTTTATACTGCGTAATAATTAGCCACGACTACAACTCTATCATCACGAACAAGCCACACGCACACGTTCACTCTCACTTATTAGATCATGTTTAACTATGAGTCATAACGTCACGGTCTTATCATTCGTACTCGCTATAGTTGGTGGCGAGGGGTCGAGGATCACGCCTTCCGCCCATTTATCGCTCATTATTTCCACTCTCGCTACTTCTGTGGTGGGCGTTCCGACCTCCTGGCGATTAAAGTTCGCTACACTTTAGGCGACGGCGTAGGTGGCTAATTATACACACACACTAGACATTATCGAAACCATGTATTTGTTAGTGGAACGATTAGCTTTACGAATTCAACAAAAACAACGTTGGCTTTATCAGATCGCCGTAGGGGGCGATGTGGGTGGGGCTTATCTCAGCGGGGTTTATCTTCTGCTATATCGCGTGGTTTATGTAATGATCACACGCATAGTTCAGGTGTAACACGTGACGTGTAGATACGTTGTGCCGGTAGAGGGCGTCACTCTCGCTTTATCGCGTTATCTCGCCGTATATCGCGTAGCTTACAAATTGTTACATAGGTATATTTATTAATTAAGATATTTAAGTAATTGATCAATTAATTATTTAATATATTTATTTCGTATATTTTATTTCGAATATATCTATGTATCAATTGATATATATATATATATATATATATATATATATATATATATTATATAATATATATAGAATAATATCCGATAAATTGTAAACTATATGTATGGATAACGTAATACAACATTCGTAACGCAATGTACCGAAATATATCTAACTTATCATAATTATCAGTGTATCAATGAATATTAAACATGTAATATATATATATATATATATATACATACCGTATATATATATACATATATGTATACATACATACATATGTAAACAAAATAACCTATATTGTACTATTATATAGAAATGTATCTCACCCGGCCTACATTATTCGAAGTAAAGTCTCGCTTACCTCAAATCGCTGTCCATCCACTTCTTTTTCTGATCGGTAGGCGATATCTCTATTAGGGTTTCACCTTCGGGGCACTGCAGTTGAAGAATTATTATATTATTTATTGTATATATAATATATATATATATATATATATATATATATATAAATTAATTAAATATAACATATCACTAATTAAATTTGTATAAATTACCGTGTACTATAACTAACATTTTTGAAGTTATATATCCATCAATATATTTATAAATATATCTCTATAGAGATATTATTTAGGCGAAAATAAATATATATATACATGTGTATGTTAACTTTTCTATCTTTTCAATCTTTATTTAGATGTTATAAAACCTCTGAAATTAAAAAGGAATTACTATTTTCTAAATAACCATTGAAACACGTAAACAGAGGAATGTACACATAGTATTGATAGATATGTTATACATGTATTCATCGTGTTTAATTCGAGGTATTTAGAATATGTTAATGCATTTTTAATTCCGCAGGTGATACGTATACTACTAATTAAGATGAAAGCCGATAAAGATACCCATATACAGTGCTACAGTGTGTGTTTTGTAATAATATCAAGATATTTTATAGTAACATAATAACATATAATTATATATATATATATACAAAATTATATATATAGATACTTTTATATATATATATATTGATTTTAATCTTAAATATATATATATATATATATATATATATATATATATAACTTTAACTTACTACTCTATTATTTGTTATCCAGATATGTTTATCTATTTTTATTTTTATGATTATATTTTATGTAAATTATATTAAATGATGATTTAGATTTTGAGGAATGTTTGTTATTATTATTTTAGTACTTTAATATATTTATATATTCATTAGCACATTTTTGATATTTTAAAAATAAAATGATATATTTACTATGTATTTTATTTTTATGTTTAGTTTTTAGTGGAAGAGAAATGCACGTATGCAAGTATTGAAGTACAGAGATGAATGTTGCTAGTATTTATTAAAATGTAAGTTTTATTATTATATTTATGTTTAATTTAGAATTTATATAGAATGTTTAACAGAAAATTATATTTATTGTATTTTATTATTTTTATTTTATTCTACTTTATTCATTTTATATTATTTATTTATTTTAGTTTTTTAAAGTATTCACCTCATTATATTAAATGGGTGAACAACTTGACAAGCCATGCTTTTTCATGGCTTTTTCCAGGATTTATTCCAAATCTGATGCAAATATATATATATATTATTAACTTTTTAATATTTAGTTATAAATTTACTTATAATTATTATAATTTCTATTACATGTATTATATATTTGTTATGTTGAATAACCCATAGTATACTGTATAACCCACATGTATAAATGTTTAAGTACTTTCATATTATTATGTGAATACTAATACAAATTAATTTATATTACAATATAAATATAATATATAAAATATAAATATATATCATACATTAATAATACTTAATATGTATATTTTAATATATGATATCAATATTACTATTGTATTATAAGTTTCTAGTTTCTGATTTTAAAATATAATAAAAAAAAAATAAAAAATGAACTACTGAAATATATGTATGATAGTATACTAATATATATTATATTAACAATATATAATTTAAACATATATATAGTTTTATTGTTATCTAATAGTTTTATTTTAAATATGAAAAATATATATGATAAATTATGATACAAATCTCCATTTTTGAAATAAATAATATGATGTATTATAATAATTATATAATTATATATAATAAACTAATACATTTCTAAATAATAATAATGTTAGGGTATATATTTTTTACTAATAATTAAATAAATAAGTTAATATTATTTATTAAAACAATATTCCGTTTATTCCGAAATTATGAGAAAATTATATAAAATTACATTATCGAAATATTTGTTTATCAATTAAATGTATATTTGTTTCCACTTCCATTTATTACAGTGACTCATTAATATTTTATAATATATATATATATATATATATATATATATTAAAACTTTATAAAATTATTAAAAAATTATTAAAACGTACATCGTTGATTATATCTCGTTTTTAAATGTATTCATATTATAATTATTCATATATATTTATTTTTATTTAATGTTTTCTCATAAATAGGGTGATACTCCCCTATTATAATTGTTAGTTTAACTATGTCTTTGTGGCATACTTGTGATAAGTGGTTTAGTTTTTTAGCGATTTGTGATATGACTTGAGGATTATGGGTGTCATTATATATTCTACTGGTTCTAGAATATTCCCATGACATAGGAATTGGTCGCCCTTTAATAGAAAGTCGAGTCATCACAGTTCACAAATCAGCTGAGTTAAATGTAACTATTATTCATACTAATTCATAACTAAACCTATTCTCACATGTTAATATTATGTATATTGTTATATTATTTTACTTATGGCATGTGTAAACCATCATTCTTATTGTCATTTATTATTAAATCATTGTTTCATGTAATTGTATGTGTCGACACTCAATAAACTATATACCTACCTATAGGTATATCTATCAATCTATATATATATATATATACACACACATATATAAAGGGACACACACATATTGATCGTTTACTATGTTGTTATATACAATAACTAGATTAGTGAATACCAAATAATATAAGTGAAGCTATTTTATAGCAATACAAATTTGCCATGACGAGGTTCTACACAGTTAATCAGGCTTAGTCAACACTTTTGTCTACAATTCAATATATATATATATATAACATATATGTTATTTATGTTATGTAAAAATAATAAATATGTATTACATTTATATTAGTTATTTCCTTATGTTATTTATAATATTATATTTAAGTGCTGTATAATAGTTGATTTAATAACTTTTAATTTAATTATATAACTATGATTTATTTTATATTTTACTTTTTTTTTTACATAATCTTGTTTATTATACTAAATGATATAAATACTGAATATATTTATAAGATATATTTTTTCAAATATAAATATATATGTATTTATATTTTTAGAAATCATAATTGAAAGCGGTACATGATGAAATACAAAATTTCCCGAAAGATTTTGTTTAGCAAATAGTTTTTTTATAGTATTGATAATAAATTATATTGTATTAATAATAAACAAGTGTGGTACAATCTTAATATTGTCGGATATTTTCTGTAAAGTTACCGTAAATAAAGTGAATTGAACATGCTTTATTTACTTTCTAGCAATACAGAATGAAAGGATAGCTAGCTAACTCAACCATTAGTATATCGGAGTGGTTGTTAATCAACATAGGACATATCTTCGTCAGTAACGCACTCATTTCCTCTTACAGTGGGCGTGTCGGTTACGCCCACATAAGCCGATGCTAGAATAGCTTACCTTTCCTCGAGGACATCTCACAATGTTGCTTAGCTCATGAATCATCCTACGCAGAGTGCTTGTTTCGTTAGCCATCTGATCCCTCAGTATACTGGCTTCTTCCTAACCGAAGTGGTGAGAGTAAGGATGTAGTATACTATAGTTAATATGTAGATACAAAGATCATATTTATATATATAGATAAAGCGCTGTAAATAATGATTCACATGTATCACACAAATATATATAAGTATTTACTATACTGAAATACCTGAATTTAACCGCATTAAAATATAAATAGTAATTAATGTATATATATTATTTTTTTAAATATGTATTTTAAATATATGTATATAGTATACTGGTACTGTATATATTGTAATTAAATATTTTATACATTCATTTTTCTTATTTGTTTGAATATATATATATATTATTCAATTATTTATTTTAAATATATGATGAGAATGATTGAGGGGTTTTTTTGAAATTTTATATTATTTTTATTTTTATTTTTGTATTTTGTTTTATAGTGGGGTAAGGAAGGGAATTATTGTATTTCACATTCTCTTCCTACTGTTGTCATCCTTTGTAATATGGGTTAGATATAAATGTACACGATTCTCTCTCAATCGTCCTTGTCGGATCCTCGTGCCACCCCCTGGTAACCACTTCAGCAAGTGGGCTAAGACAAATGACGAGAATAGTCTGGAGAAGAGACACGCGCCATCAGACTCATTAAGCTTACTGGAAGATGACATGACAAATAATAATATTTCAATGCCGGATCGGAATAATAACGTCCGCGCAATCCATCGGTAATACCCAGAATGGATGTACTAAGTTAGCTACTGGAACTATAGAAATATTAATAACAAACACACACAGACAATAACGATAACTAAAAGAACATTTAAATTACCAACGAATATAATTACAATAGGTACATGGAAAATACTAATACTCAGAGGAGCAGGTAAAAGTAATGAATTAACAAGATAACTAGATAGATACCGATGGGACATTATTGGTCTGGTGGAGATAAGATGGAAAAACTGTGGTGAATTAATAACTGAGGAAGGCCATAAGATTGTTATAGCTGACAAGAAAAATACCACCAACAGGGAGTTGCAACAAGCTTTTATAGTACGAAAATAACTCACCTCAACTATCCTAAACTATAGTTGTATACAAAACAATCTCTGCCCGAATTAAATCAATAAGACTATAGTCTAGCGGCTATAGCCGCACATCCAATAAATATGACTATCATCCAGATATACGCGCCTACAAGTGATTACGATGACGAATATATTGACATTTTCTATGAAGAGAATGGCGGAAAAACAATGGTGAAATAAATAAAAAATATATTTTAATTATACAAGGTGATTGGAATTCTATAGTAGGTGATTCGAACAAAGAATGGAATAATGCGGTAGGATAATTTGCTCTTAGTAAGACTAATTCAAGAGGTATTAGACTTCTATAATTTGCTACTAAGCATACTTTTGCACTTGCTAATACTTTCCATCAACAAAAAAACTCATGAAAAGCCACTTGTCACTATCCAAATGGTCACACACAAAAATAGATTTTATTTAATTCCTCAGAGGTTCAAATCAAGTATACATAAATCATCAACAAGATCATATCTTGGTGCTGTAATAAATAGTGACCACGACCTGGTTCTTTGTAATATTAGACTGAAATTACGTTCAAAAAATATGAAGAAAAGCAATAGAATACGGTTTGACCTTGAAAAACTGAACAACATACATACAGGCAATGAATATGAATAAAGATGAATTAGAAGCTAAACTGGAAAATATTAATATAGATTATTATCTACTGATAATTCTTATATACAAATCTCAAAGTCAATAATATATACAGCGCAACATATTCTAGG
Source organism: Osedax fenrisi (assembly GCA_964019155.1). NCBI lineage: Eukaryota > Metazoa > Annelida > Polychaeta > Sabellida > Siboglinidae > Osedax > Osedax fenrisi. Next base: position 40,463,023 of record OZ025244.1, read on the forward strand.
AAAATACAAATTGAGAAAACAACAATGGATAACAGATGAGATTTTGGAATTATGTGATAAAAGACGAAGCTTGAAAGCAATAAAACATCAGAGTAGAAAGCATGCCGAGGAATACAGAATAGTGCACAATTTTATAAGAAGAAGCATGAAAGATAACAAATATTAATGGCTGACATCATGATGTAATCAAATTTATTATGAATTAAAAAGAGGTGTTCATAGCAAGATAGCTTATAATACTATAAAAGCAATCACTAATCCAACAAATAGGAAAATATCAAATATTGAAGATGCTTAAGGTATACCATTAGAATAAGATAATGCAAAATTGGATAGATAACAGAATATTGCAAATATTTATATAACTGCCCAATAAAAACTGACCCAACCAAAGTAAAAATAGTCGAAAGTAGTAAAAAGTCTAAAAAATGGCAAGTCACCAGGAATTGACAATGTACAAAGCGAGCTATTAAAAGGAGGAGGAGATGAATCTTTAAATTATATAATCACAAAGCTTTGTCAGAAAGTATGGCCCATAAACCAGTGGCAATCATCCCTATTCTAAAGAAATGAGATCTCAAAAAATGCTCAAACTATCGTACTATACGTCTTATCAGCCATACAAGAAAAATTCCCCTGAGAATTATATTGAACAGATTAATTCCACAAGCCGATCATATTCTATCGGAAGAACGAGACGGTTTTAGAAAAAATTGAGGCACAACTGAACAAATTCTTAAATGCAGACTAATAATGAAAAAATACATTGATCAACAACGTCAAGTTTATGATAATTTCATTGATTACAAGAAAGTTTTTGATAGAGTATTACATGAGGGTTTATAGCACGTGATGTCTTCTTTTGGAATAGGCAATGATATAATTCAATGTATTAAATCACTCTATAATTTTTCTAAAAGCATGCTTTTAAAAGCAGTACGCTGCAGCGTACTGCTAAATAATAATATTGGAACAAAGTTTAATACAACAGTAGGTGTGAGGCAAGGGTGCTTATTATCGCCTGTTCTGTTCAATATATTCCTGGAAAAAATAATGATGGACTCTGTTACAAACTAACCATCTAGTATATATATAGGAGGCCAAAAATTCAATAACCTGAGATTTGCAGACGATATTGATCTTGTAGCAGGTTCCGAAAGTGAACTACAAACCATGTACTCTGCTAAAATAATCAAAGAAGAAGATCCGAGGTTTTGAGTCAAAAGTTCACAGACGTCTTCTGAATATAAGCTATAAAGAAAGAAAGACGAATATATTGGTCAATGATTTAATAAATGAGAAAGTCGGTTCGAATGTACCTCTTCTTGATATAATTATGCGAAAAAAATTTACCACATTCGGACATATAACTCGACATGATTCAATGTCCAAAACAATTCTTCAAGGCTATGTCGAAGGTAATAGAAAAAGAGGAAGAGAAAATAAAAATTGGTTAAATAATATTTTTGAATAATCTAATCTCCCTATTCAGCAACTTTTAGTTATTGCAAAATATCGTTCTAAATGGAGAAAGTTGTTAAAAACACTGTTATGTTTTCCCCCTACGATGCCAACGTCACGGGACTAAGTAACTAAGTAAGTATTTTGTTTTTAATTGTACATATTTTATATACCTTAATTACTTAAATAATACATTTTATTTAACTTTTATTACATTCTATCAGTATTATTTTCTATTCATGAAGTCAAATTTTTATTTTAATATTTAATATAAGATATTCACGAGTACTTTGTATTGATTATTTACGTGGACGGTAATGGTTCGTGTTGGAGATGAGGATACAATTGTTGCGAGGGGTAGTTGTAGCCAGTGCTCTTACTCTTGCGAAAGTAATTTCCTTAAGGCATTGGATATAGAAACCCCATATCCTCCAAGTTGATACACCTTTATCAACTATCATTAGAAATTGGTATAATGTATTCAAGGTAGATTTTTTTATGAATATTTTTTTAGTGATATTCTGGATGGAAATTTTATAATAAAAAATTTTATTCGATATTATTTTAATTATTTTATATCTAATTTGTATCCCCCCAAAATCATATTGGTGAACGACTTGATAAACTCTGATTTTTCGTTCATCCAGGCTAATGCCTAAACTCTGATTATTATTGTTATTATATATATAAATATATTCCTAGTAACTATTTAAGTATAACTAGTTAACAAGAGTAAACTGTTACTATCTCAATGCAGTATCAGACAACACCTCTATAAGCCACGCCCCCTACTGACCTTGATCTTCGTGTGGCGGTAGTTCACCTGTTTACGGTACTGGTCGAACTCCTCCCTCAGCTGATGATTGGACGAGGAGAGACGACGATACGCTCGGTATAGGCGGTTATTTCTGTAGCCGGAAGTACGTATCCCGCTCTGTTCGGGGTCGAGGTAAAGTTAAGAGGTTAAGTAATGGTTTAGCGTGATATACTGGAACTGGAGTTAAGTATTGATTACATATAGAGTAATAACTATTGTCGGTAATGCTGTATATCAGTGAGTAAAGACACTATGATAATTAATACCTATATCAATATATATATATATATATATATATATATATATATATATATATATATATATATATATATATATATATAAATATGCATTTAAGCCAACAAATCTAATTTAATATATTATTTATAATAATTAAATTACATATTAAATATTGTGTATATAATTATGAAAATCCATATCTAAATCTTATAGTATATCATTAAGCTATATTGAAATCAATATATTTTATAATTATAAATGTAACTAATAATTTACTATTTATTCATATTCAAGTCAAAAATTACTAATCTTAAAATCTTAACTATTTTTTAACTTATTTCTTTTCATTTAAATATTACTTATAATTGATATTTCTAAAAGGACACATTTTGAATAAATATATATTATTATTACTATATTTTAGTGGAATCCTATCATCCCATCATGGAACTTAAATGAAGTTTTCACTTATAACCATATGGCTCTAATGTCCCTTAGAAGCCAATCTTATATTAATGCATCCATGGTTTTAATGATAGCTGATCATTTATGTATACACATTTATATAATATCACTTCTAAATATTATTTTCAGACCTCTTTCAATGGTCCGGACGAGGCTATATTATACTTGTTAACCCTCGTCTTATTTCTTGTGTTTCTGATGAATTAGCTAACTATGCCACACGAGCAATATTAACGTAATAAGGAGTTGTAAAGGATTGCCATTCGCTTCAAAATATGATAAAGCTGAACGGCAATCTGATAATTACTAATTAAATAGAATAACAAATATTTTATATATTGTTATTTACAAACACATTAAACATTACTCCTTTAGAAGAGGGCATTACTTATTAACATTTATAAATATTATAATGTTCATTATAAAATTACTATATTTCGTTTAAAAATGTTATTTCCATTTTATATACTCATGTTCTATACATAATATATGCACTATTACGATATGACACATATACAAACACACACACACATATATATATATATATACATAAGAAATGGAATATTTAAATCATATACTTATAGAGTATACATCGAATATAACATTAAATACTATACGCACATATTTTGTTAATGAGGCTTTACAAAACATGTATTTTACCTATATATTAACATATACTATACGTATATATAATATATATATATATATATATATATACTTATTATATAAATATCGGTATCGCTTTCGTTATCGGTAGAGTGTTGTTACAATCTATGGCCGTAAAGTATATAGTGTATACAGTGTGTCAGTGTATGTAGGTGTATGTGTGTTCACACGGCACTCGATGCTATCACTTAGCTATACATATGATGTCGTAATGTGATCAACGTGTATTGTACAATTAAAAAGTGTGGTACGATCATTAGAGATTACACGGCGTGTAGTAATCGTCTATTTTAGTTTTTGTTTCTAGCAGATCACACATAACGTATATGTTATATATAATAATAATTAGTATTATTATTATTTATTAGTCTACATTTTATATATATTTTATTTGTGTTTCTTTTGTTGATTTACAATAATATGTCAACTTATATATATATATATATATAGTATATAATGTACTCTCGTAATATAGATACAGCCTCGCCTATATATATACTTTCCATAAAATACCGGGTACATTAACCATTATAAAGTACTCGTACAATATATAATGTGTTATAGAGATATATTACTTAATAGTGTATACTATATATACATATATATTATATTTAAACGGTTTTAAAATAAAATAATAATAATAATATATAAGTACATGTATTAATATATAATAATAATACTATTAAGCAGTAAACTGATTGTGAATATACGCGGTGCACGTTCACCGGTAAACGATGTTATTAATCTAGTATTTCATTAATTAATTAACGAATATAGTTAATAAAAAACGACCGAATACATTAATCGATTAGTTATTATAGATGTATTGACCATAGAATGATAATAAATTAATAATTAATGTTAAGTTATAACCCTAGTGGTCACACCGCCATCAAAATAACCGGCGACTTATTGCCGTGCATGTTGCCGTGTTTTAAATTATGTAGGGTGTCCAATGGACACTATCCAAACCTTTAACACAATAAACAACTAATTTAGATGTAATTACGCGACACTTATAACATTACGTAATATTATTGCGTACCTATCACGTGACGACAGCTTAGTTATGACGTAACACGTAAGACCGTCGCGCGCACTCGTTTACCTTTATCATGTGAAGTTCGCTCTTAGTGGTCGTGATGAACTTCTTGAGATCGGCGCTCATCTCAGTAGTGGGTGGTGTAGCCGATGGCGATGATGGGACGGACCTATCACTTCCGGTTCTCTTACGGTTTGACCCCATGACCTCGCCACGTAGCTGTGTACGTCGCTTTCCCAGATCCACTATGTGCTTTTGTCGCTTAACTATAAGTTGTGTCTGTGTATTGTAATGTACTAGAATAAATATATATATATATATATATATATATATATATATATACAGTAGAATTACTATATAGCGACGTAGAACAATGTACCGACAAGTAACTATATATAATTATATTACGATTACTTCATAATACGTAAGAAAGACTTAGTAGAATGATCAGGTAATTTAATGTATTCGTTCTATGTCAGCATTGATCATAATCATTCATATGTCAGCTGATTTAAAATATATGATGATTAATAATAATTTAATAATTAATTGATAATATTTCATTTAATGATATCTAATATAAAGTAGTAGATTTAATCAAATTTAATTTATTTAAATTTTGTAATTTATAATTTTCCTTTTATGAGTATTTAATATATTGAATAAGGTAACTAATAGTCATTAACTAGATCTGAAATTAAAATTGTTCTTCAAAATATGTCAATAAATATGAATAGTCATATATAGACATATCATTTCATGGAAATAAATTAGTACATCGATTCTAATGAATTTCCAAACAAATTTCCTAAAAGTTCACTTTATAGACTAGGTTATAGTATGAGATAGTCATGTGACTATCTCCTACTATATAGTAATTATACTTTATGTTTATACACATACATTTAACTCTTGATATCAGAATTCAAGGGACAGACATATGTTTGAGATATGGAGTTTCTAGAGTATAGAATTACTATTATATGTATTTATATAGGTTACAAATCAAACTAACATTTATAAAAGTCTTAGTTAGTGGGGTTTTGAGATATGTAGAGTTTCAGATATCAATAGTTGACTGTATATATATATATATATATATATATATATATATATATATATATATATAAATATATTATGTATATATTTATAATACGATGGTACAGCCATGAGTAGATTGTGTAGTATTATATACTCATTACATCACATCAACTGGTATACGTTTCGTAATTATACACGAATATTAGTAATCCGTTTTTATATGTATGCTTGCTATTAAATATGTATAGAGATAATTATCGATATATTAAAATCTTTATATCTCAGAAACACCACTAATTCAGACTTTTATAATTGCCATAGAAAACTATAGCATGATTTTGTACCTATATAAATACATTTAAGAATAATTCAATATATCAGGAACTCGATACTCTATAGGTACGTTTCTTCGGTGTCTTAAATTCTGAGATATCGAGAGTAGCCTGTATATCTATACAATATAAACCGTTTATAATATTGGTTTACTCAGATGAATAGATTAATTTAAAGTAATTATACGATATATATATATTATATAATTTCAATTAAATTTATAATTTTTAAACATCAATATATATATATATATATATATAGAACAGATAGAAAATATTTCTGTTTATCTATTACAGGAATTAGAATATGGAAATACTTAGATAATTCCATAAGAAAGATTTTAAATTTCAATTTATTTAAAATAACTTTAACAAAATATTTATTGAAAAGTTACCATTACATTTTTAATTGTCCTTGTAAATTTATATGTTTAACTTTTAATTTGACTCATATTAATTTTATTAATCTTTAAATTAATTTATAAAACTAAGACTTTTAACTATTACCTGATTCATGACATACTGTTATTTAAGTATTATCCGAGTTATAATATAATTTACTATTAAAATAACTTATTGAAAATTGTAACTGACTAATTTTGATATAATACTATATTATTATTATTATTATTATTATTATTATTATTATTATTCTAAATTTTAATTTAATTTAATTTTAATTTTTTTTAATTTAATGTTTTTATGTTTATTAAATTTAGTTGTAATTGTTTTCCTATATTTGGTTTACAATATTTTGTAATAATTTTTTTATTATTTTTTTATCTATTTTAAATATATTTATGTTTTATACGAGGAGTTTTTTTAATAATATTATTGTATGTTTCATATTTTATATAAAACATGTTCTGCTCTTTATAAAGAATATAAACTTATACATTATTTACTATTTATAATATAATATTTTTAATTAATTTTTTCTTTTATTACATTTATATATTTATATTTAAGAGGTAGTATAATAATGATGGCATTTATTTTTGTTTATATTTCGTTGACTCTTAATTCATAAATTTGTTATATTTTATATCGGGTAGTATGGATGCATTTTCTGGCATATCCAGTATATATATATTATTGGCGAAAGTATATTCCCTAAGGTTTTGGACTTGATGAACCCACATTCTGAAAGTTGACATACTATGAATATTTATGCTTTATGAGTTGATAATTTATTTTAATAATTGAAATTTTACTCTATTAATTGTTCTTAATTATTTCTTGTTTTTAATTATATTCCTATATGATTTATTCTCATAGTAATCTAAAATAGGTAAGTCTGATGACTTAATGACTCGATAAGCTCTGCTTCTTCCTTCACCCAGGAAATTTCTAAATATTATTTCATTATTATATATATATATACATATATATATTTTTTAAAGCTGAGAACAAACTTGCGAATATTTGCACGGAAAAGCTCACATTGGCTAATGTTCTCAATCATTTAACATGTTTGATCTATAAAAACGCGATTATTTGTATCTATTAAAACGAATATTCGTAAACGTGATTTATCTCGGTATTTATACAAACGCCATAACAACAATGTAACACGATACAATGTCGGCGAATCTATTTCATGATAAATAAAGAATATATCGCGTATATTATATATGATAATACGTGAATAGGTTTTGTTATATAATATGTGAGATTAATTATGATGTGATGTGAATATGATATAAATAATTATTTAAATTATAATACATCTACTGAATACAGTATTGATGTAATTTATAATAAAATGATTAGTTTATATATAATTATACAATTAAAGTCATTAACAATAATATATTATATAAATACTTATTAATAACCTATATATATTACATTTGAATATACGTACTTATAATTGATTTCAATATTACCGTATACGGATCTATAGTTCCAATACATAAATAATTATAAATATTATTCGTAAATAATAATCGTATTTTACGAATTAAAATTGTAATTTACAAGTTTGTGACATTTAAAATATCATTAACATTTTAATCAATGGAGTCTATTTTAATCCGATGAAATAATATCGTGAAATATATCAAATTACTTTCACTTCGAAATGTATTTATTCTATTTATAATATGTGTATACTACATGCAGTCCATCTGCATCGCAATAGATCTCCAACTAATAATGTAGATTATATTATTATTATAAGATGATTTGAGTTATATGTTTATTTATTTATTATATATATATATATATATATATATATATATATATATATATATAATTACACACATAAAAGTATTATTTAACAATAAATTAACATATATTAACAATAAATAGGACTATATTTAATAATTTTATTATTATTATTATAATAATACAGAATATTAGGTACACTCATACATCGACACGTACCGACACACACGCATACACGAACATACGCACGCATACACATACGAAGTAATTCTACTCCCGCTAATACAAACGGGTTGGCCACTGAGAAAATGTATCAAGTATATCGAATTTCTGAGATATTAAATTATTATTATACGTATTTACAAAAGTACATAACACAATTAAAACTCGGGAAAGTCTGAGTTAGCGCATTGTAGACTTTATACGACACGTGTATATACGTGTTATTTTACGATTATGTATACATTATTGTATTACTTTAGTGTATTGTTCTAGTATGTTATTATATGAATTGATTATTATTTCAGGTATCTATAGATATGGTATGTATCTATATATTTAGTATCTTCAATTTTATGTATCTCTAGATATAGATGTATATACACTGTTAAAACGCTTTGGTTTTCATGAATTAAACGCTGTAATCGATACCGTATTATCAAAAGGTTTGAGAACATTTAGTTTTGCTGTTTCAAAATAGGGTTTCGTTAGAAAATCCTCTAAATGGTTTGGAAACATTTCGTTATGCTGTTTCAAAATAAGGGTTTCGTTAGAAAATCCTCTAAATGGTTTGGAAACATTTCGTTATGCTGTTTCAAAATAAGAGTTTCGTTAGAAAATCCTCTAAATGGTTTGGAAACATTTCGTTATGCTGTTTCAAAATAAGAGTTTCGTTAGAAAATCCTCTAAATGGTTTGGAAACATTTCGTTATGCTGTTTTCAAAATAAGGGTTTCGTTAGAAAATCCTCTAAATGGTTTGGAAACATTTCGTTATGCTGTTTTTAACTAAACGTTCGCTACATCTAACGGTTTCGTGATATTATCTACTAAATGATTTAAAACTAAAGATATATAGATGACCTACATAATATCTATGTTATGACAACCAATAAACGTGTTTTTCGGTCGATAAACTACGAATACATGTATTTAGAGTTACCTGTAGTTTCTCTACCCGTCGCAACCATTTCAACTTCTGCCTCCTGCCCGCCTGTTTCTCCGCCCACTTAGCGTTCATCAACTGATCTTCGCCCACTCCCCGATGTACGTGATACTCCTTAACGTTGTATGTAACGCAACAGCTAGACGACGGCGGCGGCGGCGGAGGGGGGGCGCCACCGTCGCCGCTAGGGGTCCGTCGCGACGCTATCGAGTTGTAGTTCACACGGTCCGAAATGCCGGCTACGACCAGTGCAAGAGTGACCGTTAGTAACGCGAGAACCTGGCACCGGTGCGCGGGTAATGCGGACATAGTGGTCCGTAGATGTAGGTGGCTATGCGTGTAGTAGTAGTTGTATTGATGAGGCTATTCTCGAAGGGAGACTACTTTACTATGCGTGAGCTACTATGTATCATACGAGTATCTGTATAGTCGACAACCGTGTATAGAAATCACGAATTGACAATATGTATATATATATATTTACTGATGAGATATAATAATTACGAAGATAAGTTAGCAGTAGACTATAGGTATACTATAGGTCTATAGACCGATATGAAACTAAATGTGTGAAATACTATGAGGTAGTGGTTAGTCGTAGGTAGGTTTGTGAGCATTACTATTGAACATCGTATGACCCTATTCTGTAGGCTTTAGAAGTAGCGTTCCCGTTATCAGATAAGCGTTTCGCTGGTGCCGGCGAACGTGTGTTAACACCTACGTAGTACGGCCCCTTTCCACGCCCCTTTTCCGCCCCCATAGTCTCGCCACTCCCCCCTACGCTAGTGGTGCGGGTACCATCGCACCGCTATCCTCTCGTATTATAGTAAAGCGTTAATAGAAAACGTTGAATTCGATGCAGATTAGGCCACGCCTACCTATCACGTGGTTCGTGATTCATACTCCCTGGAGGCATATACCGAACTCGTGTGTAATTGTGTTAAACCCCAATTACTATATGTATCATGTACATAATATACACACAACAATATATATATATATATATATATATATATATGTGTGTGTATATATTATGTAAATATACATTGTAAGCCATTAATATAGTGATATTTTACAATGCGGTAATATCACTAGGCTTTGTATAGAATATGATTCATTGAAGTTGATTTAATATATTTGCTAATTATCCGATTGTGCTTTTCTCAGTAAACTTTTTTTTTCACACGCATATTTCAAAAATCAAAGCGTACGCCGTATTTCCGCTATGTTAACACCTGGCACGTGTGTAACATACGTTAATTAACATACACGTTATTATTTATTTAAATATTTGATAGCTATAATATATATATATATATATATATATATAATTATATAAAGACTATCTACAATAGTTATGTTATGGCCATATATAATACAAATATTATATATATTAAAATAAGTCAACACTTTTAAATATCTATGTTCTATTTTATATGATAAAGGTTAAATGAAAATCATTAATTTAAGAATAGCATAAAACACACATCAGTATTAACAAAGCTCAGTGAGATTTCGAACGATAGGAATACATGCTGAAATCCAAAATCAGACTGCTACATTCACTCGTGAGTTTGATATTCCTATATGGGACAACAACTATAAACACACACATATATATATATTTACTTTAACACATTTACTTTGACTGCCTGTGTGGCTCAGTGGCTAAGGCGTCAGACACACAAGCAGTAGGACACGGGTTCGACCCTCGTCCGGACCATTAATTAATTTTATAAAATGGGTCTTAAAATATTATTTAGAAGTGATCTTATATAATTGTGTATAAATAAATGATCGGCTCTCATTAAAACCATGTATGCCTTAACATGAGAGCGGCTTCGAAGGGACATTAGAGCCATATATGGTTATAAGTGACAACTTCATCTAAGTTCCTGGATGGGATGAAAGGACTCCACCAAATAAAAATAACAATAACAATAACAATAACGTATAAGTACATTACGATTATGTATTTCACACACACACACATATATATATATATATATATATATATATATATATATATATTGTTATTGTTATTGTTATTTTTATTTGGTGGAGTCCTTTCATCCCATCCAGGAACTTAGATGAAGTTTTTCACTTATAACCATATATGGCTCTAATGTACCTTCGAAGCCGATCTCTTGTTAAGTCATCCATAGTTTTAACGAGAGCCGATCATTTATTTATAAACAATTATATAAGATCACTTCTAAATAATATTTTAAGAACCATTTTATAAAATTAATTAATGGTCCGGACGAGGCTCGAACCCGTATCCTACTGCTTGTGTGTCTGACGCCTTTACCATTGAGCCACACAGGCAGTTTTTAAATATATATATATATATATATATATATATATGAAAATAAGAATCCATAGCCGTTTCCAATAATCGTATATAATGAATTTAATCATTTTATCACTTACATTTTACTATTTTAATAATAATAAATACATTTTCTTTTTATATATATCCAAGAAAATTTTTTATAAGATAAGTAAATTACATTTTTATTTTACAATACTTAATTTTTAATATATTGAATCTTCATTAGTATAATTATAACTGAAATTTATATTGCAAATTTTCTATAATATCTATTTATAAACAAAATTAATTTTAAATATTGATATAAGCTTCACTAATTTGTTCAAATTTTATTTATTTACATTTTATAATAATCTCATTGTTTATATTTACTATAACATAGATATTTCTTAATTATGCATATACATTATATAATATAGTTATTTCAATTATTATTATATTTATCGCTATACAAATCATCTTTAAATATTGATATGTAAGTATTATTAATTATTGATTATATCCCCAATTTAAAATGATAAATTATGTATACTAATAAAATATTTATCAGAAAAAAATAAGAAATAAAATGATACGTGTATAAATATCGTTCTAAATTTAACAAGGGAAAATTATATATTTAAAGTAACCATTAATAATCTGCAAATAAAAAATATTAATTGTATTAATATTAATAAACAACATATTCACTTAAGTGGTTACGCTTGTTTTGATATTTTTTTAAAATTCAATGTAAAAAGATATGGATTTTTATATTTTTTTAATTGTCAATAAGTTCAAAAATTCTTAAGATATTACAATTCTGTAAAATGCACTTTGAAGGGAGAACTGCTCTGTATGGTTATGGCATATAACATAATGAGAAATAATTATATATTTTTGTAAATACACCTCATATAATAATGGTAACAATTTATTTTACTATTTATTTTTTTTAAATAATATTTTATATATGAAATATAAAAATATTGGTTTGATCATCTATTCAGTTAATATACACATACTAGCTAAACTACTCTGAATGTTTCATCAATATTTGAGCATTATTTACATAGTTAGTGAATTTTTTAATAATATAATTATACTAAAATAATTATTCTTAGTAAATCAAGTTTGAAAATGACATATATTTTTTATTAAAAATATAGCTTATTTGAATAAAAAGAGCATAGTATATGTGTTTGTATGGTAATTATACACATATTATATGTATATTATGTATGTATATGTATATTATACATAGTTAAGATAATAATCCATACTATTATATATATATATTATATATATTTAATAGTACTACAAAATTGATATGTATATTATAGTAATCCACAATATGATATATATATATATTACTATAGTAATATTAATCAAATATATTATATTAGATACACGAAATAATGATTCTGAAAAATAACTTTATATAAACGTATTTTTTGCAGAATTGTTAAAGATTATTTCTGTTTATAATTTATTCTCAAAAATAGGCCGTGTTATAAAACATTTATTAATATATTCGATTAATCGTTTTGAGCTCTAACATTTTAATGTTTTCTTAAATTTACTGTTTTTTCCAAAACGCTCATACATAACTTAAATATCTAGATAGGTAATAATATAACATTTACAAATACAAATATTTATTCGTATTTAGAAACTGATTTTAATAATACAAATAATTTTATAAATTTTATAAATACAAAATTGGATACAAAGATATCATATATTATTTTAAATATACATAAATTAAGTAATAATACAACAATAATTAGAACCAAGACTAACGATGACTCATTGATGACTCAGATTATATAAATACGTGTGATAAATACAAAAATTAGATAGTTCAGAGACAACATTACAAATATTTAAAAATAAACTATTTGACACTAAAGTATATATATAATATATCAATTACCATATAATAAACATACATTATTTAATAATACACTATCATTAACGAAATAAGAAAAAATAAATGGATATATAATAGGGTTGTCAAATTTAAGTCATCGAGTCCTAGTAATAAAATATCAAGTCGATTCTGTAATTCCAAGTCCATTTAGAAATTGATCAAATCGAATCCCTACAGTTGATTTTTGAATAAAATATTTAAAATAAGACTCATATTTTTTTTAAATAATGAATTATTACATATAAATTCCTCATAAATAAAATTATTTAATAATATGGACCTATTTAATTTTGTAATTCTGTTTTTAGTTTATATATGTTTACATGTCAATTTGAAAAATATATGATTATTATAAAAGAAAAATTACATACATTATTGAATACAATACATATTTAATTTATAGTGTTTGTTTTAAGAATAAATATTATTTTTCCCTTTGCGTAGACAAATGGCTATATATAACAGCACATCGCCATATTTATCTCTCTTATTATAGTCTAATACATAATTTAATAAAGCCTTGACTATCCTTCCAACAACTTAATATGGTAATAGTTGTGGGATCAATGGGGTAAACCCTGTAATCGTAGACAACTAGTTATTGACATTCAGGGAACTCAGATAATAGCTCTCTAAGAATCTCTTTATTTCTCGTTACAGCTAGGCCACTGCACAGAGTATTCATGCTAATATAATAGTGAAATACTAACGTCGATATACTGGATTTCAACACATAATCTATTTTATCATCCCTATAAGAAAGTGGGTTATCATCAAAATCAATACACCAAGAACGACTCGATCAACTTCAGAAGTCCACGAATTTATCACTTCTAAATAATATCAGGATGCCAACGATAAAGCAAAACATTGGTATCAGTAATAATAACATCAACAACAGTTACTAAATAAACAACGCGAACAATAGAGACAAGAACGGCAAGAAATACAAATAAACTAGCGCAACATTAAAATAAATTAAAACAAATTCAACAAGTACTACCATGAAAAAAATCAATACAGCCACAAACCGCATTCCTTCAAAATCAAATAATACAAAAATATCACCAAAGAGAGCATCACTAATAACAATAACATCAGTATAAACAACTGCTGCAAAGACAATAACTTCTTCAATGAATCCAGTACATAACCATTAATACTCAATATACAACACAGTTACCACAGCCATTATAGAAGTCCCCTGCTAGAAATGTTTCCGCTGTACATATAAGTCTATAGACCTACCAGTAGTTGTGGATATTTTTTAGAGAAAACCGATACGAATACAATATGTATGTCCATCTTATTACTTCGAGGCCACACTTACTCATCTCCATTCACAACACCAGTGACAACTAATCAATCTTCCATTCCTATCATCATGACCGACCTAACTCAAATATCAAATTCGAATATAACTACTAACACCTCATCCACAGAGTCTGTAATACCTCTACGACGAAGCCTGACAATTCGACGACCAATGGATCGATACACACCATGATACTGCTGATTCACCGATGAAGGAGCTGAATGTCACAAACGACACTAGTAGGTTTCTATTATTGTAGTCTGTAACTTGATCTATTATATATTGAGTTATCCTCCCACGTTTCTCTTAACGGGAGAAAGAGGAGATGTTATATATTGTACTCGTGTACTTACTAAACGTGTATCATGTGTATGTATTACTATCATTCGCTATATAATGGACGGGGTTACTGTATAACGCATTTACTCTCTTTCCAACAAATTAACAATTATTTTTGATAATTAAGCCAAGCCCAAGTTTAATATGACAATTAACTCGGCAGCCAACTTCGATATGCCCGGTTTAGATTATATATCATTATTATATTTAATATATAATAATCATATAAACTATAGAATATATATACATAATATTTATTACAAATATTATAATAAATATAAAGTAATACTAAACTTTTTATAGTAGCGAAAACACGGCATACGAAACAGAAGGAGAAAACTCAAAAAGTCATAGACATCTTAAAGAACTGTGACTGTGAAGAAAAATACGAATTAAGAACACTGGTTACGGATAGAGGATGATGGAAAGTAATTGCAAGATGGTCAAATGAGTAATTCGACTA
This sequence comes from Osedax fenrisi, assembly GCA_964019155.1. NCBI lineage: Eukaryota > Metazoa > Annelida > Polychaeta > Sabellida > Siboglinidae > Osedax > Osedax fenrisi. The sequence continues at coordinate 40,478,780 of OZ025244.1, forward strand.
AAATAAGTATGTGATAGTATACTAAATATAGATTAATCTAAATTATATGTAGAATATAAACAGTTACAGCCAACTAAATTAAATACTTCGTATAGTTCTATAGAGATGGTTAGTTGATATCAAATTATTATATTACTAATACCTAATCGTCAATTGATTATACTTTGTATATAAACTAATTCAGTACACATCTTAAACACGAAAGTGTGATGCACTATATACATGTAGATTCATACTCTGACATGAGAGACATATAGAGTCTATGTTAAGATATAGTCGGTTACGATATATTCTATTTACTATATATTCTGCTCTTATTTCATATATTATTAATTGGGAAGTCATATATTATATAGAAACGATTATTTATCTGATTAATTTATTTGTGTTATGAATGGGATTTACACCCCAACACCACCATCTAATAACAAGATTACCCTCCTATGCACAGTAACTATAGGACCGACTTCAGTTACTGTAATCCTATACTGAAGCTCCATGAATAGGTACCATCCCGACAGCTTCGACCTGTAATCTCTTCTTTGGGAAGAGGGAATATTATATTACAAATAGTAATGTTTGTAAAAACAAATATAGGCTATTGTAAATTCATTAATTCGAATAAACAAATTTGTGGGCGTTCAAGTCGAGCATCAATCGCAAGATTTTGACCAGGTATCATGTTTTATATATATATATATATATACATACATATCATACTATCGTATCTTATATAATAATAGACTATTATATACTCCCTACACCCATTGTTTACTTGAACTATAGGTTAGATACGTCAGGGGCATTGTCACTAAGTCAATGTATATTATAAATATGTTATTAAATTAAAGTAAATTTACTTTAAAATAAATGTACATCAACTAAATTATAAATTAGTAAATTAAATTATAAATATTCGTGAATATCGAATTATTATTATTAGAATGTTAGAGTTAAATTTTTATTTTGGGTTGTGTGATTTCTTTGGTTTGGTTTTATTTTGCTGTTTTTTTAGCTGCATTATATCTCCAAGTGAGCCTATAAAATATTGTGTTACTATAAAATATCTTATAATGTGTATAATTTGCTGTAGTACATATATAAATACCACCCACCTTGACCTCTGACATTATTCATATCACAATCGGCGGCCTACTTTGAGATAATTCTAAATATTTAATTATATAACACAATTAAATATATAAGTATATAATTAACCGTGTGTAAAATTAAATGTAAATATATATGTTTATAAATATATTAGTTAAATAATTTGAATAGTAATAAATTACATTAAATTACTTTAAAATAAATATTATATTTATATATTTAATATACATAAAACTTTTATTAAAAGTACTTATAAAGTAGTACATTGACTATAATATAAATGTACATAAAGTTATAAATACTTATAAATTAGTACTATTTAATATAAATATGTAATTAAAGTACATAATTATATATATAATTAACTTTATTTAAAATAAAATTTATTTATAATTTTAAATAATATTTTATAAATATTTAAATAAACTTAAATATAATATTACAAGTATGAACAGAATTAAACCAATTAGACAAGTAGTGCCATCTATATTATAGGAAGACCTACATTACAATTTATTTCACGTAAATATATGCAAGTAATATATCTTTACTTTGCAGTATCTTTGCGTTTAAGTAGAAATGAGTGATCTTTTCTCGGTACACCTATATTACTTTACCTTACTTTACCAGGTCGAGCATGCTCGGCAGTTTTTGACACGTTACTTTCATTTATCTCGTTCGTTCATCGTAGTTGGTAGCTCATCGAGTATACATCCAGTATCTTCCATCAGTTTATCGATGTATGTTTTCGGTAGTCGTACTCGAGATATTTGACCATGTAGCGGTTCCAAAGAAGTAAATCGCTTGTAAGTTCGATTTTACTTCTCCAGCAATGCCCTGCGAATCTTAGTCGATGTTCGCGTATAGAGTTTGTAATTTTTTATATTTTACCGTATAATTATTTATTCGTTAGATGCTGTTTCCATTTTTTATTTAGTGTAGTTCGAAGCATTCGAGTATACGCTCCATCCATTTTTTCTCTCTAAAGTTGATGTTAAAATCCATGTTATAGCGCATAAACAAGTACAGATTCTACAGGCTCTGAAGAAGTTTCTTTTTAGATTGTCGGACATTTTTGATTTCCAAATTCATGCTGTTCAGTGCTGACCAAGCTTTGGCTATTCTTATTTCAATATCATTTTCTGTTTATCTAATGAAGCTACTAAGATATTTGAAGTTTTCGACTTGTTTTACAATATTACCGATTTTGATCTTCACCGTTTCCACTATTCGGATTTTATCTCATATATTCAGTCTTATCAGAATTGATTTTCAGTCCGATATCATCTGCTGTTTCTTCGAGTTGGTGTAGTAATGTATTTGTATCATTCATTGTATTCGTAGTAACAACTATATCGTCAGCATAATCAATGTATATTCTATGTAAAGGTGTATAATCGATACATACTATGAACAGGAAGGATCGAGTGTATATCCTTGAAGAACTCCAGTGGTGATCTCGAAAAATGTTGTATATCCATCAAGTGATTTAACCATAGAACGAGTGTTCCTGTACAGCATCATTATAACGTTGATTATCTCCATTGGTATTACATATTTACGTAGAATAAACTCCATATTGTTTGGGTTTATTGAATCAAGCGCTTTTTAAAAAATTCTATGAATAGTAGTATTATTGGTAGGTTTTTGATTTTACATATTTTTGTATGCGACGGATTGTTAAAATTTGTCCTGATGTCGATCTGTTTTTTTCTGAAGCTATTTTGATTTTAACGTAGTATAGGATCGATTTCTGGTTTTATTCGGTTTAAAATCACCAGGTTGAATATCTTAGCCGCAATTGAAGTTAGTGTAATTCCCATATAGTTTTTGGTTATGGATACATTTCCTTTTTTGGGGAAAGTTAGTTTACATCCTTCTATCAATATTTCAATAACTTCTTGAGAATAAACACTATTACAGGATTAAAGAAATAATTATTGAAATTGGTCCAATTTCCATATTTCTGCTGGAATTTTATCTAAACCTATAGATATTCCATTTTGAATAATTTGTGTAGCTTGTCTTAGTTCGTATGCAATAAATAATCCAGTTTTGATATTTAGTTGATCATTGACTTGTTCAATATTTCATTGTATGTTGGGATTGGTGTTACCAAGTGAATCTTTAAAATGATCATGCTATAGCAGTATGCGTTCTTTTTCGCTAGTAGCTTTTAGTATGGCTTTATTAGATTTCTTTCTTCCACTAACTTCGTTAACTGTTTTCCAGGAGAGTACTGATTTTTTAAAACTAATTGCAATTTGTATTTCTTCAATCGTTCGAGTAACATATTCCTCTTATTAGCTTTCATACGTATTTGTGAGTGAATTTTGAACCTCTATGAAGTTTTTGAAATTTCTTTGAGTTGGATCGCTTTTTTACGTTAAGCTGTCTTATGAAGTATTTCATATTTATGACAGATGTACAGCGTTTCCCAGGATAGTCTCTTTTTTTTTAGTTTTAGTATTAATGGAATTACATTTGCAACAGCTTCTTTGCAAGCTTTCACACAATTATTATATCTTGTGTTTGCAGATAAAGCTGTTATTTCAACTTATTGGAGAGTTGAATATCTATTTTCACTTCGGTTACAAAGCTACTACGGATATCAGTAATGTGTTTAAGTTTGATCCAATAATAAGGTTTATTATTATATGAATTATTTTTATTTGCTCTCAGACATAGTCGTATATCGGCTGAATTAATACGATGATCAAATGCTAATCTGATAAATGAATTGTATGCTCTACAATTTTTAAAGCTATTTTCCACTAATTATTTATGATTAGGAAATAAATTTGTAATTTAAAGCCATTTGGAGAAGTGTTTGTCCAGATTATTCTGATCTTTTCTGGAAGTGCGTATTCAAACATAATAGATTGTTTTCTTGAAGATAATTATGTAGCATATTTCCATTACGATTTGTAGTTCTGTGTAACGAATATTTTTATCTATCATCTTTTCCGAGGTGCGAATTAAAATCTCCTCCGATTATTATTACATTATGTTTTGGAAGATGTATGATAAAATACTTTTGATCGGTGTAGAATCTCTCTGTACCCTGTTTGTCGCTCACGTTTGTTGACTATAGCATGAGATTACGGTTGTCTGTGGGTTTCCATGGAAATGTATTGTCAATATTCTGGATTTTATCATATAAACACTAAATATTGCATTATAAGCACTCGATTTGTTAAATATTCCAATTCCTCCGATGGCTGCTCCGATTCATACTATTCCTCCACGAGAGCAGGTTAGAAGTTGACACTTACCAAAGGTATATTCCTTGATATCAGTGTCTAAATGTACGAATATACATTCTTGTATGCAAATCACTTCTTATCCAGTTCTTTCAGCAGAGCCTAATAGTTCAGGTATTTTCCGTAGTTTGTGTAATATTTGCGTATTTAGAGATCCGATTATAAAGCTTTTCTTTGATTTTAGAATTTTGGTAAATTATTTAAATTTTTGTTCTTTTTATTTTTATTTTTATTTTTATTCTCAATAACTAATTTTTCGACTACAGCTTTATATGTTACTGTATGACACGATTCTTGTGCCGAGAGACAATCAATGCGGGATGAAATTGTGTTGCTGTTGTGTGTTATATTTGCTTTCGGTGGCTAATTACTACGTGCGGTCGCCACTCCATACACAGTACTACCCAATACACGAGTAAACAGTACTCAATTTCAGAGTTAATGTGCTTCACCGAACCCAAACTACTCATTTTAGATGGTGTAAGCCTAACCAAATCCAACATCCTACTATCAGTGTCTTCACGTAACCCTGATCGGGTGGCTAACAGGTAATATTCCTTTCTAAGGGGCAAACCTGATTTTTTCCGGCACCGCATTAACCATACCAACATTAATTATTCGCAGCTAACCTCCATATCTGGGGCCGTTCCCCTATCCACAACCTGGGGAGCCGGTGGATGGGAGTTTTCATCACCACATCACCATATCAATTTTCAAATTAAGATTAAGAAATGCGGGCCTAGGATCCTATGGAAACTAAACGCTCCACATATTATCCACTAATTACACACCGAAAACTTTGTATTTGAATTTTTAAAATGATCATAAACGATTAATATACATATAAGGTGTCTCTAGGGAAAGCACCAACAAATTTAAATACAACATATAGATTAAAATATAGATTAACACATAATATGGTAATGCATATACAATAATATTGATAAAATATATTAAATTGACGTGTAATGTGTAATGACGTAACATAGATCATGAATATCTATGTAAATATACAAATATAATATCTACAATGTCCCCCATATCAACATTACACATACAACGTGAACACCTATGCTTGTGTAGGTATTCTTATCGTAAGTTTCCTCTAATGATTCTAATATATCAGATAATCTCTTTTATTCTTCATTTTATTATTTAACTAAAATATCTGTCATTTTTATAAATTAATATATTTATATCTCATCATGTAATTATGTAAGAATACATTGTATAGCTTATACATGAATAGTTACATATGGGGTTATTAGGGGCTATCACGACAATGTATTACCAATATATCGATGATTTTCTATTCTAGCATTGACTCTACCTATTATTCCACCATTACTATCAGATTATTACAAGTAGGGTCTATCGTGCCACCTCATGAAAATCGTCATGAAAATATCGTTAACTTATTACAAGCCTACTTTAATGACATGAAATCACATGATAATATCTATAATAATTATGGAGTATTCGCGAGAATAATAAATTGTATACCACGATAAACTATGTATATGTACAGTAGGGTAGTTTTTGAAAGTTTTTCTAGCTCGCTTACAGTAGGTTATCAATGTGATATTAAATATATTTGTGAAGTTTCATTACAAAATATTTAATATTTGTAAAGCTAAGTGCACTTTAATGATTGCATTTATTATTCATTGTAAATTTCTATTTTAATTGTATATTTTATGTATTTATTTAAGTGCGCGTTTTCATAAAATTAAAATTGTTGGCATATATTTGTATAAATATATTATAATAGTAATAAAGTAAATAATTATCAATATAATTTATTCGATTATTTTTTTATAAATTATTTTAATTAAGCATCAAACTTTGTTGTGATATCTACGAGGTATAATAAAAAAAATTATTTTTCTAAAAAAATTTGTTTACGATTAAACCATACAATTTATATGTTGTTAAAATAGTAAATAAAAGTAATTTTTTGAATAAGAATATACATATTAATACTTATAATATATTATATTCATATAATGATGAATGACATATAAAATATATATTTTTTAATATAATTGATAATTTTTTTTTTCGATTTAGAACAACTTTAAAAATAAATTAAAATTTCCGTTAGATCGATTTAATTAATTAAACAAATATTATTTGTTAAGGATGTTTTTATATACTAATTATTCTAAAAGGCAATTTTTAATTGTAAACATTTTATCTTTCGTATATCTGAAATTTAATTTTTGTTCGTAATTGTCAATGTAATTATCTATCTTTTTAAAATATTGTTTAGTTTTCTTAATTTTTGTTGGTTTTCAATTATTATTTTTTATATCTAGAATGAATAATAAGAGTTATTCCGAGTTAGCTGGTACTTTTCTATCAAGGAAACTAAAAAAATTACCAAAACGGGCTATCATAATGTACAGAATGTGCGACAAGATTTAGCTACTCAGTTTATCCTATATGGTGGTAGTGATCATATAGTGACTACACAAATCCAAAGGCTAATATATATAATTCAGAATTTGGTTTAAGAACCCAGATAGATATTGAAGCAAATCTTATGATCATCCGTTGAAAAAAAAAATTATGAGTATAGAATTAACATTGAAAATTGTATTTAAATTGATATGGTAAAAGGTAAATGGTAAAATATAAGTATTATAAAACTAAGGGTAGGCGCTGGAGTTCATCTACTGATAAAAAACTAATAGAGATAATTAAATAATTTTGTTTATTCAATAGATACTATCCAAATTCATCTATATAGTTTTTATTTATAAAGATAATTAATTTAACAGTATTAAATAAAACAGTTTAAAAACAATTAATATATTTTATTATAAATATATTACATAATCATTATTTATTTAATATAACATAATTATTATAAAATATAATATAAAATAAAATGCTAATTATATAGATGTATATGTTGTACATTTACAGTACAAATTTCAGATAAAAATAATATAAATTAAAAAAGTATTAGGCATTTATATGTGGTTACTAAGTGAAAAAGTAAAAACTTGAGAAAATTACATTTAAAGTTTGTACATAAATAATCATGGATATGTATAGATATGCAAATATATAAAATATACTATATAAAAAAATATATACACGTGTTTTGTTTATTTATTTAATAATATTTAATCTATGATCTATGCTAAAATAAATCTTGACATTTTTAAATTAAACTATGATTCTAATAAATCGTAATATAAGATTACATATTACAAGTATTTACGTAAATACAAAATATATTTATAAATGTATTACTCCTAAAATACTTTATATTGATATAAATACTCAAAAATATTAACAAAATTATTAGGATATTATAAATAAAATACAGAACTTAAATAATACATTATAAAAACATATTGTAAAAATTAAATTATTTAACACATTCTAACTTAACAATTTTTTTTTTTAAATTAAAAAATTAAAAATAATAATTTTTATAAATAAATTTAAAGATTGTAACGATATATATATATATATATTTAATGAGTACTATACATATGCGTATTTAAATATTAATTTAAAAATAACATTTTAAAACTTACTCATTTTTAGGTATTAATATATATTATTATTTATAAAATAATGTTAATGACTAATATTAATAAGTAAATTTATTATTAAATTTTAAAACTTATAAATACAATTTATTGAAATTCACCATATGTTGCAAATATTACTCTTGAACATTTTATCACCCTTTTTGCAATTGAAGGCTTTTCTAAATCCCGGACTGTTTAAAAGCGATCCTACAACTCTCCATTCATCAGGGGCATGAACATCACTTTCTAATGTTGATAACATAGTTTCTTTTGTAGCTCTTCTGCAATAATTCTATGAAGTTTATGATTTAATTTCTCATTTTAATAAACATTATTAATATATAAAATAATAAAAATATTAATGTATCATTTTAATATAATATTATTTTCATATACTATTTCAATAATTATGTACATTCAAAAATTGACATACATTAATTTGTATTTTTCTAATTTTGTGTATTTGTCAATGAGATTTATTTAATTGTAATGATTAACCTAACGTATTTCAAACAATACGTAATCGCTTAATAACAGTGATTACTCTTTATATAACTCAGGTTGGAGGTACTATAATATATTTATAACGAGCATTAAAATGGAAAACACCTGATCTCAAACCCGATATATTCATTACCAGACAAATATTCATTAATAAAAGTTATAAATTTGATTATTTTTATACTGCTTATTAATATGTTATTCATATGTTAGTAATACTATTATATTAAATATTGAATTTATTTATTATAAATATGTATTATATATACTCAATGCTTACTGACAATAATAATAGTAGATATACTATATACAAATTCATAAATAATACATAATTTATAATACACAACACTTCTAATAAGTTTTACATATTTAAACTCAATTATTTTCACTAAATTGTCGTATCAATTTGATCGAAATTAGACTTATTTTTAGAGATAATTAGATATTTATTTTAAATATTTATAAGTTAAGAAGATATTACATAAAGATAATACACTTATATGCTATAGATAAGATAATTTCATTCATCTGAAATCTAGTTTAATTATATAAATATATATTTCATTGATCACAGAAAAAAATATACACCCACCACAAAAATATACACCCCATAAGCATACCATTCCTTTAATAATAAATATAATATGCCTAGTATGGATGCAACTATATGGGCAATATATATTATAAGTTAAATAAGTATTAATTTATGAATATTTGATTCCTAAAATTCCACTAATACCTTCATATTATCCTTTTAACTTCAAAATACTACAATTCCATGCAAGACTGTGCTTTTAAAAATATTAAGATTATATCTGGAAACCGAGTGATTTTCCCATGGTCAATTATAATTCGGATGTTCAAGTGCCAGAGATGAAAATAACCTATATATTCTTGCAAATAATTAAATGAGGAATGTGGTATACGCTACATATTTATAAAAATAGATATTTTTTTTTTAAATTGTTGCATACAATATTATTACACAAGAGAATCAGAGTTTGCTCCAGATAATATATGTATATCACCAGTAAAATTTGATGTTACAATTACTGTAAATCTCACGTATATATACCTATAGGCTGCGGTTTTATTTAAATTAATTTCCAATATCACGTGACGTTAATTAGTGACCGGGTATATTACAATTCAATTTCAATCTCAATACACTTGTTAAATATTTGATTGGCTGTCGTTTTTTCACAATTTTCATAATTTTTAATAGATATTTAAATACATATATTATGTAAATGATAATTTAATTTTAAAAAGTTGCAAATGAATAAATTTAAAAATAAAATAAAGTATATTTATCATTAATAGATTTAATTAATTAATTAGATATACAGAATATTAAAAAAAAAAATTACTTGATATTGGAAATGGTGTAGACAAAATAAAATATGGATATAATTCAATGTTGAATCATACTAACCAAAATAATATCACTATCAGGCTGATTATTTAAAATACTATTTTGTGAGTCAAAATTCACTTTATATACGATATCTTGAATTAATTCATATACAATTTTTAATATAGAATTACAGGTTTACTCGCAATTTGTTCTCAAAAATTAAATATTTTTATTAGATACATAAATAAGTTAATTAAGTAAAAAAAATCAAAAATCGAGAAACTTCGAGTCGATTACAACTATAGTTAGTAAATACTAGTAATACAAATAGTTATTAAAAATTAAAAACCGATGTCGTGTCATTTACGGCTAGCAATGCAGAATTACAATTAGCTATAATTAAACACCGGCCATTTTTATGACATTTTTTAACCTTTGTTTAAAATATTATTTGGAAATTGTGTTGCATTTGTTGGACATTTCAAACAAATATTTTTTAATATTTTGAAATATTTTTTGTATTTTACCAAAGATTTTACGAATAAACCTTGATAAAGAACAACTATGGCTCGGATAAAGTTAGTAATTAGTAAATATTAGCTAGGAGATCATTTAAATATTAGTAATGCAGAATCAGGAATAGCTATAATTAATAAATAATAGATAGGAAAACAATCAAAAACCTAGAAATGCCGAGTCGGATATGGCTAATATATATATATATATATATATATATATATATATATATATATATATATATATATATATATATATATATATATATACATATATATGATAAGTATAACCTGTGCAAAAGATAAAAAAAATAATTGATCATGAGTTAAATTATTAATTCCATTTAATTTAACTTCTTCTCCATTTTCTTTCACCCATTCTGTATAAGCCTAATAAATAATTTAAGAATATTATTTCATTAAATATGTTTCAAATCATATTTTCTAAATATTAAAGGTGCGACCTCTGAAATTGAGAAAAAAAATTTATTCAAAAATGTTGGTTATAAAATATTATTAAAATATATAATATTATCTTTACAATGATATATACATAATATTTTTACGTAAATATAACTATAAAATAAATACTTTTGAATGTATATTATTTGAATAAATTATAATAATATTTACAAAAAAAAATTATATTTAATAATCGTAATAATTTAATGAATATTAGGTACATTTTAGAATTTTACAAGCTAAATAAAAGACAATTATATATATACATTTAATTTATCAAAAATATGGAGCTATTTATGTTAATAACACAATACGATAAGTTATTGTTTATATATATTTCATACATTTTTATAATTATATTATAAATCTTTAGAATCAATTTACTCAGAATAATTATTTTTAATAATTCTACTCACTGCAACATTATTTAGTCTTTAATTATGATTTAAATGCATTGAAATTTTCAAATAATTTAGAATATATATAGCTACATAAAATTGTATTTAATTTAATAATTATTCAAATTTAAAATATTCATAGTTTTATGTTTTATTTTCATATTAGTTTTATATATTATTTAAACATAATTAATATTACATATTTTCTTTTATATTCTATACAAAATTCATTTATTATAGATCTATAAATATCTATAATTGAGTTACATTTTGTATTTAATAAATAAATAAAAATAAGTTAATATACTCTTTGTAGACTACTAGTTTTTCTATTAAAAACATGTACAAATCTATTTATTTAACAAAGGTCGATATATAATTAAATATTTTTATAGAAACATTACACTTAATTGTAGATACGATACTTACCATTAAGTTACATTTATCTATAAAAATATGTAATTAAATATATATATTTTATATATGTTACCAATAAATGCACTAATTATATAAAATATAACTATTACAAAATTATATATATACATAAAATAAAGAATAATAATACATTTAGTTTATAAATAATTTATAATATTATAGTATAATAAACATTATATTTAAAAAATATCTTCAATGAAATAATATTTAACTATTAAATAACAATCTGTAACGTATTAATATTTGAATTTTAAATAAATAAATTTAAATCATTTTGAATTTAAATAAATTTGTTACTATAATTGTCATTAGTTATTCACTAATATTATTATATTTAATATATATATATATATATATATATATAATTGTATGATAGATTTGTATCTTTTAGAAACAGTAGATTTATTATTCTCTATATTATATACTAAACTATTTTTCCTTTCTACCAGATCAAATTTATTTACGTGATTTTTATATTTTTATAATTTATATTTTAGGATTTAATATATATTAAAAAGTTCATATTTTAAATGATGGTTGTATATCTAATTTAATTTATACTGTAATATCTATAATTGATATAAGTACTAATATATATTTATTATTCTAAGTGGTAATGTAGTTGACGATACCTTCAGATAATGATTAATTAAAAAAAAATGGATAGATACTTATTTAATTATTTTAATAGGACGAGTTATTATTAAAATTACATAACATATATTTTTTTGAATTTTTTTTAGTTAATTTGAATTATCTAAAATATGGTGATTAAAATGATGTATACATTATGTATCTATATAAAATATTACTTGTAAAACGATATTTTTAATATTACCACTAATTAAAAAGAATAAATCCTAAAAGCAGTGAATGTGCTGCATAGATTTAACTTGTAATATATAGTTTATCTACACATTTATTTACTTTTATATTAAAATTATCTTATTTATACTTATATATAAACTAACAACTAGATTATATATAACATATATAATAATTATATATAAATTACAAACTATCTATTATATACAAATTATAATATAATAAATAATTCGTTAAACTTAATTTACTCAAAATAATGATATTTTATTTTGTATATCTACAATAAAATATATTATAATATTAAGTTATTTAGCATATTGTATATATATTATTATCTATTTAAAAAATCAAAAATGTATATATAGATTAATCAAATTTATATTTACTAACCATGAATGAAATATCCAACCCAACATTATCCGCAATATTTTCATTTAATATTAACCAACCATTCTTCTATATTATTATTATTATTATTATTATTATTATTATTATTATTATTATTATTATTATTATTATTATTATTATTATTATTATTATTATTATTATTATTATTATTATTATTATTATTATTATTATTATTATTATTATTATTATTATTATTATTATTATTATTATTATTATTATTATTATTATTATTATTATTATTATTATTATTATTATTATTATTATTATTATTATTATTATTATTATTATTATTATTATTATTAATATTATTATTATTATTATTTTTATTATTATTATTATTATTATTATTATTATTATTATTATTATTATTATTAGTATTATTATTATTATTATTATTATTATTATTATTATTATTATTATTATTATTATTATTATTATTATTATTATTATTATTATTATTATTATTATTATTATTATTATTATTATTATTATTATTATTATTATTATTATTATTATTATTATTATTATTATTATTATTATTATTATTATTATTATTATTATTATTATTATTATTATTATTATTATTATTATTATTATTATTATTATTATTATTATTATTATTATTATTATTATTATTATTATTATTATTATTATTATTATTATTATTATTATTATTATTATTATTATTATTATTATTATTATTATTATTATTATTATTATTATTATTATTATTATTATTATTATTATTATTATTATTATTATTATTATTATTATTTTTATTATTAGAATAATAATTATATGACAGTGATTAATAATAAAAAATATATAATCACAAGTTGTGGTTAGTAATATATATTTATATATATATATATATATATATATATATATATATATATATATATAATATCAATATGTGTGTTGTATTTAAACTATATAATCATACATGCCAATTTTCTACAATCGATTAAAATAATTCATAATTATAACAATATAAATAAAGTTACCTGTTACCTGTTACCTAATTGGTTTAGGCACTTCCATCAACTTCTTTATTGAAGTTTTCGGACGTGCTTTCAATATATTATTGGGCAAAAAGGTATGTTTTGAGCTTTGATTTGAATGTTACAGTTGAGTCAATTGATCGGATATGGTGAGGTAGATCATTCCAGATTTTTGGAGCATGGATGGAGAAAGATTTATGTTGGGAAGATGTTAAATGTAATAGAACTGGAGTTTTTAATTTGAATTTGTTTATGTGTCTTTGTTCGTAAATAGTTGTGTTGGGAGTTAGTAAGTTAGCAAGATAGTCTGGTGTGTTATGATGTGTAGCTAAATGTATGGTCAGTGCAATTTTGTAAATTATACGGGATTTTATTGGCAGCCAATGTAATTTGGTTCTCAAAGGGGATATATGTTGTCTGGAATATTTAGTTATGTTGAATATGAATCTGATGGCTGAGTTCTGAAGACGTTGGAGTTTATTTATTATAGATTGTGAGGAGGCATAGAGACATGAATTACAGTAATCAAGGCGGGGGAGAATGAGGGATGTAGCGAGGAGTTTTGCAGTATTAAAATTAATGAAGGGTATTATTGTTCGTAAGTTGTGTAGTATGTAGTTAATTGACTGTGATAGTGATTTAGTCTGGATGTTGAATTGTAGTGTTGGGTCGATTAATATACCAAGATTTTTTATTTTATTAGCATAAGAAATACTCAGATTGTTAATGGTAATTTGTGGTGGAATGAATATGGTGGTAGATGTTTTAATATGCATTGATTCAGTTTTAAGACAGTTTAGTGATAATGAGTTGTTGGTGAGCCAGTTATGTATTTCAGTAATGCAGTTGTTAAGTACATTTATAGCGTTGTTAGGGTCTATCAATCTACAGTGTAACTGTATGTCATCAGCATACGAGTGATAGTCTATAGTGGGGTATTTGTCAATAATTCTAAATAAGGGAAGTAGGTAGATATTGAATAGGAGTGGACCAAGAACCGATCCTTGAGGTACTCCATGAGTAACTTTACGAGGTTTAGATATTAGTGAGTTTATACTAATTTGGTAAAAACGATCAGTTAGGTATGAGATGAACCAATCAAGTGCAGTACCAGAGATTCCGATAGAAGTTAGTCGATTTATAAGGATATTATGGTCAAGAGTGTCGAAGGCAGCTGATAAATCAAGGAGAATGACCACTGAACCATGTGGTGATGCAGCAGATAGGTGAATGTGATTAAGGATATGTATCATTGCAGTTTCAGTACTTTTGTGCTTGGTATAGGTACTCTGATATGGGTTTAATATATGATTTTCATGGAGATACGAATTTAATTGACGAGCAACAACTCGTTCTAGGGTTTTGGAGAGCGTTGATAAGTTGGAGATTGGTCGGTAGTTGGAGAGGATTGATTTGTCAAGGTTTGGTTTTTTTATGATGGGTGTAACATATGCTGTTTTCATGTAGATTGGAAAAATGCCTGAGGTAAGTGAGTTTTCTATTATTTCTTGGTAATAAGATGCTAGATAAATGTGGTACTTATTTAATATAGAATGAGGAATTGGATCTAGTTCGGAAGATGTATTTACTGCACTGAGGAGTTTTTTAAAAGTGACTGCACATTATTAAAAAGTGGTATATATATAGCTATTCCTATATATATATATATATATAAATATATGATAATGATATATCACCTGCAGTTTAGTACACATTATTGAAGAATCGAACTTTTTCGAACAAAATTGTTAAATTATCGATACTTTTTCGAACACATTTTTCAAGTATCGATTCTTGTATATAATTTACGCTAATCATTTTGATAGAGCCATGCATTTGGGTAAATGATCCCTACCCGATACTTTTAATACACAAGCAAACAAATGAATCAATACTATTATGTAATTGACACTTTTACTAGATATAACCGAACACAAACGATCCTACAGATACTAAGATGCAACAATGTTTTGGATAATCGAGACTTAGACTGCACCGATACTTAGGATAACTTAAATTAATTATATTATAAAACATAATATCGCAAGTTCGATAATTGCATAAAAAGTTCGAATTACGAAAGTTCAATACATGTATTCAAATTTCGATGTTTGAAAGTAATAAGTTAAACATTTATAAATTCGGAACCGAATTTTATTTTCAAAGTCAGAAGTATTAAAGATTCGATACTGTTCGATACTCGTTCGAACTGCCCGAGTTCATTTATAGCACTATGCTGAACTAACCAAATTATTTCAAATATATATATATATGAATAAATTAAAATATGAAAAAACTAAAATACTTACATATTTTAATACTAACCTGATTAATGATATAACAATTGAAAATATAAAAATAAATATAGTAGATAACTATACATTGTTGTGTTTGTATTTAAAAACAAAATTATCATTTAAAAACATATTGATAATTTAAATACTTTCTAAATAATATATCTAATTAAAATTCATCATATTTTAATATTAAAAATTGAGTTTATTATGCAACACTTGGTTTTTATCTAATTTATCTTATAGTATAGAAATATAGGTTATATTTATAATTCGAATTTGAATATATTAAATATATAACAAAAAAACGAATAATTAATAAAATATTATTTACGACCCAAAATTGTCATCAATAAGATTATTGTATAAATCAATTTAATTGTATGATAGTAACATTTTAAAACTTGATGATCCTATAACTTTTAGAAATATACTATTTATATATAATCTTGTAAATAATAAATATGTTATCGATATAATTGAATATTTTTAATTTAATATAAATAAACCAACATTTATTGGACAACTAATGAAAACTAAAAGATTCCAAAATAGAAATGTTTCAAAGATACTAAGCTTTATAAGTCATTAATGTTTAATAATATTTTAAAAACTATTAAAATTTCTCATACTTTAAAACTGAAGAAAGTATTAGAATAATTTGTTATTAAAAATATTGTAATAATTATCTTTGTTTAGAAATATTATAATATTTATTTAATTTATTAAATAAATAATTATTTATCATAATATGTGAAATTATATATTTTTAACCATTTTAATACTTTTACACAATTTTTTTTATAAACAGTATTATATTATATTAAGTGTATTACTAACCTTTTGACCGTAAATTGTATACCGTGAGAACTGTTTTCTGATCTGCTCCGCCCTTATGTTGTACTGTTCAATGCTAGCCTCAGTCCACCAACGTCCTAGTACCCCCTTCTTATTGTAAGTACGCCCACCCTCGTCTAGTGCGTGCATCATTTCGTGAGCAATAATATATCCTATACTTCCGTAATTAATAGACCTATAAACCATAATAATTTGAAATATATATTAATATATATATATATATATATATATATGCAATTCTCTGTATATTATAAAATAATATTTCACCAATAAATAATTATATCACATATAAATGCTATATATTATAAAAATAAATATTATATATTTAATAAACTATAATTAATAACTTAAACACTTATGTATATTTTTAATTATAGATATTAAAATATTAGAAATTATAATAACTAACATTATGAATTTAAATTTAAACTTATTTAATAAAAATAACGTTATACTAATATTAATTTTACTATCCTATTTTAATTTTAATTATTTATTTTACAAATATAATAATTATTATATATATATATATATATATATATTCATGAATACACTTACATTGGTAAATGTGCTGAATAATGGGGTGGCTGTAGTTCTTGATATGGTATCACAAATGTGTTAGTACGCGGATTATATTGTGACTGTATCGTAAATGGATCAGGTATCCACCTGCATTTGGGTACATATAAAATAGAATTATATTATTTCGAACAAAATTTTGAAAATATTTTTGATCAATCAGCTAATATTAAATATAGATTATTATTGAATATTTTAATAGAGTCAATTGCAGAAAAATATATTACGTTTATACAATGAACTTAATCTATTAATAGTTAACAGTTAATAGTTAATTAATAGTTAACGATAACAAGCTTTTTGATTAACATATATTTTTTATTTTTTTATTTTTTATTTGGTGGAGTCCTTTCTTTTATATGGCTCTAATGTCCCTTCGAAGCCGCTCTCATGTTAAGGCATCCATGGTTTTAACGAGAGCCGATCATTTATTTACACACAATTATATAAGATCACTTCTAAATAATATTTTAAGACCCATTTTATAAAATTAATTAATGGTCCGGACGAGGGTCGAACCCGTGTCCTACTGCTTGTGTGTCTGAGCCACTGAGCCACACAGGCAGTTATATAAACATCTATATTTCATATTAACTTATCAAATATATAAAGTCAAATTAATTTTAATATAACAAATATGATATAGTATATCCAATGACATTGTCCTTGATATATTTTTAAAATAACTTATTTGTACAGCTAAATATATATTTTCATCTCTTACCGATAATAGTTTTTGTTAAAAAACTCCACCTAAAATTAATGTTAGGTCATTACCTCATACAGTAAGAGGACTACTTAATAATTACCTCATACAGTAAGAGATTACGTCATGTTCATAACTTTCTAATCGTTAATTATCTATTTTCACTAATGATAATAGGTCAAAAACTCATGTTGAATATTCAACAGTATGGTAATTATTTTAATACAAAGATTATTGATATTTATATGACAAAAATTACTGAAATATTTTTTAGAATATATGATTTTTTGACATAATCATTATATATATATATATAAAATATTATAATAACCTTATTGAGGTACAATATTATTTATTCGAATATTTGGTTAAATATGATATTTAATCTTAAATGGATTGAGATTAAACATGAACAATGAACTTGAATAGTTAATGGCAAATATGAACGAAATATATCACTTTAAAAATAAAACTATTATGATATAGTCCAAAAAGGTAAATATACAAAGCATATAACAACTAATTCATGTATTAAAATATAATTATGTTAAACAAATGTTATATAATATATCATAAAAATAAAAATAAATATGATTAAAGTTAATTTAGTATTGAAAATATATTATCAACTATTATAATTTAATAAATAATTGATACTCAATTTAATATAAAACCTTTCTATATCAAATGGTTCTCCAAATTTTTGTATTTTCATTAAATATTTGAATTTTATATTCGCATAAATATTACTAAAATATTTCATCGGTTTTATTTCCAACTAAATTATATATTTATTATACATTACTAATACAATTTAAATTTAATTTTCTATATAATTTAATACAATATATATATTAATATATTGAATACATTATAAATGATAATAAATTATATATATATATATATATATATATATATATATATATATTATATATATAGTATTTAACATCTTTATAAAAATAATCTAATTCTTCTTTATGAAATATAAAAGTCGGATATCCAATAATTTTGTTTAAATTTTCAATCTATTTATATGAAACATTATTTATTATTATGATATTAAATTGAATATAAAATAACAAAATTTATATATATAAATAAACTGTATTATTTATATATTTATATATATATATATATATATATATATATATATATATTGATTAGAATAGATAGAATATTGATTAATGTAATAGTCATGTTATCGGTAGGTTTCCTAGTAAGTTTCATTCAACTATTTTTAATTGTCTATTAATATATACTAGTACACTATTAATTAATTAAAAAAAGTCTTTAACATTTGTACATTTATATAATAAAGCATTTAATATCGAATCATTTTACCAAGGGCAATATATCCTTGATTTATTAATAATTAATCACACATATTTTAAAATTAATAATTCTATTTTGAATATTGCTGAAAGAATATTACTAATATAATGTATGCTTTTTTATATTTCCAAGTCTGAAGAATTGTATATTAACTCGATACTATTTATCAAAATATTGAATCCTAAAACTTATAACGTTATATTTTTGGAATAATAACCTATTTTTAAATATATGCTACACATTTATAAGCAAGTTAAATAATAATTATGTATTATTAATTATTAAAGATATGATTTTTAAGAATACTAAGTTATAATAAAATGTAATAATAATTAGAATTTCATAATTAATAATTATTGATTATTTAATTATTTTAGTATTATTAATTATACAATTATAATTAATTATTATTTATTAATTAGTTAGTTAATTATTATTCATTAAATAATACATTATTTAATGTATTATAATTATTATTAATTAGTAATAATTAATTATTAAACTAATATATTAATATATCTTATTTTTTACCTGACGTTATTAAATTGTTTATAATAATTATTAAAATATTTGAATATCTATAGATATTTATCTATATATATATATAGAACATAGAAAAATATTTGAAATGTGAAATCTAGAGAACAGTCAAGTATTTGAAATGTTACAGTATTAATGTTTATATATATATATATATATATATATATATATAAATGTACCTTGTCTAATGCTTCTATTTGACTTATCCTATCTAACAATGAACTATTTTTTATTTTATTAATAAATACTTTTTTCGCCATATAAAATATCTTGTTCACCTGAATTATATATTATTATTATGACTATCGATATTGATACATGTAGTATATGTGACATACACTAAAATAATAATAATTACTTACCTCTCTTATAGTATTATTAGTTTCTATAGTTGGATAAAGTGAATGCACTGCATAGTCTAATATTTCAATAGCTATTCTTGTACAGTACAGAGGTAGATTATCTAATTTAGATGGTAATATTGCATTAATATATATATAAAAAATTATATACATGTGTGTTTTAAATTTTTAAATATCTATGAATATATAATTTTAAATTTTAAATTAAATAATATAATGTAATATATGATGTATGTGTTATTCGGATAATTATTTGTATATTAATAATTAAATTATAAAATAATAAATAATTATGTTACATATATTTTAATTTAATAGAAGAATTTTATACGTTTATAATATAATTATATTTATTAATTAATAATAATTAGAATAATGACTCAATCGATAATAATGACCTTACTTTATCTACTATATAAAAGAAAGTCTATTTAATTATATATATGTGTGTGTGTGTATCTGGTGAGGTAACTCGAGAACCGGGTTACGTCGCGAAAATCTGTTATACCCGATCTTAATAAATTTTCAAAAGTATGGTCTTAGTCAAGAAAATGTCGAGTCGGGTACTGTTTGGATTTGGGTTTAGGTTTGAGTTTTCAACATTTTTTTAAAACATATTTTGTAATATTTTAAATATTTTTTGTATTTTTACAAAATATTTTACGAATAAATCTTAAAAACGAACAACTCTAGATCTACATCGGAATAGTTAGAATTATTAAATATTAGTTAGAAACAAAATTAAAGATTAGCTATGCATAATTAGGAATAGCTATAATTAATAATTTATAGGCAAATAATCAAAAATCGAGAAATGTCGGGTTAGGTAAGACAAGCAATTTAAAATCAAGAATAGTTATATTTAGTTATATGAATAGTTATAATTAATAAATAATAGATAGGAAAACAATCACAAATCTAGCATCGCCGTGTCGGGACGGTTTGGGTTTTGGATTTAGACATTATTTTAAAACATATTTTGTAATATTTGAAATATTTGTTTTATATTTTGTATTTTTTATATTTTATATTTTGTATTTTTTTAATATATTTTTTGAAATATTTTTCCACAAATTTTTTAAATATTAAAATATTTTTCTACATTTGTTTGTATGTCAGCTAACATTTATTGTATTGTATATAAATAATAGTTTGGAAAAAATTAAAATTAAAGATTAGCTATATATTTTTAAAATATTTTTCCACTAATTTTTGAGATATTAAAAACGAATATTTGTCTAAATTTGTTTGAATTTTAGCACAAATTTATGTTATTATATATGAAAGACAGAATCATGAATAGCCATAATTAATAAATAATAAATAGGCAAACTATCAAACAACGAGTAAAGCAGAGTTGGGTACGGCAAGAAATTCCAAATCAGGAATAGTTATAATTAATAAATGATAGATAGGCAAATAATAAAAAACCGAGTCGATTTGGAACGGTTTGGGTTTAGGTTTTCAACATATTTTATAATATTTGAAATATTTGTTGTATTATTTAATATATTTTTTGAAATATTTTTCTACGAATTTTTTAAATATTAAAATATTGTTCTACATTTGTTTGTATGTCAGCTAATATTTATTTTATTGTATATAAATAATAGTTAGGAAAAAATTAAATATAAATATTTAGCAATGCAGAATATGTAATAGCTATAATTAATAAATAATAATTGGCAAACAATCAAAAACCGAGCAACGCCAGGTCAGGTACTGTTTGGGTTTAGGTTTTCGACATCTTTTTAAAACATATTTTGTAATATTCGAAATATTTATTGTATTTTTTAATATATTTTTTGAAATATTTTTCTACTAATTTTTTAAATATTAAAATATTTTTTATAATTTGTTTGTATTTCAGCTAACATTTATTTAATTGTATATATAACTATGAATAATCAGGAACAGCTATAATTAATAAATAATAGATAGGCAAAAAATCAACAACCGAGCATCGCCGGGTCAGGTACGGTTTGAGTTTAAGTTTGGGTTTTAGACATTTTTTAAAACATATTTTGTAATATTTGTAATATTTGTTTTATTTTTTAATATATTTCCACTAATTTGTTAGATATTAAACACATATTTTTCTATATTTTATTGATATTTTAACTAACATTTATTTTATTGTATATATATATATATATAGCAATGTAGAATCAGGAATATCTATAATTAATAAATAATAGATAATAGGAAAATAATCAAAAACCGAGCAACGCCGGGTCGGGTACGGCTAGTAATATATATATATATTATAATGAGATATGAAAAATACGTAATTGAATGTTAATGTTTAATTCAAAATTTAACATTAATGTTAAACAATTTTAACAATTTATATTATTCGATACAATAGAATTACTAATAAAGATACAATGTCAAATCGTAGGAATATATTAAAATATTTTACATTTGTTACTAATATGTTTTTTTTTGTAGTTGAAATTATAATTTATTTCCAAAATGGTATATAAAATATACAATTAATTAACTAAATAACAAAAATAATAGTAATTTTAAAATTTTGAAAAGTAAATAAGTGCAAATATTAAATTAAGATTTTAAATTTAAGATCATATAGATGGCGATATTACAATTGTTTGCGAATTACAATTAAATATTACTAAAATGTCGCTCAATAATATTACCAATTTGTGGCACATAATTAATTATATTTGAATTCATATCATTTAATTATAATGTTTAACATTATTAATAATATCATATAGGATCCTACAATATTGTATATTATTATATATTATATACATATTCTACCTAAATATGTATTTAAAAAAAGTAATATTGGAATTAGTTCAAATTTATTAAAATAAATGCATCCAAAAAATGTAATAATATAAATTAGTACGATATATCTATATTTCAATTAAATTTATTGGTATAATTTTCAAAAGATCTTGGAAACTTTTATCGCAAAATAGTATTTATATTTGGTTATAGCATTTGTTTCGAAACTTTTTTATTATTAAAATTGTTTCTAATTATAAGCTTAATGTTTATTATGTATTGAAATATAAATATATATATATAGGCTCATACACAAATATATATATACTACATAATCTAGAACAGTACATAGGGTAAACACCATCAACATTATTAAAAGTTTACCTATTGATGGTAATTTCAAACTGCTTCGTATTATTTTCCCTGCAGAGTACCAATGTAAGTAAAGGTATATAAGCCTATAAAACACAAAGTATTCATTTTATTATTTTATTTTATTAGGTATGCATAATACTATTTAATTTTAATATTCATATTATATACATATATATTATATATTATACTAAATATATATGTACATATATATATAACGATTTGCGTGGCTCAGGTTTCTAAGACATCTGAAACACAAGCAATGGGAAACGGGTTCAAACCCATTCCAATCCATTAAAATATGTCTTAAAATAATATTTAGAAGCAATTTTATATAATTGTGTATACGTAAATAATCACCTCATGTTAAAGTTTTAATTTTAAGTTAAGTTTTATAATGAGAGTCAAGGCTTATGTATATGTATTGGTATAACTGCCGTAACAGCGATGTATGTGTGATTATGTGTAGCAGACTAACTACTACTATTAAAGTATCTATTATTGATTTTGTATATAAAAGAATTATTATTTTTATATTGAATTATTGAATATTATGTATTATATTTGTTTTACATTTATAAAGTTAAATAATATAGATTTTATGTATTTTAGGTAATGTGACATTTTAAAAAGTATTACAAATTTTAAAATATTTATAAAAGTATTATGCATTGAAATAATTATATACCATTTATTATCAACCAATCAGTGATCGGGTAAAATTATATGCTCTAAATTATATTATATATTTTATAAATGTTATTATTCTATACATAGATAGACATAGACATATATATTGTAAATGTTTATTTATATCTACTTGGCTATATTATGGAATTATATTTAATTTGTGAACTCGATAAACTATTTTTAATTTAATGCAATTCATATTATTATGTCTCATAATTTATCGTTATATTTAATGTTAACCACTCAACCTAAAATATTTTGATCTTATGACTTTAAGTTTAATTAATATTTATGAGTATACTTAGGTAAATGTTATCAACAAAAATCGGAAGATTTAAAAATAAATAAAGAATAATTTTAAATAATTTCTAATATTTGAGATATGGTCAGTAAACTATTACGAACATCATTATTACACATACATATACACATATATACAAATATATATATATATATATATATATATATATTTGTATATATGTGTATATGTAATTATCAAAGTAATACTGATAATATACACTACATAAATTAAGGGATGGCGCAAGGATTTTTGAAAAAATATATTATTTATTAAAAATTATATTATATAAAAATCATAAAAATTGATTAATTCCTTTAAAATGATGTATAATATGATGCACAAAAATAAATATAAGAGCCTATAGGCTATTATATATAATATGCATTTATAAATGATGAGCGATTAAAAATAATGATAACAAATGTGTGGGTTCCATTCTCTTAGTATTATAATTAAAAACAAAATTATAATATATATAGCGCTAAATGCATCGTAAAAGATACACAAAAAGTTATTTATTATTTTATATATTTCTAAAGTTATGGTGTTATACTTTTAGTAAAACAATAATTAAAAATAAATCAACTATGTTACCATGTAAATGAATCCTCTTGTTGCGCAAGCCCTTAACATTATATCAATTCTATGAAAATTATATTAATATATTATAACTTATTATTATACTGAAATTTATGAGTTTGTATTTAGTAGTTATTATATTATTAATATCATGAATGTTATAACGCAATGTTCACTTTCAAAATAATATTATATAATAGTATATAAATATATTTATATGTGAAACCTAATTAGATTGATTATTTTATTGTATATATATATATATAATTAAAATATAAATACTATATATATATACGATATTCATAAATCGTTAGAATTTAATATATTTATACATGGTACGTTAATAATAACTGATATTCTATTTGTATAGGATTATTGTTTAAACATATAGATATTAATCACATAATATGTAACTACTGTAATGTAATATTAACATAAGTATTATATAACATATATAATAATGCATATTATATAACTCACTTTTTCCCCTTGTCAGATTGCATTGTAATCATAATCAGATTATTTAAACGTTTTAAATAATTATGTTCATAAACAATAATAGTTTCATTATCATCAACAGTTTTATTTACAGCTGAAAATATATTATTTACAAATGTTACCCAGTCAATCTGCGAATGAATTAAATATTTAAAATAAATTATTAATTCCATAGATTATAAATACTAATAGAATATTATAATTTAAATTTAAATTTATATACATATATAATATTAAAATGAAAATAAAATTACTAATTCATTTTGTAATATTGAATACTTATATATATATATATATACATATAGTAATATATATTAATTAAATGAATTCAAATATACTTTATTATATTATTATATATTAGTAAATTTGTATCTATTTTGTAGATGATTTCTTATAAAATATTTTAATATGATTTAAGAAAATAATACGTATAAATAGCCATAATTCATCCGCCAAAAATATAATATTCCATTTATTTTTTTTAGTTTCTTAATTATTTATTTATAAGTAAAGTTATTATTTGAAAATAGTATCTTTAAGAGTCTCTTTACGACCTTTCGTAAAATATTGTCATATATAGAAGTTGTATATCGTCAAAAAGTATCATTTTAATTGATTATAGATTATAAAAAATACAGTTGTTGAATTGTAGAAATAAAAATCAATATTTATAAAAATGTAATAAGATATAAATATGTTAACATATAATAAGATTTATAAACGCGTAATTTTATATATTATGGTTTTAGAATATTAAACAAAATAACTTTATATAGTATTTATTTGTAATATATATCATTAAAATAATTTAAATACATATATAAATTATGAATACTTATTGTATATTAAAATTGTAAATATTAAATTCGAATTCACCATCATAACCGTCAGAATATTCTAGTGGTTGTGTTGAATTCAATGTAAAAATGAAAATAATAAATTGTACGTATAAAAATGAGCATTTAAATGAACAAATAAAAATAAAACGTAATAATTAAAATGATTAATAATTTAATAAATCGTAATTATTTAATTAAATCATATTTTTTCCTTATTTTTATTCTTTATATAAATTACACTCTCGTATATATTTTTTAATTTAAATACATATAGGTTATACTATTATTTACAAAGGATATTTCAACTTTTCGATTCACCTTTGATTTATATTGTATTATAATTTTGTATTTAATTTAAAATTAAAAAAAAATATATATTATTTGTATATAATTATATTTTATTTATTCAATAGTTAAATAAGTAAGTAGATTATTCATTATATTATTTATTTATATATAATCAACATTTGTATATAGAAAAATATATATATATATATATATATATATATATATATATATATATATATATACAGTGCACTACACGGTAATCGCGTTGTACCGGCACATCTCTGAATCACCGATTTCTTTCATATCTATTCAATGTTATAATTGTCGATGTACCGGCACAAAAGTCGAATTATAATCGATAATATATATGTAAATATTTGCTCCACAATTGCTCACTATGATTCATACTTAATTGCGAGTAATTATTGTTATTATATTGCAATGAACTCGTGAGCTCATGTACTAGTACTATATGACGTATAAGTGCATGTGTATTATTATATAATAATATGCATATGCATATGTATTATTATGAAATAAGCTATTTCGTAATCCATCAACAATACCAGAGAAAGCAAGACAAGGGTTTGAATCACTAACGGCATACTTTGAATGTCACTCCAAAGATTAAAATGATATACATTTATTAAAATTATTATCTAAACGTTTGGATATATTATGTAATAATAATAAATAATAATATTTTATACCATTTTATACCAGTTTATACCTATTTTAAACCATTATAATAATAAACATAATATTTAATATTATTCTTCATATATTCTATATTTTCTGCTGGATCGATATACCGGTGTCATATAATACATCGTCCCCTTCCCAAAAATCATCCCCGATTGTCACGTGACAACAAAATCGATGATATTTCACTAAATACACATACGAATCGCTTCAAATTTAAACCACATATAACTAGTATGTATATACACACATGTGGAAAAAAATCAACGTCTAATTATTCTTTAAAATAAAGTAATACTCAAATATATAAAGTAGAATGGAGATGACTTTAAAAATACCAGATTAAACGATAATAAATTAATATTTTAAAATTCTGAATCTACAGAAGTTATTATTTTTCAATTCTAGGTCTTATACTATAAAATCGTATTCTAAAATTGTCTCTATGTAATATTTTAATTAAAAAACATTATACGCATTTTCAGTTAATTATTGAAATAGTTGTAATTTGAATTTAATGCGGGTGTTGAGCGCGCGATACCCGCATTAAGTTATAAATAGAGTATAGGTAACGCCCTTTGGTAAAGGTTTATATTCACGAATACAAATGCGTATAATGTTTTTTAATTAAAATGGTATATAGAGACAATTTTATAATACGATTTTATAGTATTAAACTTAAAATTGAAATATTATAACTTCTGTCGATTCAGAATTTTAAAATATTAATTTATTATCGTTTAATCTGGTATATTTAAAGTCATCTCAATTCTACTTTATATATTTGAGTATTACTTTATTTTAAAGCATAATTAGACGTTGATTTTTTTCCACATGTGTGTATATACATACTATTTATATGTGGTTTAAATTTGAAGCGATTCGAATGTGTATTTAGTGAAATATCATCGATTTTGTTGTCACGTGACAATCGGGGACGATTTTTGGGATGGGATGTATTATATCGATGTATTATATGACACCGGCACTCTCGATGTACCGGTGTCGTATTGAGATGATACCAACTATCGATATGATACCAAATGAACTTTGACATTTCTATTATCGCCCATAGATTTTTAAATTCACATTTACAGTGTTATAATAGCATATTATAATATTGTATATTAAATAATTAGCATTGTATATAAACATTACCATGTTGGTAATGAAAAATGTATTTTAAACGATATAATCGAATTATTTTTTGTAATAGTATTTATTTCATTTAAGGATTTAGGGTTTATTTAAGGGTTTATTTATTTTCAAATTAAATTAAAAAATTTTGAAATAATTAATTTATTATGGATATTTTGAAATAAACGAATGTTAATGTATTAAAATCATAATTACTTATATAAATTAATTAAAGTGAATAATATTACATGTGAATACAATAAATTAGTTCAATTCTGAATTCATAAACTTAATAAACATGTAGAATTATAGGTTTCGGACATTTATAATTAAATAACATTAAATAAATTCATTTAAAAATTGTTTCAAAGTTATTAATATACTATGAATTCAGAATTAAACTAATTTATTGTATTCGCATGTAATATAATTTACTCTATTGAATTAATATAAATACGTATAATGTTAATACATTAAAATTCGTTTATTTCAATATATTCATAATAAATTAATTATTTCACAAATTTTTAATTTAATTTGAAAATAAATAAACCCTAAAATAAACCCCAAAGGAAATAATTCTATTATATCGTTTAAATACATTTTTAATTACCAACATGATAATATCTATATACAATGCTAATTATTTAATATCCAATAATATAATATGCTATTATAACACTGTAAATGTGAATTTAAATATATATGGGCGATAATAGAAGGGTCAAAGTTCATTTGGTATCATATCGATAGTTGGTATCATCTCAATACGACACCGGCACCATTCCACATTCCCGATGGTGCCTGTACATCGAGAGTGCACAGTATATATATATATATATATATATATATATATATATATATATATATATATATATATAATTCAAACATATTTATATCTATATTGGACTATTGTAAAATAATTTTGATTAATTTATCTGTTTATCAGTTAATTCCATTAAATAAAATAATTCGATCGTCAATGCGAGTTTTATATAAATTACCATCAATATCAATAGACGATACGATCAGTATAACTGAACTAAGGTGTCAACAACATTTACTACTAATTAATTTCCGTACTATTTATAAATTATTGAAAACTAAACCCTTGCATATCATCATAAGACATCGACATACCTCACGAAATTAATAAAGCCATATTCAAGTCTGAGAGTACAGATACCACATAATCTACACTGAGAAAAATAAACGAGTACTTTTACTCAAAATGCTAGATAATATGAGTAAAGTTACTATAAAATATGAGTAAAGCTGTAATATGAGTAAAATTACTCATACATAATAAACGATACGAGTACTATTACTATATACATGTATAAATTAAATATAGAGTAATAAACTTATATATATATAAACATTTATTTTTTACTCATTTAATATAATATGAGTAATATCACTCTTATTATTTTTTAAATAATGAGTAAAGTTACTTATATTATTTTTTTAAATAATGAGTGATTTTACACATACTCTTTTTAAAACCATTTTTTAAATATAGAATGCACTTAATTTCATTAAATTTCAAATTAAATTAAACTAATAATTTAATTATTTAATAATTATTAATTAAATCATTATTTACATATAATTATTATAATAATAACTTATAAATAAGTATATATGTACTGTAAATATTAATAAAATGTATGTTAGTCAAGTTAGTTAGTTTACAAACTATTAATTAATTATAATATTACAATTAATTAGAATATCTAAATGGTTTCTATATATATATAATAAATAATATGTGTATAATAAGAATCTATTATAATTATATTTATAATTAATTCAAAACTCTCATTAATTATACATATAATACAATCGGTTAGGTATACCTATAGTATAGTATAGTACTATAGTATAGTGGTTAGAATGATGTATACACAACAGAAGGTCTGGCTAAGATTCCCTTTGGTGCCATATTTTTTTATTTATAATATATAATTCTTTTAATAAATAATAATAATATTACTATTTACTATAAATTATTGTTAAGCCCTTTAGGAGAAATAAGCATATTAATTGTATAGGAAAACATATAACCCTAAAACTACAAAACTATAAAACGAAACAAAACAAATACAATTCTAATAAATATTTATCATATATGTATAAATATGTATTACAAATATTATATTTTATGAAATATCTTGAACTAAAAATTAGTTTGAAGACTTTATTATAAGCCTTATAAAAGGTGTTCATTAATATATAGACACGGGATATAAACTATATAATATAGTATATTATAATACAACCAAAGGCTTAATCCTTTGGTTGTATTATATATATCAAATTTGGTCCAAAGCCCTTGATACAACTATGGATCTACGTTGTTCATACTTTATAAATATAAATAATGGATATTGACGAAACTTCATAACGTTCACATCTCATTTATCCACTGTATAATTATTACTATAACTCTTATTATATATATTAAGGCCCGTATCCAGAAATGTATACCAGGGGGGCAAGGTCCCACAAAATATTAAGACTAAAGTGTAATGAATATAAACTAGTATACCAGTAATAATATCACTACTAGTAATTTAATAGTATACTATATTACTTATATTGACGTACAATGTGAATTAAACAGGGTACAAATATACAATACATAAGCATACACTATGTGTGTATATATACACTATATAAATATAACTTTATATGCATATAATATAATATAAAAAGCAGTAGG
Source organism: Osedax fenrisi (assembly GCA_964019155.1). Classification (NCBI taxonomy): domain Eukaryota; kingdom Metazoa; phylum Annelida; class Polychaeta; order Sabellida; family Siboglinidae; genus Osedax; species Osedax fenrisi. The sequence continues at coordinate 40,510,165 of OZ025244.1, forward strand.
ATCAGCTTAACATGTAACGTATACAATAATAACATCAGTAGATAAGTCTACTGAATACTAGCGAGTGAATTAAACATTTAGTCATGGCAAGAGTAAGCTTAACACGATATTTTCTAATATTATGTATAAAATAGTTAGTAGTGCATCATATTATTAATGTTTGGAGATTAGTCTAGGTGAGAGGTTATAGTGAAACCAAATATAGTTATAGATTGATACGTTGGAAGAAATAGTAGAAAAGGATGTGTGATTGATATAGGAGAACTTGGTGTTGTGAATATGATAGTATTAGTTTTAGTAATATATAAGGACATTGAGTTGAGAGAACCAATGAGTGAGATCAGTAATACAATTAAACATAGACACTTGATTCAGACCAGAATCACTGGAACTAGGAAATGGCTATATATCTGAAGATCATCTGCATAAATATGATAGTTAATATTTGGATATTTTATAAAAAAATTGATTTTATTTACTTAATTTTTATTTATTTTTTGGTTTATGGACTGCATCAGTGCGTTAGCAATCGGCCGTCCGTGGGAGGGAATTATTTAGTGGGAGGGAAGGCAAGGGATAAATAATAAGTCTTAAGGTGGCGTTTAAAGGAGGGAGTTGATGTGTTTGTTCGTAGGTGATTGGGCAGGGAGTTCCAGTGGTAAGGGGAAGAGAGGGTAAAGGATCGTATATTGGAAGATTGGAGTTTGTGTAGATGAGGAGTGGTAAGGATAAAGGTGTTGGAGGAACGGGTCTGGAGTGGAGTGATGGGTGTGTGTAGTATCAGCACTAGATAAGTTTAGTAGTACGAGATAGCCTGGGGCTTTAACAAGATTTAGCTTTTAACGAGAATACTTTTACAAGTAATATGAGAATATCATTAATGATAAATGTAAGGTCAATCTCAGTACTACGATGAGGAAGATACGCACTTTGATATTTATCAACAATGGCAATGGGCATAATGTAATTAATAAGTTGAGTAGACACAACTCGTTCTGGCGTATTATATATTGATGATATTTTGGATATTGGACGATAACTGGATACATTAGATTGTTCAAGAGTAGTTTTAGTTAAATCGGAATAATCTATGAATATTTCATTGGGTGTGGAATAATATATGATAACCTATTAATTATTTCAGCGATAAGTCCAATAAAATATGGTGATAATGAACGAAGTAGATTGAGTGGAATAGGATTCAAGGGGAATTGGTTTTCAAGGATGTCATCAAAGAGAGTATAATTTCATGTGTGGGGAAAAAACTTGAACAGTGATTATGAGTGCATGATAAATTGAGATTGAGTCGTGCCGATTTGATGTTTGGAAGTACATTGATAATGGTAGAAATTTGTTGGAAGAAATTGTAAAATAATGAACAAATAACTAAATCAGGTTGCTCAGGAAGATGCTTGGTCTGGGTTTTACATACTAAGGTGAAAGATAATTTATAAGTTTGCTTATAATATATTACATAGCTACCGAGCATATCAGTGAAGATTGACGATTTGGTAGAGAGAAGTTTTTCCTTGTAAAGAGATCGAAAACTTTAAAGGAAATATGATCAAATTCAAGTTTAGATGATGCATATTTACATAGTAGTCAACGAAGTAGTTGCCTCAGAATAAAAACTCAATATTAAACAGGAAAACTTATAATAAGTTCAGCTGATACGAGTAATGGAGGGTACCAACATATCAAGCGAATAAGATAATGCCAAATTAAAATAATCAAAAAGTATAGACAAATCAGAATATATACTGTTGCTAAGTTTATTGAATCTTTAGTTAACATAAATTGGTTTATTAATAGAGAAGATTTACTGAAACGATCTAGAAAGTCGATTAATTTGTATCACCGGCAAGTTAAAATCTAATAATATGGCAAAGTGATCAGATATTAGAGAACTTTTTGTGAGATATGAAATTAAATTAGAATCAGCTAAATATAAAAAAATCAATATTATTACTATTAGTGTTAGTATTAAAGAAAACAGGTTTAGTTTTGTTTTGCTTTGTTTTTTTAGCTGCATTACATGATGTAATGTATGTAATACATGTAATTTACATCCCAAATTGAGCATATAAAAACTCTACTCGTCCTTTTTCGCTATTATTTACATTAGCAACCTATCTGATATGTATTTAATTTAATTAATAATTGTTTTTTTTTTCAATTTCCTACAGATGTTCACAAAACATCACAGGAAAATTATTTTATGTAGATAATTATATATATATTTGAAAATATGCACGTAGGCACTAGGTCGTAGGCACATATACAAATATGCACCTATACAATTTTATTTAAAATATTATTGAACTCCGGGTTGAACTGTCAATTATAATGTAAACACCGTTTTATAAAATGTCCAATCAGAAACCAGGTCAAAAAATAAGATTCATTCTTTCCATAGAGATAGAGAGAAATTTCTCTCTAGCTCTGTGATTCTTTCCGATTGGCGATTTTGTTAGTAAACATATAAACCGTAAAATTAAAAATACGATAATGAAAACTTATTTTTAAATAATCTTATTAACCCCAAGATAGTTATGAACGTTTTATCTATAAAAATGCTTATACATATTTTATATACACTTTATAAGAACTCCATACGAGTCTGAACCGTAAACAATTTTAATAATTTAAAAACAAATGACGATCAATCTAGAATTTTCCATTTCATAATTATTAAATAATCGATAAATCATTTATCGAATGATTATTTATATAATTAATATTATATAATTATTTATAAATATATATTATAACAATTCATATAGATAAATAATAAATTTAAAAGCTTTATTTACATATATACTATTACTTTTTACTTATAAATATATATATATATATATATATATATATATATATAATATTAACAAATAATATTAATTATATATATATAATTTTTAATAATAAACTTAATATATTTACTATAATAATATAATACTCTATTAATACATGTTTAGTAAGCTTTTATTAATGTTTAGATAATTATTTTATAAAAATTATTATTATAATTTAAAGTTATAAATGCAATATAAATTAATTATGTTTGAACCTACTTAAGTATTGACTTATTATCTATAAAAATTTCTATAAATATAGTATTTATAATTTATAATAATAATAAATACTATTTATATTACATGAATAATACATGATTTAATAACTTAAACTTAATACATTTTATATAATTAGTGATATGTTAGAATGTTTGGATACTATTATTAACTATAGCCATGGCAGATTGCAATCTAAATATTAACTAGTTAAAGTGCTGTGGTTAGTGAATTTGTATTTTTTTGAACAATACTCGATTGATATGAATATTGTATTCTATATCATATAGTAGATATATATATATATATATATATATATATATATATACCTATATATACCTATAGGTGTAGCTAAATTAATATGTTATACTTATTACATGATAATCAAGAGTTGTTTTATTATTAATGTAATAATTGTTTTATATACATTAATGTATGAATCATCTCGGTATAAATAAGTCATTATATTTATAAAATTAAATGTAACATATATCTCAATACATTGATATATTTGTCTATATATGATTTGTAGGACACTATTGGGGCAATAAAGAGAAACTGGTATAGAGGTGTCCTTCTCAATATTTCATCGCATGCGTGATATCTACTGGGAAGCCACTAAATAACCATATACAAAAGTTGATGGACGCTTAATATACAGTCAGGTGCTAATGTGGTGACAATCTGATGAGCAATAGGAATTATCTTAGAATGCGTGTCATTGAGTACTGATAAAGATAATCATAGAGACCTGATAATTAAAATTAGTATATATATACCTATAGATTAATTTTGTGTTAATAAATCCATATTGCATCCACTTCCAACTGCCCTACTAGTAGTAGTCTACTACAGATAAATAAATTTAGATTTATGTCGGATATTTATTTTATTAATTATAAGTAGTAATTTACCCATAGCTATAGAGTGGAGTATATATAACTCTAATGTCTATAATTTTACCATAATCATCTCATTAACTGTGAGATACTTTATATCTATTATCAACACTTCGAATACCATATCATGAATATTAAATATAAAAAATGTACATAATAATATATATTATTAAATATTATAATACTAGTGTTTCTATTTACATATGAAATGTTATATATATATTCTACACATCACTATCATCCACCTAAGAAGTGGTATTGCATTCATGGCAATATTATATACATATTTTAAATAGTAACTGCACTTTAATATTCAGTATATTTATAGTTTTCCATGGGTTATACGTTATTACGATTTGTCATTTTTGAAACTTGTATCCTGTTAATCCTGTATCATTATCACTATCCTCTATATATTCATATACTATTTCATCAAGTTCGCCTTCATTAAAATATCAAAGTTTATTTTAAATTATATAGCTTACCATAATTTTTGATTGTTAAAAAAACTATCTAATTATCTGTCTTATGACATTGCTTATGCACACATTTATTGTACAGTTCACATATAACTAAAGATTTAATCTACTTTAAATAATTTCATATGGATAATTAATTTGAGAAGAATACTTTGTACAAAACTGTACAACTCTGTTATATAAGTAACGTTTGCATATATACAATACTATAGTACAACTTATTATATTAAATAATAAATGATTATAATATAAAGTTATATTATAATATTTATACACAATTTATAATACACATGAGTTTATAATATACATATTATAAATATTATAAATATCTTAATATACACATATAATATATATATAAATATATAACAAAAATTATAATTATGTTAATAGAATTATGTGATTACATTGGATCTTGGTTTTGTATTTTAATGTAAACAAAGGTCAACGGGTTCACTTCCTACTTAAATACCAAACGATATATCATTCTTAACTTAAAACGCGCGTACGACTTTCCCTATAAACCCCTACTCATTATCCCCCTAATCATTATTAATAATTCATTTATTTATAATTGCCTATAAAGTATTTATTATTATTTAATATATCACGAGCATATATTACCATTTTATTTTAATCTCCTATTACCATGTTATTATAAATATTTTAGTTAATTATTATTTAAAAAGAGTATATACTCAAATAAAAAATAATAATAATAATATATTATTATAAAATTATATATTGTTTTAGTTTGAAGTTATAATCTATTTTTAAGAAAATAATAATAATTATTATTATAATTAATTAATATAATATTGTGAAAAATTATTATATAATATATAATGATTATATATATATTCAACTTTTCGATTTCGTACAGTGCAGACGTGTTTTTTTTACATAGTGAATTATCAAATAATTCTATAAAATTTAATTCTTGCTATTGGACTCCATCAAAGCTTTGTATACATCAGTTATATATTCTATATAACTAATATTTTAGGGTGTAATATGTATAACTATCCTTTAGCATATTAAATATGTTCCATGTATGATCTCATAATAAGTATATATATATATTGAGCCTACTATTTTTTTGTTTGTTTTAAATTTATACTTATTTTTATTTATACATGTTTGTTGCTATACGTGGTATATATATATATATATATATATATATATATATATGTATTTGATTATTCATATATGTGTGTATACATAATATATATATGTATATATATAGGTATATGTATGTATATGTGTACTTATTTTGTATGATAAGCTATATATTATGTAAGGTATTAAAATAAATGTTAATAAGAAAAACCAATAAATTTATTGTCACGCTCTATCGATTTTCTATAGAATTAAATTAATTGTAATTTATTTTTGTATTTGAATTTATATTTGCTTTATAATGGTATATTTCATTCATATTTTTCAATGGCATATTTAAATATTACATTTCACCTATTTCTACCTCATATGTATTTATATAAATAATTTTTATTTGTTTTTATATATTGTTTTATTTTAATATCTATATATTGGTGTGTGCATGAGTGTATGTTTGTATGTGTATAGATTTATATATATATATATATATATATATATATATATATATATATATTTATTAAAAATAATTATTTACATTATTTTATTTATTCACCGACTTATATTATTTAATTGTTTTTATATATTTATTTTAAACCTGTTTTTAACCTACATTTTACTTTTTATTTGCCTATAGTATTACCGTATAGTATTATTTACTCTGATTTCTATTATCAATATGAATTCTATTTTATCTAAAACATTCACATGTCCCATTACACATTGTTCTAGCAATTTTTCTAATGCGCAGACTCTACACACACATGTTAATTCACATAAAATCCGTGATGAAAATGTACCTGATACGTATTATAAATCTTTTAATAGATCTTTTTGCCAATCATGTAATAAATCTTATTGTTTAGCACGTAATTATAATTGTAAAGGTCTAACTCAATCCCAGATGCAGCCAATTATAGATGATTTACTAGATAATTCGGTTCCTAATATTTCTTCCAACTTTATTATTCCTGAAATTAATGAAATACTTAATTCTAAAATTCCGATAAGAAAACATATCCCAAAAATGTGTAGAGATCTATTTGCCGAAGCTTTGACTACTTTATTCAGAAATATTTCCCAAAATCCAATTGAAATGAACTTTCGCTTATTAACGCTATTTCCAAGAGCTGTTTTACATCTCCCAACTCGGTCTGGTAAAAATAAAAGAGTTCAAAGCGCTCGTATCTTAAACGATCGTTTAAAACGTTGGATTTCTGGAGAACATTATTTTCTCTGGTCTGAGACTAAGCGTGAAGCTGATAAATATTCGGAACATAAAAAGTCTACAAATACAAAAAACAACATAGATCGTGCGATTAACTTAACACAGGAAGGAAATGTTGGTAAAGCATGTAAAGCCCTTCTATCTAATGGTATGGCAGATGCTTCTCAGAATATTATATCAACTCTACAGGATAAACACCCTAAAAGACTTCATCCAATTGATATTCCTTCTACGCAAACTAATTCGTCAATTCAGTTTACTACAATGGAAGTGATGTTTATGTTGGATTCCTTTTCTGTAGCTAGTGGTGCGGGTCCAAGTAAACTTTCCCCTGACCATCTTCGTGAAGCTCTTCGTGGTATAACCCCTATGAAACAGGAATATTTGATTAAGGCTATTACTGATACAGTAAATCTATTAGCAGCTGGAAAAGTTAATCATAATATTGCTCAATATTTCTGCGGCGCTAATCTTTATCCACTGAAAAAAAAAGACGGAGGCATAAGACCCATTTCAGTTGGTGAAACTTTAAGAAGACTTGTGTCTAAATGTCTAAATGCATCAGTTAAAAAAGAAGCAGAAATGTTGTTCTCTCCTACACAGTTAGGCGTAGGTGTGAAGGGTGGATGCGAAATTATGGTGCATTCGGTAAGATCCTTAATTGATATATATTCTAGTTCTAATGATAAATGTCTTCTAAAAATAGACTTTAAGAATGCGTTTAATCTTATATCTCGCGAATCAATAATTAGCCAAGTCGCTAAATATTTACCAGGCCTTTTAAATTGGACATTATTTACTCTTCTCCCAGAATCTAAATTATTCATAGGCAATGAGTTTATTCTAAGCTCCAGAGGTGTTCAGCAAGGTGATCCTCTCGGCCCATTACTATTTTCATTAGCTTTAAAAAAACTTACTGATATAATTACTAACAAATTCCCTAATTTGAACCTATCATTATTTTATTTAGATGATGGTATTATAATAGGAGATATAAATGAAGTGAAATTAACATTGGATACTATTCTACAAGTTTCTTCAGATTTAGGTCTCGAAATTAACATTAGCAAATGTGAAATTTGGTGGCCAAATTTCAATGACATCTCGTGGAATATATTTCCTGATTCAATTAATAATATATATGGAGAAGGAATTGATTTACTCGGTTCATCAATTGGTACTTCCAAATATATAAATAACCACATGGATATTAAAGTTAATGACTGTATTAAATTGCAACAGGTAATTTTACAAATGGACAACCCACAGTGTGAACTAGCCCTTATTCGTTCATGCGCAGGCATTTGTAAAATTAACTATGCTCTTAGAACTTCTCCTACTAAATCCATATATAACTCTATTAATAAATATGATAACTCTTTAAGAAAATCGCTTGAAGAAATTTGCCAATCTAGCTTGTATGATGACTCGTGGTGTCAGGCTACTCTTCCAATCCGTGAAGGTGGCCTAGGGATTATTTCTGCATGCAACATAGCTCCAGCAGCGTATCTATCTTCTGTAAGCCAAGCGATACCTTTTATTTCAAATTTATCAATTTCATTAGACATAGATGGTATTTTGAAGGATTCAATTTCTAAGATTAGATCTTTGGGTTGTTTAAATGCTAAGGAAATTCTAGATGAACGAATTGGCTTACAGAAGAAATTATGTACTCCTATTTATTTAAAAAGTAAAGGTAACCTACTCAACCGCTCCACTACTCGAAATAAAGCTAGGCTACTTTCGCTATCGGGAGATCATGCAGATGCATGGTTACTAGCCGTCCAAAATCCCTCAATGGGACTGTGTTTTAATTCCACTGAATTTAGAGTACTCCTTAGACACATGTTGGGCCTACCTCTCTATAGCATATCTCGTACATGTCCAGCTTGCAACAGGGCACTACTTGATATGTATGGAGACCATAGCCTGATATGTAGATCTGGGAGCGAAAGAACTAATAGGCATAATTATGTACGAGATACTCTATACCATATAATGAACTCAGCAGGTTTATCCCCATCTTTAGAAACAGCTAATTTGATCCCAGGTACTATTCGAAGACCTGGAGATGTTTCAGTAACTAACTGGTCTTTAGGAAAATCAGCCGCCATCGATGTATCAATCACCTCACCGCTGCAGAACACTACTATTTTAAGTGCGGCAACTGAGGCTGGTTTTGCAGCTGGTGAGCGTGAAAAATCTAAAGATGAGAAAAATTTTAATAATTGCCATGATGCAGGTATTATTTTTCTCCCTTTCGTTGCTGAAACATTTGGTACTTGGGGTCAAATTGCTAAAGATATAATTAGCTATATTTCTAAACGATGGGCTGATAAGCATATGGAAAATAGAGATAAATCGCTAAACTGGATTTATCAAAAGCTTTCTGTAGCCATGCACCGAGGAAATGCCAATATGATTATTTCAAGAAGCCCGATAGTTGAATTTTATAGTTAATTTATTTTATTGTTTTTATTAGTTTTATTTTAATATTTTAATATTTTAATATTTTATTCATTTTTTATATATTATTTTGCGTTTATTATATTTTATTCAGTTTTATTTTAATATTTTATTCATATTTTTATTATTAGTTTGCGTTTATTATATTTTATTTAGTTTGGCTCAATACGATGATGAAGAGGTCGAAAAATTCATTTTTAATATTCCATATATTTTTTATTTTTACACCCTTCTGAGTTATATATATATATATATTCTATATTTATTTTTAGATTAAGATTACAATTATATAAGTACTTATTAAAAAAAGTTAACTTATAATAGTAACATTTCAATATGATAATACTCTCCAATAAAATAATAATATAAAATTGTTAATAAATAAAATTACAAAAAATAAAACGAAAAAAAAAAAACTTAAATTTTAAATTATAAATAAATAGTAAATAAATATTTCGAATAAGTTAGCTGATATGTATAATAAAATTAAAATAACTAGTTTAATAATGAAACTAATTAATAAACTAATAAATAACTTAATATTTGTTTAAATATTCGAGTTCAATTCATAATTATTAAATTTAATTTGGGTCAATCATTATTAACATGCTGAATTTCTGTTAGAGCTATAATGTCAATGTTATTTAATTGTTCAATAAATACTATCAGTGATTCAATATTTTGATTAAAACTACGCATATTAATATGAATTATATAGAGTTTAGGATAATCGATATCATTATATGAGTAATTATTCATATTTGTAGTTGTATTATTATATGCTAAATCGCTAGTATTGTTATTATTTATTGTAATATTTATATTTATTTATTTCTATTATCTTACATTTTTTATTTAATTTTTAATATAGTATTTCTTTGAATTATCTAATCTTAATTTATTTATAATTTCTATTTTTAATTATTGATAATCATTTTATCTATTTTATTGTATTCTTCTACCAATCCTATATGTTTATACTTATATATTTTAGTTTGTATGCATTTTTTATAACATATGATTTATCCATTTTTTTATTTAATACAATTTTTAAAGATCTTATATTTATTTCTTGTTCATTAAATTTACCTAATTATAGCTATCCAATATTTGGATATTATTTTTATTATATCACTAATTATAGAATTAGTTTTACCATTACTTAATTTGAAATTATCCTCCTTTTCATCTGTGAGAGTGTACATTATTATAGATATATTATTACCTTCTAATTTGTTTATTTTATTAATTATTTTACTGGTGTTAATTTCATATGTGTTTTCTATATTTTTCCTAGTTATGTTAGCGTAACTTATAATATCATTATTTGTTTAATATTCTAGATTTTTAATATTATCTGGCATGCTTATTTGATTTAAATTTATTTGATTTTTTATTTCTATTAGATTGTTTGTTATCGTTTGATTTAGATTTGTTATAATATTGTTATATTCTAAGTTAATAATTGTTAAATTTAATATTATTTTATTTTGATTTTCTATTATACTATTTAGTTTTAGAATATGTTCATACATATTCTCACCTTCTCTTAATTTTAAATTTATCCTATTCCTATTCACCTCGCCATGTTTAACATCTACGTACATATTTATATTCCTTTATGCCCTTTTCCTTCATGAATCCTTTCAACACTGTTCTAATTAATGATTTAGGGACCATCATTTTATTCGTTTCTTCCTTGTTCTATAGAGTATGAACTATAGGGGAGAGTTTTACAAGGAAAAAAGTTATACTAGTTGATGGAATACTTATGAGTAGTCGATATATCGATATAGTATAACGTTTTTCCTTTTAAAACTCTCCCCTATATGAACTATATATAGTTCATACTTTATCACCTGACATAGTGTTTCGTACTGTTTCTACTCTCTCTCACTTAAAATCTTCTTTAATTATTTATGATCGTGTTTTATGGAGTATATATCTTTTGAATTCACGAATGTATCTCTTATATTGATGGTATAATTAGTTGCTTCTATTTATTCTTCATATTTTATTTCTTCCTAACTTTTATCTAACTTCATCTCTTTAACTCCGTACATTTCTTTCCCACTACATTTCCCAAAGCTGGCTTACTTCTTAATCCCACTGATATAATATTTATCGTTATTCTTTCGTTTATGAATGAATGAAATCAGTTTATAGACACGTATCTAAGGATAATTATTGCAAGCTATAGGTAGCTTTATTAAATTGATACCTCCATAGTATATTAATATAATAGCTTTAGGACAGTAATACAATACTAATAAGACCTGTGTACTAGAATTAAATTATTAATAGTAGAGTAATATATAAAAATAAAAATAATAATAATAATATTGTCCCTCATCGTATTTCATCATATTTCAGTTCATTATCTAAACTAATAAACCAATTATAAAACAAAAGTGCGGATAAAATAATAAAACAAATTATTAAAATGTGATAAAACATAAAATAACCCAAATGGTATAATATAAAAAATTTAAAATATTAACGAGGATTAAAAATATTAAAAATTATTAAAATGATAAAATATAAAGAAAACATATTAAAATATATTGTATTAATATAATAGTAAAAAATAGTGTACATTATTTGCTTCTAATATTTATTTAAAAAGTATTTCTTTAATACTTTTTTTAATTTGTATATATTATATACATTTTCAAATTTTAATAAATTATTAATCATTCAATTATTATAATATTTAGGACCGTTAAAAAAATGGTGTTTTTTGAATTGTATAGTTTTCATTAATGGTAAAATAAATGTTGTTTTGTCTTTATTAAATATAAAATTTGTTTCTAGATTAATATTATAGTTATTATGTAAGAGGGTATATACAAATAATATTATTCTAAAAGTTATAAGTTCATTCAATTTTAAAATATAATTATATTTAAACATATTATTTGTGTGTGATAAACGAATCAGAGGTAATTGAGTCTGGCCTATCATATTTTATTAATAATTCGAATACCTTTTTTTATGTATTAATATCAATTTTTGTAATATACCTTCTTAAAACTTTACCCCATATTTCTTTACCCCATATCTATACATCAATAGTATATATATATATACATAGTGTATATAGTGTATATATATATCACAATAGTATTTTAATTGCAAGCAAAAATGAGTGTTACAAATATATATATATAATTTAAAATTTATAAAAATAGATATAATTTCTAAAATATCAAACTATAACTTTTATAATTGATTAGTTTTTTTTTATTTGTCAATTGAATCTATAATTCTATTTAATTATAATTTTGCGTGAATAAGAGAAAGCAAATTGAATTTATAATTATATAGAATTATAATTTCTATAGAATTGTAATTTTATAGAATTTTAATTACTATAGAATTTCTAATTTTAAATTATAAAATTTAAACCAATATGTATATATTGTTATTTTATTTTATTTTTGGTCGAGTCCATTTATCCCATCCATGATCTTAGATGAAGTTTTCACTTATAACTATATGGCTCTAATTTCCCTTCGAAGCCTTTATTATGTTAATGAATCCATGGTTTTAACGAAACCCAATATGTATATATATATATATATATATATATATATATATATACATATTGGTATACGTGTGTGAGTATTTATGTGTGATAAGTATACAAACGAATGGATAATGATCATTTAAATCCCTCAAATTCATTTCTGGGCCAATATCTGATCTAGCATCCTCTTCTGTATCCATAATATTCTTAATTGTATAGTATATAGTATATAATACAATAATTATTATTAAAATATAAATTTAATTTTTTTTAAATATTAGTAACCACCTTTAATTGTTCTCCAAATCGTATTAAATATGTTATAAACTTATTTATTATTTTATTTTTTTCTTTTTTATGATCAGTAAATAATTCAATTGAGTATAACCAATTTTCTATGGCATCATATTCTTCATTCTTATTATTATTATTTACGTTAGTTATATTTTATAAATATATGTTATTTTATTATATATAAATAATAATGTAGTTTACTCATTTAATATATATTTAATATTAATTAATTAACTATTTAAATAAATAATATACTAAATATATTTAAATAAATATATATATAAGATATAAAAAAGTTATTTTATTGATATTTATTTTCTGTATAATTTTATCAATGTTTTTTAATACACTTTTTAATACTACTACTTTTAACATAATTTGTAATGATATTATATTTTGTAATAATGGAGATGTACTGTAAAATATTAAACATTTAAATTAGTCATATGTGTTTTAAATATAGATAAATAATGGAATATTTATAACATTTAAAACATATTTAAATATTTGATATTGAAAAACATATGACACTATATTATTCTGAAGCCCTTTAGGAAGAAAAATCAATTTACAAAAGCTATAAAACCAACAGAAAAAAGCAAATATTTTAAAATAAATATTATTATTATTAATATTATTATATTAAATTATTTTTAAAATTAAAATACTTAATTTTTTAAATACAAATATATAATTTAAATCATAAAAATGTAAATATTAATCAATAAGTAATATAAGTAATACTATATGATATATCTTATTTATGTTATATTATTTTATTTAAATTAGTAATAATTCTCTATTATAAATTAATGATACGATTCATACGTACTTTACTCACAGGTTTATTGTGCTGTGGAATTTATACATGTGTACCACGAAGGTTTAGGAAGAGTAATCATACTGTATGGAAGAAAACTGAAGTAGTAGTTGATACTATTTAAAACATAAATTGAAAACAAATCACATGATTACAACCAAATAGCAATATAATTAAATAAACTGAATATGACATAAAATAACATTTTGGAGTGAAGCCTACTTCAATTATATATAATAAAATTATTGAGATTAAATTTGGAAGGAGGTAGCGGTATGTATTTAAGACGAAAAGAACAAAATCTCTACCGGTAGATTATTGGAAGTCTATAAAAAGCATCAATGAATTCGATTACAAATCCAGATGAAAAGAACTGTCAACATAATAGGCACTCGTAGTGTATACATTCTTAGAATTGTTTATTGTAACTTATATCGAGTTTAATAGATATGAGAAACATGGAAATCTAACATTTGTAATAATTTCAGAATAGTGCAATACATATAATGGTTCCGCTGGTAGAATAGAATTATAATATACAGTTATTCTAAAAACGCTTTAGAACAAATTAAACAATAGAATAACCGAACATTAATGTTTTTTAATAGAAATCCTTAAGATAATACAATCTTACATTAATTAACTTACGAAGGAAGTTCTAAATATAAAGATCAATATTGATATATCAATAGTTACATCAAAAATACCTAAAAATAATGTAATATTAATAATTATTAACTTTACTGCACTTTCCAGAAAAATCCCCATTTACATGTAAATGTAGATAACATTAAGTTCGTGTATGAATATATATAAAAAATACTTCGAATTTGTAACCAACCATTGAATACGCATAGAAACCACATTTAATATTGAATAATTTGCAATTTAGAAATTGACGTAAATTGACCATATATGCATACTAATAAAGAAAATAACCTGAAAATAATACTTTATAAGACAACATATTTAAATTTTTTAAATTTATATAAATACAGAATTCAATAAATATTATGAATTAAACACTAATATAACTCATGAATATCTAAAGAAGGGATACTATTGATAAGTAAAAATATGAAAACATTGAATTGGACTACAACATCAAACTAATAAATATTTTATAATTATTTTAAATATGCTGGAAGATAAAAATGTATTAATAAATAACTTTCTAAATATTCGAATAATGTAATAATCTAAATATATAATAAATATCCCTTAATTTTATTATTACTATACAGATAAGTACTTATTTATTTATTATTTATAATATATATACTATTAATATTAATTAAATATTAATATCCTATTGTTTGAAATATATCCTAGTTATTTTTAAATTATATATATTTATCATTTAGATATAATTATATTTGGATTTGTTTTAATTTTATAAAAATTATATTTTACATTCACTTTTTAAATATATTAAATTAAATTAAAATATATCTTACAATTTATAATCTTCATACCCTGGAGATCTCCTCTGGGAGCCGCGACTTAGGTAGTGTCACCTACTTACATTCAATATTAGGTTAGTGAAATTTACCATTAACGGATACATCCTGCTGCTCAACTTATAACCCACGTAATAAAATGGTATAAGTTGTGCTATCTGGAATATCAATACTTAGTACTACATACCAGAAAACATAAAGTAAATTCGCCAGAATCTAGGTGACTAAATTCAGTTTACTCGTCTCGACATAATCTATGATGTGGTGTCGGAATACCATTATCTCTGTTGTTTGGTGATATAATTGACTAGTAATTACTCTCTATAGAGATCTACACTAAAAATTCATATTACTATTTTTTCGTACTATTATTCTAATTCGTATAACTATTAATATTATCATATTTATTATATTTTATACATTTATTTAAATTCAAAAAAATTCATAAATATCATTAATAGTTGATATATATGTTAATTTTTTAATTCGAAAGAATACATAATTTATAATATTATTTTATTTTTTTTAATAATAATTTGTATTCTTACGTAATATATATTATCTAATAAGAAAAATCTACTGGTAGATTAATAAAAATATACGTAAAGTATAGATTATATAGTACATATATACATAAAAATGTAAAATTTAAAATGTAGGTCATTAAAATATTGTCATTTACTACATCGAAAAAATAATTATAAGATCTAAACATTGTATTTATACCTTTTTATAATATATTTTATATTAGGTATGTGATATTATATATTATAATACAAATATATATATATATATATATATATATATATAAATAAATATATAATGAGAAACCCAAATTATATTATAAGGTTTCGTAGTTTCATAATCAAAATGTGTAATATATGTTATATGTGAAAATGTTGATAACTGTATTGGTAAATATTGAATATATATTTAGATTATTATATTAATTAGGTTATTATTATACCTATAGTTTAAAATAATTATAACTCAATAAATACATAAAATATCAACTACTTTTGATTATATATGTAGATTATATTTATAACTATATATATAATCACCAATTTGTAAAATAATAAATTTGTCAGATATTTCCATCAATTTTATAATATAATATATATTATATATTAATCCGGTTTTACAATATAGGTTATTTGTATATCTGTTGATTATTATATTACAAATACATTCTTAAATTTGTATGTAGTTTATCAAGTAAACTTGGTAGTAAGTACATTTCAATACTATAGTTATGGAATTTTAAATATGAATAATTAGTTTTAAAAATAAAACAGAGAATTCAAAATAATAAACTAATGATAATAGAAACAATAACAATATAAATAGTACATGGTTGCTTAATTAATACTACACGCAGATGGCTACACAGATTATATTCTTTATGCAATATTATTTATAGCACTTAGAGTTAAATTATCATGTTAAATGTTATGCAGCATTTAATATATCATCTTAAAAGGAATAAATCAAAATTTTGATTTTTATATAATATTATTTATAATAAATAATTTATTTATTTAAAAAATAATCTATTTTACCTGTCCTTAAATACCAATATACTTATACAAATTAACATATTCGTAACATGTATATATATAGTCTAATATATATATATATTTAATTTTTTAAATTAGTTTATGAATAATTATTATGAGTATTAAAGTATTATAATATAATATATACTTTTAATATGTATTGATTTTCTATGATATTATTTGGAATTATATCAATTTCGAAAAATACTTGTAACCCATCTGAATGAACTTTTTCTAATGATTTCTAAATATTTTAATAAAAATCAATTACATATAAATATATATATATATATATATTAAAGTATCTATTTATAATGAATATTTAATAATATATATATATATATATATATATATATATATATATATATATATATATATATATTTAGTCATCAGTCTTGCTTTATCCTTCCTACAGTACAGACATCTTTTTCTCAGCTTAGTTACTTTATTTATTGATTTTTTCTAATTCAATTTAATTTGATTATATTTGTTCAACCAAATTGTATTATATTTAATATATATATATATATATATATATATATATATATATATATATATGACGTATTTTTCTCAGCTTAGTTACTTAGTTATAGAACATTTTTGAATTTTTTACCACAGAAAAACCGGAAAAATTGACTTTTTGCCATTAAAATGATTTTTTGTCATCTAAAATCTTCGGCGTCGCTTTTTTGAATAATTTTTTTGAAATTTTTTTGAAATTTTTTAAATATTTTTTTGATATATTTTTAAACAATTTTAGAAATATTTTTAAACATTTATGTGGATATTTTGTAGACATTTTTTTGAAATTTTTAAAAATATATTTTGGAATATTATTTATATTTTTGTATTTTTAAAAATTGTATTTGAAATATTTTTTTATATTTTTCAACTAATCGTTGACATATTATTATTTTATACATATAAATATTATAATTATATAATAATTATATATATGTTATAAGATATACATATAAATATTATACTTATTAAAATATTTTTAGAACATTTATAAAAAATATATTTTGCAATATTTGGAAATATTTTCTATATACTAGCAATACATAATCAGGAATAGCTATAATTAATAAATAATAGATAGGCAAACAATCAAAAATTGATCAACGCAGGGTGCGGTTTGGTTTTCGACATTTATTAAGTAATATTTTGTAATATTGGAAATATGTGTTATATTTTTTAAAATATTTTTTGAAATATTTTTGAAATATTTTTCCACTAATTTTTGAGATATTAAAAACGAATATTTATTCAAATTTGTTTGAATTTTAGCACTAATTTATGTTATAATATATGAAAGGCAGACTCATGAATAGCCATAATTAATAAATAATAAATAGGCAAACAATAAATCAATGAGTAAAGCAGAGTTGGGTACGGCAATAAATTCAGGAATAGTTATAATTAATAAATGATAGATATACAAATAATAAAAAACCGAGCAACGCCGATTTGGAACGGTTTGGGTTTAGGTTTTCTATATATTTTGGAATATTTTAAATATTTGTTATATTTTTTGAAATATTTTGCACTAATTTTTTAAATATTAAAAAAAAGATGTTTCTACATTTGTTTGTATATTAGTTGTAGTAGTAGTAGTAATAGTATTTATTTATACACAAAGATTAATATAACATTCTACAATGTGTTTTACTATTTGTCGAACAGTTTACTGGTGTGGGTTCCCGGATGATTTAACGATCATCCGTAAAAATAATATAATAAAATAACATTCTTAAATATAATAATAATATAATAATAATATAATAACACGATTACATTTCAAAGATTGTTAGATAAGTGGTATTTTAGTGGGGAACGTTTAAATAGCTCCTTGAGTTTATATTTGAAAGTGATTATTGACATATCTTCTTTGCGTATGGATTGTGGAAGTTTATTCCAGAGAGTTGCACCTCTCCAGCTGAATCGTTTGTTACCGTACTTTCGTAGTCGTGAATCGGTATGTCAAGTATATATGTTTGTCTCAGTTGTCTGTTAGTGGTTTGTTTGTGAAGTAATGTATGTAAATTATGAGGTTGAGTTGTTTTTGAAGTTTTGTAAAGTATAGTTAGTAGTTTAATGTTGATGTTGTAATTGTAGGTAGCCAGTTTAGTGATTTCCGTAAGTTCGTAATGCTAGTAGTGTAATCTGTGTTAGGTAAAATTAGGTAAACTTTATTTAATTGTATATACTAGGAATGTATAATCAGGAATAGCTCTAATTAATAAATAATAAATAGGTAAACAATCAAAAACCGATAAATGTCGGGTCTGGTACTGTTTGGGTTTGAGTTTTAGTTTAAGTTTTCGACATTTTTTTAAAACATATTTTGTAACATTTTAAATATTTGTTGTATTTTTTAGCAATAATATATTTGAACATAATCAGAAATAGCTATAATTAATAAAAAATAAATAAGCAAACAATCAAAAACCTAGCAACACCGGGTCGGGTATGGCTACTAATATGTTGACATATTTTTTATATTTTTAAAAATATTTTTAGACATTTTTTACAAATATTTTTTATTATTTTAAATTATTTTTTGTATTTTTACCACATATTTTACGAATAAATCTTAAAAACGAACAACAGCAGGATCTAACAGTTAGAAAAAAAATAAAAAAAAAATTAAATAATAGCTATGCATAATCAGGAATTGCTATAATTAATAATAGATAGACAAATAATAAAAAACTAATTATCAGGAATAACTAAAATTAATAAATAATAGATAGACACATAATAAAAAACTTAGCAACGCCGGGTGGTGTACGGTTTGGGTTCGGGTTTAGTTTTGGGGTTTCGACATTTTTTTAAAACATATTTTGTAATATTTGAAATATTTGTATTTTTAATATATTTTTTTAAATATTTTTCCACTAATTTTTTAAATATTAATATATGTTTCTACATTTGTTTGTATATAATCTAACATTTATTTTATTGAATATATAGAAATGAAGAATCATTAATAGCCATAATTAATGAATAGTTAAGAACAAATTAAAGATTAGCAATGCAGAATTAGGAATAGCTATAATTAATATATAAATAATAGATAGGCAAACAATCAAAAAAAATGCAATCTCAGGTCGGGTGAGGTTTGGGTTTAGGTTTGGGATTTCGACATCTTTTTAAAACTTATTTTGTAATATTTGAAATAGTTGTTGTATTTTTTAATATATATTTTGAAATATTTGTCTACTAATTTTTTAAATATTAAAATATTTGTCTATATTTGTTTGTATATCAGCAACATTCATTTTATTATATATGAATAATCAGCAACATGTATTTTATTATATATGAAGAATCAGGAATAGTTATAATTAATAAATTGATAGGAAAATAATCAAAACCGTGCAACGCCGGGTCGGGTACGGCTAGTATATAATACTATAAACATAATTGGACAGGCATTGTTTTTACAATATTCCCTATAAATATTCAACAAATAATATTAGATAAACGTTATAAAAACTTATTTACTCAATTTTATAAAAATTATTCTATATTTTTTAAGTTAATTTGTCGATATAGAATATATCCTATAAGGATATAATATTAATATAAAATAATATTTGATTAAAACGTAGAAAATATAACTTAATAAGTCTTAATCCGAAGATATTTTAGTATAGAAAACTATTACACTTATAATATGAAAATACAAAATATGAAAAAAATAATTATATTTAATACCATATAAATAAAATCATTCAACTAAATATATATAATTTAATTTTACAAGTAATCTAATAAATATTTTTTTATTTTTAAATTATAAATAAATATTAGAATTTTTGTATTTTATATTTTATGTTAGTAATTAGAATATATTTAAATAATATTTACAAACTTGAAAATTCCATATACTTAATTCTTCTAATATACTATTATCAAATAAATCCCATTTTCCGATAGATTCTGAATACGCTTTTATTACTAATATTGATTATAGATTATTTAACTATAACTTATGAAATATTAATTATATTTTTAATTTCATTAAATATTATAATGGTAATATTTACTTATAGTAATATAATAATAATACAATTTAATTTGTATTTATTTGGTATTTATATACGATATTTCCAAATATAGTATTTTAGTTTTTTTTTAAATTACTTACATTAATAGATATATATATATATATATATATATATATATTTATAAATATATATTTATAAAAATAACAATATATAATATAATATAATATAACGATATATTATATGGATATGTAATCCATTGAGCGAGTTTATGTATTTCTTTTGCAATCTATCAAATATTGATATAGTAGAAATACGCTCATATCTCATATCTCTTATCACATATCTCCAGAATATTCAATTATATTAACTATCCCCTAAATCTAAGTCACATGCAAATTAAAAATGGTAAATATTGATATTTAGTTTCATCGATAATACCGTTTAATTTTCGTAATATAATTACTACATATATATACATATATATATACACCCACATACCAATAATTATATTGTATTATATATTACAATTTATATTATATTCTAAATATGTTAATTTAAAGTATTATATATATATATATATATATATAATTATATTATATCGCCATATTATTATCCGGCTTAATGTACTACCTGGGCCTTCTTTTTCACTACCTAAGTTATAAATATCCATGCATGATGTATATACATCCTTAACTTTCAATAGGGCACCGGTTAATGTTTCAGTTGTTGATATTAACCTTTCTGTGGTCAATTCATTGTATAGGATTATTATGAAATATATAATATAAATAACAGCATTAATATATATATATATATATTAATATATTAATAAATATATATATATATATATATATATATATATATATGTTATAAAGTGAAGTCTGCAGATATATCGATTAATTTAGTATACATATATGTCGAATTGAATTTACATTCGATCATTATGTATTATCATTATGTATTATCATTATGTAATATATATATATATATATATATATATATATGTTATAAAGTGAAGTCTGCAGATATATCGATTAATTTAGTATTCATATATGTCGAATTGAATTTACATTCGATCATTAAGTATTATCGATATATCTGCTGCATACATTGTTTTAGGCTTCATGCTCGGTTGATTGCATAGTCATGTGTAGATTTATATTTTGTAATTAAATGTTTATTATTTGTATACATTTTTATTCGTTTTGTATTTTATATTTGTTATCGTTTATGTATATGTCGTGTCATTCGTTTCTTATAAAAGGAACGCCGCTCGTCGAGCGGCGCTCGATGAGATCGATACACTTTCGGTTCTGCGTCTCATCTGGTTGGTACATATTGTCTATACTATATTGTCATTGTCGTTTAGTATTAGTATTATGTTTATTATGTTATATTCAACAGTTTTTTTACTGTAATAATGTTATACGAACTAAATTCACTTTGTTACAATATATATATATATATATATATATATATATATATATAAATATCTGAAAAATATATATGAATACACAAATGAATTAGTTTATTTAAAACACCGAATATACCAGATTCCCTTACTTATCTATAATGTAATGAATACACTAATATAAATAAACGAACGGATTATAAAAATGGTAGTTAATAAAAATAGGTTATAATATATAAATAAATATATAAGATTTTATTATACATTGTTATACATTTTTTATTCAATTTAATATTAAAGGGAGGGGGGCGTTCTCGTTTTCCGAACACTCGTTCGGATCATTTTTTTATAAAATAATAAAATATAATTAACTCTCTTTAAAACGATGAATAATATATAATTCAATAATAAACTATAAGTACATTATCTATGAATTATAACCATAATAATACACATTATTTTAAAAAACTTTAGAAATTATATATCGGTATATTGTTGTGCATAATTTATGAGGTTCGGAAAGTTCCACCATTTAAACCGTTCAATAAATATTTATTTATTATTCACTTTATAAATAATATATAGATTATTAGGTACTTTTGAAAATATAAATATATAACTTTGTTATAAACTTTATTATAAGTGTATACACTTATAATAAAAACAAAATATTGTTGACCACAAAAGGTATGGTGTTTATTATAAGTGTATTAAAATAATATATTTTTATATATTGTATGTTTTATATTGTTGTATAGAGTAATACACATACGGACTAATGTAAATGCTTCATTATGAATGAATAAAATCAGTTTATATACACGTGTCTAAGGAGGATCATTGAAAGGTAGCTTTATTAAATCGATTCCTCCATAGTATATGAATATAATAGCTTTAGGACAGTAATACAATAATAACAAGATTTGTGTATTATAATTCAATATATTAATAGTAGAGTAATATATAAAAAAAAAAATAAATAATAATAATAATAATATTATCCCTCAGCGGAGTTTTTAGTATTTCATCATATTTCAATTCCTTATCTAAACTAATAAAACAATTATAAAACAAGTGCGGATAAAATAATAAAAAAATTATTAAAATATGATAAAACATAAAATGACTCAAATGGTATAATATAAACAAATTTAAAATATTATCGATGATTAAAAATATTAAAAATTATTAAAATGATAAAATATAAAGACAACATATTAAAATATATTGTAATAATATAATAGTACAAAATAGTATACATTATTTACTTCTAATATTTATTTAAAAAGTATTTCTTTAATACTTTTTTAAATTGTATATATTATATATATTTTAAAATTTTAATAAATTATTAATCATTCAATTATTATAATATTTGGTGCTCTATATAACCCTGTGATTATTAGGGGTTTATAAATACATTTTTAATTTAATTTTATACTAATTATTTCAAAGTCATCATCAACCGCTGTTGATAAATCTTCTATATATGAAAAATCTAAATTTGTGTGTTCAAAAATTGCATTTCCCCAACTTTTTACGATTTGTTTTGTACATGTTCTAATCTTTTAGATATATAGATGGATCGTCAGTATCAATAAACCAAATTTCAGTTAGTACTAATATATCTTGTTTACTGATTAATGTATATATTAATATAATAAATGTATTGATATTTTTATTGAAACTTCTAATGTTTAGCATCAATATAGTTATATTTGATGTATTATTTATATTATTAAATTCCTTAATAGTATAATAAGCTGTGTTTTAATTGTATTATTAATTTTTCGGTTGTGATTCAGATATGAAAGATATTATTTTAAAGGAATTATTTATAAATTTTACTTTCAATTTAACTTTATAAGTTGTTTTACTTTTTGCATTTTTTATAAGGTCTGATTGAATTATAAGTTGTTCTTTGGAAAATTCGTGCGTTATACCAACTTTAATAAATTCAGAATATTTTAATTAAAAATCATTTTTGATTATATTAATCTTGTCAGTTTTATTTTAAAAAATTATTTGTATAGGTCTAATTTTTATTTTTTCTAAAACTCCATCATTAGTTATCCTAATCTATGGAACTTAATTACATTATTACATATAGAATCATCTGTAACAGTCTTATTAAATTATTTACAAGTTTTAATTCAGTATTATATTCACTTTTAATATCTATGAAGTCACTTTCAATAGCATTATATATTATAATTGATCTATTTTTTAAGTTATCACCATTAATATCTGAAATATTTAGTTTAGATGTAATATTTGCATATGTATTATTATTATTATTTCTTTTATCTATATTATTTATTTTTATATTTAATTTATCAATTGTTTCATTAAGCTTAATCTTAATTATTGTATTAGTATTATTTTCTAAAACCTGTTTAATAGTATCATCAAAAATTCCTTTATATAATCCTTAATTGATTCTGATAATTCTAAATTTGTCATTCTAGACATTTTAGAAAAAAATGGAGATAAAGTATCACAAGTATAAAAAGTATAATATATTCCATATCATTGCATAATAAGTAATGTAATATCTAAATATACTTGCATTATAATTATAATTAGAGCTGATATTAATTTGTTTTACAACTATTAATTTAAATGCATAAATATGTGATTTTGGATGATATATTAAAAATAAATATCAAGTATATATATATTTATACATTATATAGTTTATTCATATGTCAAAGTATATCATTGCATAATAAATTGTTTAATATTTATATTATAATTATAGCTGATATTAATTTGTTTTATGTAGGTTATTCATGTATATGCATAGATATACACACACATAAAATACAATAAATTCACTTAGCTGTTCGTATTGTTCACGGTCTATTGAATATATATATATATATATATATATATATATAACATAGAAAACACGTCATATCGCTTTGAAATACAAGTGTTTTTTTTATTAATATCAAGTAAAATTCAATAGTAATGATATACGGCTATATGTATACACCTGAAAGTCGTGTGCATTCAGCCGAAACGTTTGGACGATTCTATTAAAATTGAAATGGGCGAGTACATTATTAATAGGAGTTTAATATTAGATAACATTCATATTTCTCCGATAAGAGTGGCTTTGGGCCGATCATACGCAACGGCACGCAGTAATGTGCCTGCGTATTAACCAGACACTAGATTATGACGTATGCCTTATGTGCAATGATATAAAGACAATATTTATATGTAGATATGTATGTGATAATATATAACATCCCCTCTTCTCCCGATTTGACATCGAGAAGGGGGAATGGTATATTCTGGAGGTCATCCGATATGAATACGGCCATACCCTCTCATCCCGTTAGTAATAAGGGTAATAGGTAAGAGATGGCCATGCAGGTGGAAATAACGTGTGGATTTAATGTGGTAATGTGGATTTCCTCTATGGAGGAGGTATGAAGGTTGTGAAGGCATTCCAGATGTCTTGGGTGATGGCTCAGGCATCACATATGTCCTGGATGACGGCGTCATATATGTTGTGATACAGTGTTCGAGTGGGTTTGTTGTAGGTGCCATGTTATCTATGAGGTCTAACAAAAAATGAGACAAGTTTGTCTTTGTATCCAATGTTTAGTTATAGTAGAACGCTGTGCCCCTTGTTACTAAGTTGAATACAATATATTCGATATTGATGGTGTAATTATTTAGCTGGTCGTTGATGAACATCAAGACGTCGAAAAGCCTCTTGAATCGATCGACCTCTATTTCTCTGCCTGCGTTCCAGTCAAATGAGGGTTTGGGAAAGGAAGATATTGTATATGAATTCATTATATAGAGTTCTTACACTTAAACAACTGCCACCATGTTATATTGTTGTATGATATTGAATATATATTTAGGTATCCGTTAACACACATATGTATATATGAATATATATGTCTATAAAAGATTTATCCACTAATTAAGGACATACTAAAACTTCTGAGATAATCACTTCGACATATCAAAACATCTTGGAAAGATCTAAGCAACAACCATGGATTACAGACAATATTCTTAATATATGCGAACAAAGATGAAGCTTGAAGATAACTAAATATATAATTGAAGAAAACGCTGAAGTATAAATATGGATACATAATATTATTCGTAGAAGTATGCAATCAGCAAAGAATGAATGGCTAAGCTCACAGTGGAAGTACTTATATAATTGGATTTAAAAAGGGATATACATATAAAAAGAGAATTAAATACGCTTAAGTCAATCACCAATTCGAAACACAGAAAAACTATATTCAAATACAAAAATTATATAAATCTTGCTGATGATAATATCAGAATAGAAAGATAGCCAGAATATAGCAACAATAACAATAACTTTAAATTAATCCTGATTCCAATAAATTGAAAAATGATAATCATCCGTCTGATATGTTATAATCGCTGCAAATATTGAAAACAGAATTTGAAAAGGCAATAAATTGCCTGAAGAATAATAAATCACAGTGAATCGATAATATATCCTGCGAATTATCAAATAAGTTGGATAGGTAATAACTGAGATATTTATTAAACTCTGCCAATAAATCCGGGTTACAAATGAATGTCCAAAAGTATGAACTACATCATTGATTATACCTATACCAAAGTATGGCGACTTCAAAAAGTGCTCAAACTATCTCACTATTAGTCTCTTAAGTTATTCGAGGAAAATACTACTAAAATCATTTTGAATTTGTTAACTCTGAAGGCCGGACAAATTTTGGCCGAGGAACAGGCAGGCTTATTCTAAACTGTAAAATAATGAAAGTGAATTATAAGCGTTAACAGACTTTTTAGAAAAAAAAGTGCTACATCATATGGTATAAAAATAAGTCACAATGAGAGAAAATGACTCGGATGATGGATTGTTGACTAAACATACCTTATATGGAGAGCATCTCTGTAATATAAATAAATTCAAATATATTGTTGTGAAACTTACTGGAACCGGAACGAGCAAGAAAGTGATTTTAACGACTAACCAAATCAATTTGTGAGATTGAAGAAGATTTATGAATCTAGAGAAATTTAATTAAATTTGAAGTATATATACAAGCTCTATAAATATTTAGTACTATCCATATTAGTATATTGTTATGAAAACTGGACCTTGTTTGAAGAATCAAATAAGAAGATATGTGTATTCAAATCTATAGCCCATAAGAGACTCCTATATATAATATACAAATGAAGGAAAACTAATAAATACATAATATCCAGCAAATAAGAAGGATTATATTATAATTTATAAGCTTCTCTTTGACAAGATGGTACATAGAAAAATGAATTTGTTTGAGTATATCTCTAGACATGAATTTATAGCTAAGATAATATTGCAAGGTCCAGTTGATGGTAGTAGAAAGAGAGGCCATAAATATATAATATATCAAATTTTATTTTTTAAATAATTTTAAATATATAATTTATATATAGATAATATTACAAATATTATATAAATGAACTGGTAATTAAATTTAGAAATTAATTTATAAATTTATTATTTTTAAATTTTATATTAATAAAACCACCAACATATTATGTTCTATTGGACTTATTCGTTGTTAAATAAATTTATTAAAATAAAACTAATAATTCAAATGATTTATCTAATATATATTTATATCAAATAGTCTAATAAACGCGTATTTATAAATCTCATTAATATAGGATACAATATATTAAAATATAGAGTATTATTAATCATAAATTATACGTATTCCTAATAGATGATTATATGCAATCTCAAATTGAATTATACCTCACACATATTAACTCTAAGAATTTTAATCGAAGAAGAGAAAAGTCACATTCTTAAGGCCATTATTATTTTTGTCGATTTCAAGAAGGCATTCAACAGTATTAACAGAGAAATTATGCTGCGTATACTAAAATAATATGCTATACCCCACAACATTATACAAGCTATCGCCGTAACGTATAAAGCCACTTACGCAACATATATAACACCTGACGGAGATACAGAAAACTTTTAAATAACAAAGGGTGTCTTGCAAGGTGACACACTAGCGCCTTTTCTCTTTGTAATCACACTGGATTACGCCATGCGAAAAGCCATTGATGAACGAAAAGCAGAATTCGGACTCGAAATAATACAACGATAAAGGATATGACATCCAACAATACAGCTAACAGACCTCAGCTACGTAGATGATATAGCATTTATATCACAAGAAATCGGAAAAGTTCAGCAACTATTAACATCCATTGATACATAAGTCGCTAATATTGGTATTCAATTGAACTCAAAGAAAACCGAAGTCATGAAGTTCAATCAGATAAATCCGGTCAACACTAAACTAGATAACTATGGCACACTGATTAACGACGTCACCAATTTTAAATATTTGGGGGCACGGATGGCTAGCTCATAGAAATATTTTGAAATTCGCACAGCTTTATCATGGTCAGCAATACATAAGATGAAAACAATCTGGAGCTCCAAAAAGGAAAACAGTCTGAAAATAAGAACCTTCAAAGCTACATTCGAACCCATATTATTATATGGTAGCTAATGCTGGACAATCGACTCCACAATGCATAAGAAAATATATGGTTGTTATTCCAGGATACTTAGAATGATCTCAAATATATCATGGAAAGATAAGGTCACCAATACACAACTGTACAGGGGAATGCCAAAGATCACTAAGGTGATAAAACTAAGAAGATTAAGCCTAGTAGGACATTGCATAAGGCACATCGACGAAATAGCATACAACTTAGTTTTATAGAAATCAACTAATGGTATATGAAACAGAGGGAGACAAAACAAGACACATATATAGACATATTAAAGAGTGACTGCGACTGTGAGGAATACGAACTAAGAACGTTGATGATGGATAGAGAAGGATGGAAGGCAACTGTAAGATTTGGTTGAGTGAGAACTCGACTAAAGTAAAGTGAGTAAGTAAATTGAATTCCTATTCTTGGTTATTATGCATAAATAAATTGAATTTTATTCCAGTAGAATTATTAATTAATATTATTCTTGTAGTTTCTATCAGTAATGCAAATCCATGAATATAAATTGAATGGATGTATATTTTTACAAAATTATAATACTACTTAATTAAAATTTAACATATTAATTCATACATTTCCATTATATATATACACATAAAGTTATTATAATAATCTTTAGATCATTATAATTATAGAAATTAATTTGAAATAGAAGAATGATATTTAAAAAATAAATCCATGAATATATAACATAATGAATATTGTATTATAAACTAAAATATCAATGTAACCTATATTATGGAGTGTATTATTTAGATTTGTCATGTTATAAATGGTTTCTGTAGTCAGATAGTCCTCTCCTTCATACCAACTTTTATTATCTAGACCACCGCATGCATAGTCGTAAAAATTCGTACATGGATCAACCACCTTATGATTATATATATATATATATAATATTAATTATAACAGATAGGTTACTCCTTAGTTATACATATATTTTATATGATTATATAGAATATAATTATAATTTATAATAATTATATTTATATACTTATTATTAATGTTTATTTATGTAAATAATGTAAATATAATATAAAATAACACACAAATAAATAAAAATAACTAAATACAACATTATAAAATTAATCATTAATTGTAAATAATATTTACTTTTGGTAACATATATATATAAAGTCTTATTAGAATAACTGATATTAGTGATGATAATGGATGAATGAAATGAGTGGGATGAATCATATTAAAAATATATACGGATTTTTTGTTATTTTTATATTAAATAAAGATATAGATATATAAATATAGATATATTTTAATATTTATTTTCTAGCCTTCTTATTGAAAAAGAATGTTTTTATTATATAACTTATTAAGAGTTATGGTAGATACTATTTTTGATAAGGTATATTAATCAGTTCATTTTTAGAAGATAGAAGAACCGAGTTAAAACAAATCACGAATTAATAATATGTATACAATTAGATAAAATAACTGATTTTAATGACGGAAATATTAATTTTAAATAGTAGAAATTTATATATATAAAGCTGAATATCATCAATATATTACTTAGATGTAATTAAAAATTATATTGAATGACTAAATTATTTTAAATTTGTTAAAATTATCTATACATAAATTAAAAAAACGATATATTTCATTTTTAATATTATACAGTATCTATTATATACGAATCCTTTACTCCTTTAAAACCTTATCATAATTTAATTTAGAAATCTATAGTTTATGTTATATAATGGATAATAGCTCTAACCCAGTAGCTGAGCATCTATATTATATCTTAAGTTGTATTAATTTAATATGAGAAAGTGGGCGTATGTTTACAAGTGACTATTTTAATAGTTAATGCTATTTTTCTTAAACATGTTGACAATAGATTTTACAATATAAATATATAACTGATTAGAATTCAACCTAGAAATCTGTAAACCATATAGAATATTCTAAATTAGCTATATTATTAGATACATTTTTTCATATTCGATCCTCATATAAAATATTTGTATTTAATACAAGTTTAATATTATTTAAATGAACAAAATAATGTAGGTTTAAATAATAGTTAGCTCTTTAAATAAGTTTCAAAATTATTGGTAGAGTAAAACTAAAAAATTCTGATCAGCCGGATGATATTTTATTATAAATTATTCTTAATTTAATTTATATATATATATATATCTATTCTAATATAAATTAACATTATTAATCTTATACATATTATTATTGGTCGTCTATAATTCACTCATCACCATCAGAAATAATAATACACTTCATACAACGAAATTCCTTTCCTCTTGATCATATTTAATTTCAATTTTTTTAAATTTATCACATCACTTTATATTTATATCATATCCTAATCATACTACTTATTAGTCATACTTCAATTATGTCATTCTTTCTTTTCACTTCAACGATATTTAATATAATAATACTATTCTTAATAATAACTAGAATTTACCCTTATATATTTTAAATATATATATATATATATATATATATATATATAATGTTAATAACGATGTATACCAACAGTATTCATTAGATGTGATATATGTTTAGTTATTTCTAAGCATGTAGGAGAGTTACAGTAATTTATGTTGCCGACTTTTCTTACTTCAGATATATTTCGTGGTTCTATGTATATATAAGCATTTATACATATATAAATACATATATGTATTAATTTATATATATATATATATATATATATATATATATCTATAATAATAATAATAATCAGAGTTTAGGAATAACCCTGGATAAACGAAGAAGCATAGCTTATCAATACGTTCATTCAGTGTGATTATTAGGGGGGGAAACCAGATATAAAATTTAAATAATATTAAATAAGATATTTGATTTTTATTTAATTTCTATCCAGGATATCATTATAAAAATAGCCATACAAAATGTTTACCTCGAAAAATGTATACCGATTATAAATGAAAGTTGATAAGGTTGTATTGACTATGAGGATTTTGAGATACTATATCCAATACCTGAAATAATTTATTTTCACCAAGAATAAGACCATTGGCAACAATTTCCCCCTCACAACAATTGCAAATTCATCACCAAAACGAACCATTACAGGCCACACAAATAATTAATATAAAATACTCGAGAATATATTATATTAAAAATAAAAAATAAAAATTAGACTTCCTTGATAAACATTAATACCAGATAGAATGTTGTATACAATTTAAATAAAATGTAATATGTAAGTAATTAAGGTTTATAAAACCATTACAATTTAAAACAAAGTACACAAATAAAATTTGTAAAAAATATCACAATCATTCTCATCGTGTAGTTAAAATAAATAATTCTATAATATGTTACCTACAAATATTTAAACCAATACAACACTCAAATTAAACTTGTATAACAATTTAAAAATATTAAAAAAACCATAATATTAAAATAGAAAATCTAAAATATAATATTTAAATTATTAAAATAATATGATAAATTATTTAAATTTGTTTTAAATGTATTCATTTTAGCAATTTTTCTTATTTTTGTGATCATCTGTTATACATCATCTATATTTGATAAACAAAATACTTTCATTCGTTCAGTTCTATAAAACATACTTTCATTATAAGATTTAGATTTATAAAACAATTGTAAATCAATATGTAACACATTATTACTAACTCGAAACATGAATTTTATATTATTTATTAAAAAAATATCGTCAAATTAAGAGAATTTAAAATAGTATAGAAATTTGTATATATAGAATAATTATTACTAATACATTGTATTGCTCTTTTTAGTAAAATTAAAATATTTTTTAAACCAGATCTGAAGGTATTCCCTCCAAATATGTTATCAATAATTAAGTTGTGATAACAAATAAAACATTATATAATAAATATAAGATTTAATATTTAATTTATTTTTAACTTAGTGTAAATTTTCTAGAAAGTTTACTTAAAACATAATTGATTTGAGACTTCCAATTCATTTTACAATTTATAATGACATATAATCATTTTATTTCACTGATTTGTTTAACTTTAATGTTATTAATATTCTTTAATTCCAGATAAATATTTCTTATTAATTTCTTATATTAAATAATAATATATTCGTTTTACTATTAATAAGTGACAATATATTTACATTCAACCACTGGTATAGTTTGTTTATATTAAATTGAATATTGTTTTTTAATTCTAATATATATATATATATATATATATTTGAAAAAATTAATTTGTATAATCGGCAAAATAACTTATTTAAATTTATCTGATATATACGGAAGGTCATTAATATACAACATAACTAATAACGGACCTAGTACAAATGATGATGTTCACCATATTTTATATAATTATAATTTAGGTCAGTATTATTATATCTAACAAATTGAAGACGATCTGAATACGATTTTATTAATTTTAGCGCTATCTCTGATACCATAAATATAAATCTTATTGATTAAAAAATCATGATTGAGTGTATAAAAGGTTTTGCGTAAATCCATTGAAACTAAATGTGTATTACTGGTTTATATGTTACATTACAATACATGTTATCAATTACATAATGAATACCATTGCCATATCTGGTCGGCCTAGTTACTAGTGGTATAGTGGTACAACCCATACTGAAAATGGTATCAATAAAATAATCATTATTACTCTTTTATTACCAACTAAAATAAATCGACTACGACTTATGAATAAACACTAATATTATATACAAAATCATTAAACGCATAATAGTAGAATTAGGAGATTTATATATCTCACTTATTATAATAAGTTTAGTATTAATAAGCATATTTAATACATATATACTAACTATATCTACAAAATCTCGCATTGGATAAGTTAAATTATATAATGTATTACAATGTAAATGTTCTTGTATATATATATATATATATATATTGTTATTGTTGTTATTGTTATTTTTATTTGGTGGAGTCCTTTCATCCCATCCAGGAACTTAGATGAAGTTTTCACTTATAACCATATATGGCTCTAATGTCCCTTCGAAGCCGCTCTCATGTTAAGGCATCCATGGTTTTAACGAGAGCCGATCATTTATTTATACACAATTATATAAGATCACTTCTAAATAATATTATAAGACCCATTTTATAAAATTAATTAATGGTCCGGACGAGGATCGAACCCGTGTCCTACTGCTTGAGGGTCTGACGCCTTAGCCACTGAGCCACACAGGCAGTTTATATATATATATATATATATATACATATATACATATGAGTGTATACGTGTATACATTTATATGATGATATAATACAAATATTAATACATTATCTGAAATAATAATATTATTATACCATAATATTTCTTAAAGATAATAAATTAATAATTAATAATAGATCTATATAAAATTATTCAATTTTATATTAAAAATATGAAATATAAATGTTAGTATCCTGAAACTAATATTTATTAGTTTCACATGTTATAATATAATGTATTAATAATAACCACTAACGAGCAAGTAAAGTAGAATTTAGTATTTTAGTTGTATTTTTTGATGAAACTTCACTTTTATCGCTGATCCATAGTACTTGTCCAGACAGCAATAGTATATACATAGCCATACAAATATTCAATACTAATAATATAATTCCTACACTATTAAATTATTATTATTACCAAATATATATTAAATAATAATTTATAGAAGTATATTATGATAGTATAAACTATGGAATATTTGTAGGAAATTGTCCAAAAACTATGAATAACATTTTTGTAAGGAGATATAATAAATATAGATATTCAACTTTTAATTATACTTTACCATATATAAAACATACACGATATCATAATTCAATATTATTTTCTGGTCCAAAAAAATGGAATGAAATTATTAAAAATCCATGTATTTCAATGCATTTAAAAAATAATAATTTTAAAAATATTTAAAAAAAATACCTCTTAAAACAGTATTCATAGATATTATTCATATACATTTTTTAATAGATTTATTCTTCTTCTTCTTTTTATTCATTTATTTTAATATATTTATTTACTCATTGTTTATTTGTTTATAAAAGTATTTTCCCCTACAGTATTAACTTTAAAAAAAAAATCTCTAATCTTTATTATATATTATCTTCATTTTTATTTCGTTTATATAAGGTATTTTTATTTTCAGTATTACAATTTTTAATACATTTATTCTTCTTCTTTTTATTCATTTATTTTAATATATTTATGTACTCATTGTTTATTGTTTATATAAGTATTTTCCCCTACAGTAATAACTTTTTTTTAAAAATCTTTAATTTTTATCATATATAATCTTCATATTTTATTTCGCCTATATAAGGTATTTTTTCTTTTCAGTATTACAATTTTTAATAAATTTATTCTTATTCTTTTTATTCATTTATTTTAATATATCTATTACACATTGTTTATTTGTTTATAGTAAGTATTTTCCCCTACAGTATTAACTTTTTTTTCAAATAATCTTAAATTTTCATTTTTATTATATATTATCTTCATGTTTTATTTCGTTTATATAAGGTATCGTTCTTTTCAGTATTATAATTTATATATATATATATATATAAATAATCATTAATTCAATTATTAATTTAAAAAAAAACAAAATTAAAATCACAAAAAATAATGAAATCAAAAATATTATTTTTGTTTTATGTTAGGTATTCAGGTGCAATTCCATTTTTTATTTTTAACAATTTATACAATGACCTCATACTTTCTCTCTTTTTAGAGACATTTTAATTTTTTACATTCTTAAATATATTTATATTTTATGAGAATCTAGACTATCCAAAAATATGATGATTGGGGAAATTCTAGTAAAAACATTAACTTGTTTATTAATGTCCCCATCATTCCTAGCCTGTTAGAGAGGAATGATAAATCTGATTTATTTATTTATATGATAAAATCTGAAAATAATAAAAAATATCAAATTTGTCTTTAAATACTTTAAAATATCTTAGATTGAAAATTACTAATTTATATTTTATTAACTGCATATATATTGACATATGACATATGACATATTTTATAAAGCTATATATGATGCATCATTTTGCGGGAAAATTCATTGAAGATCTACCCATAATATACATATTAACTATTTGTATTGTTCAACACACTACGGAGAAAATATATGTATATTAATTTTTTAACAATTATTTAATTTATTATTTTTATTTATATTATTATCATTACATATAAATGTTGTGTTAATATAATTAGTTTGTTTTCCTCGTTATACTTTTTCATGAGGTGTAATACACTGGTTAAAGCCACGTTCGGACCATGACAATAGGTCTAAAAATAATATATAGAAGTGATATTTTATAATTGTGTATAAATAAATGATCAGCACTCGTTAAAATCGTGATGCCTTAACACGAGAGTGGCTTCGTTGGGACATTCGAGCTATATCGTTGAGTCTAAACTTTATTTAAGTTCCTGGGTGGGATGAACTTTACATATAGTAGTATGTATTTTAATATTAATACTATGAAACAAATACTAATAACTTTATTAAAAGATATAAATATATTATATTATATCTGTTAATTATTATACTCATTCGTTCATTTTAAATTTCACATAATATATAATTAATTTACCTCGTAGAATATTTATTTCGTAATCTTACATTAGGTTTTGATACGTTAATTCCAGTATTATCTTGATTAATACTAGTATGATAATTATATTTCATATAATTAGAGTCATCCATATTGTATAACTAAATTTTAATGTAGGTATTTATTACATATAAAATAGTTATTTCTAAAGGTAATATAATTATTAGTTAAATATTGTAATAAATCGCAATAACAAATATTATTATATATCTAGTTAGATTTAAAATTTATTAATGTAAATAAATTAAATTGATTAAACTGATATAATTTAACTACAAACAATATTAAGCAATTTATAACATCAATCACATGCAATTAGGATTCTCTTCATCCGTAACCTACATATTTTACCTTAAAAAACTCATCGTTAAACTGATGCAGTTATAGGTGTCGTATAGATGGGCATATATGACGCTATAGTGTGGGAATGGAGCTTTATATGGGGACCCTTCATAGTAGGCTAGACGACTGAGAGGTGAAGGTATGAGATTAATACCTGGTTAATCAAAAATTGTCAAAAGACAAAGGTAAAAATTGGATATTTAGAAATAGATTGTCTAGTATATACTGAGAGTCAAGTTTCTATTCTCTCTGAAGAGTTAGTGAAAAGTCTTGATCTATATATATCAACATATCCTGTTTTAGAGTTAAAGACGTAATATGGATGAATATTATTCATTGAATATACTTTTTTTTTATATAATTATTATAATAATATGTCATTATTTTGAATATATTTAATAATATATTAGTATAATTAAATATATATCGGCCTCTTAATATAGTTTATATAATTAATACAATGAGATTTGTAAAATGTAATGATAATACAATTAATGATACAATTGAAACAGTAATAGTGATACTAGGTACATATTTTAATTTTTACAAAGAATTATCACATTTGAGTTTATAATTTATGCGGATATAACATTAAATAGATACATTTTTAAATAAAATTATGTATAAAATGTTTTTTTAAATTACATACGTTATAAATTAGATGTTACTCGCATCATAGCTATGCATAGAATGTAAGACTAAAATATCCTATTGATTTGTTATATATTAGTAATGAAAAATTAATTTTCATTATACAAATAATAATTTAAAATACATTTTAACATTTTATAGTTTGATACGACTATATTATATACAACAAATGTGCCATAAATTATACCATATGTACGTGTCGCTATTAATTTGTTGAGTACAAAATTGAAATAAACAATTGCACGGGTTCAAGTAATATATCTTTCCTTTATAGAAACATCTGCTAATATTAATCAATTTATATTTTCCCAGATAGAATAAAGAGGTATTCACACGATCAATAAAATACTTGTAATGTAATATAAAAATAGATATACAATATGTCGTACAAAAGTTTGAAAGCGACAAATGATATACTATTTTCTACGTTTGTACGGAACAAATATAAAACATTATATTTTTGGTACGACACTTTCACACAACAAAAATTACACATGATAAGTATTTTATGAATCGTATTTTATGATAATATAAATATGGATGAATATTATTCATTGAATATACTTTTTTATTTTATAATTATTATAATAATATCTCATCATTTTGAATATATTTAATAATATATTAGTATAATTAAATATATAACTAATATATAAGTAATCAGAGTCCTAGCCGAAGATATTTAATAATAGATTGTCTAAGCATTCTAAATAGCGCAATATAGGCCTCTAAATAGAGTATGCAATTTCTCGCTATATTTATATGTTCACAATTATTATTTCTCACTTATAATATAATATACTAAATATATACATTCTAGAAATGTGTGTTTTATATTTTATTCATTATACTATATAGTATGAATATATATATTTAATAATTATTATAATGTTTTTTAAAAGTATGACCTAGAATATTAAAATTGAAAGTGTGTTATTAATATTTAGTTCAAACCACCTGTATAATTATAGATATACACATATATTTGTTTCTTATAAACTATATAGATAGATAGATAGATAGATAGATAATAGTTTATTGATTAGAATCAAAACGATGGATAAGAATAAATAATAATGACAGAAATATATAAATAATAGTTAGCAAAAATAAATAAGTTGTGATTTACACACACCGAAAGTAAATAAAATAATAATAAAGCAATATTTGGGATGTTGATCAAACGTGCTGAACACATCATCAAATATAATACATATATATATATATATAAAAGTACTTAATACAATTATGTATACAATTTATTAATATATAGTTTATATTATGTATGTAACATAATGTGTGTATGAATATGATAAAAGTGTAACACGTAATATTCTAATTTAACAATACACAAAACTATTGTTATAAATAAAATATAAATAAATATTAAATTAAACCATACATTTTCAAATCCTTTGATATTTATTCATAGTCTCGGTTTCTTATTGTTTTATTTATGTATTTATCAGATGACACATTCCATATAGATGGATATTCTTTAATAGCATTAATTAGTAAATATAAATCTATATTCATGTTAATATCGTAATATAATAAATTTAAATTATATTTAAAAAATTATAAATTATAAATTAATATTATCTATAAATGCTATGTGTCAATCACACAAATTTTAAAACGCCTATTACGCGCGGAAAAATGCAGAAAATATTGAACATGTTCAAAAAAAGCGGCGGAAAGCTGTGTAATTTGTTGAACATTTACAATTCTAACGTAATTCCATAGAAAAACGCAACGGAAAAAGCTGCGGAATCACTGTGTGCATGCCCCTTTAGTACTACTTATCTATCTAGTTCTTCACTGATTATACATTAGTGGGTATTATTCTCTGATAATCTTGAGCGACTGATAAAGTATCAATCGTTATAATATTAAATTATTATATACTTGCCCACCCTAATGGTTCTTCTTTAGTAATAAATAACTATCTATGTTCCTCTACTGTAATCTCTAATTGTTCTATCATTTCCTATATCTCACATCCTATAAGGAATTTAATCGCAATTATTTATATTCCACCTACACCTTCCGAATGCTCGCCCTTATATCTACTAATTATGGGCATACGTATTAAATACCTCCCATTAGATGAAACTACAATCCCCACTCCATTAAACATATTCCCATTAGTTCAAATATCTATATGTATATAATATTATTTATTACCTTTAACCCATTTGCCGTCTTTAACTCTAAAACAGGATATGTTGATATATCTAGATCAAGACTTTTCACTAACTCTTCAGAGAGAATAGAAACTTGACTCTCAGTATATATTAGACAATCTATTTCTAAATATCCAATTTTTACCTTTGTCGTTTGACAATTTTCGATTAACCAGGTATTAATCTCATACCTTCTCCTCTCAGTCGTCTGGCCTACAATGAAGTGTACCCATTTAAAGCTCCATTCCCACACCATAGCGTCATATATGCCCATCTATACGACACCTATAACTGCATCAATTTAGCGATGAGTGTTTCCAAGGTAAAATATGTGAGGTTACGGATGAAGGAAATCCTAATTGCATATGCTTGAACTTATGAATTGTTTAATATTGTTTGTAGTTAAATTATATAAGTTTAATAAATTTAATTTATTTACATTAATAAATTTTAAATCTAACTAGATTTTATATTTTATATAATAATATTTGTTATTGCGATTTATTATAATATTTAACTAATAATTATATTACCTTTAGAAATAACTATTGTATATATAATAAATACCCACATTAAAATTTAGTGATATAATATGGATGACTCAAATTATATAAAATATAATTATCATACTAGTATTAATCAAGATAATACTATAAATAGTTTGAAACATAAAGAATTGGATTATAATTTAGGAATTTATGATCAAATTTCAAATACTGGAATTATCGTATCAAAACCTAATGTAAGATTACGAAATAAATATTCTACGAGGTAAATTAATTATATATTATGTGAAATTTAAAATGAACGAATGAGTATAATATAATATATTTATATCTTTTAATAAAGTTATTAGTATGTTTTTGTAATATTAATATTAAAATGCATACTACTATATGTAAAGTTCATCCCATCAAGGAACATAAATAAAGTTTAGACTTAAAACGATATAGCTCTAATGTCCAAACGTAGCCACTCTCTAGATAAGGCATCAAGAGTTTTAACGAGTGCTGATCATTTATTTATACACAATTATAAAATATCACTTCTATATATTCCTATTATTTGTAGACCTATTGTCATGGTCGAACGTGGCTTTAACTAGTGTCTTACTGCTTGTGTGTCCGAAGCCTTAGGATGCGATTTATACGTTTTATAGAATGTACTTCAGAAATTACGACTTCTTAGAAAATATATTCTAATGAATATATCGAAATCTGAAATACTGAAGTTATCTAGAATACTCTTAATTTTCCCATCTGTGATTATAGATTGTAAATGTATACTAATTACTGATTCAGTCCGTAATCTGCGTCATTATTAACAGTACTTTATCTGTTTATCGATACATGAATGCTATGTCTAAATCTGAAAATTACCATGTATGTATAATCACCCATATTAGAAAATATTATTCTACGCGTATTACTATACAACTTATTAATGCTCTTGTATTACTTAATTATTATTACTTAAATATTGATTATCGTGGATAACTTTTTAGTAATATTAATTTCACCGATATAGTAATTCTAAGATATTTTAAAGTATTTATGAAAAAATTATATATATTTTATATATATTTTAAATATATTTTATTATTTTCAGATTTTATACAATCATAATATACTGCAATAAAGTATTTATATATACATTTATATATAAAGTTTTACGAGGAAGACAATCTATTATATTAACAAAACATATAGAGTTAATATAATAATATAAATAAAATAATTAATTAAATAATTGTTAAAATATTAATGTACATACATTTTCTCGTGGTTATTTATACATACAAATGGTGAATATGTATATTTAGGGTAGATATTCTGTGAACATTTCACAAAATAATGATTAATCTGTAGATCTAACCTATATATAAAATAAAATATGGTAGCAGTTAATAAAAGTTAAATTAATAATTTTCAATATAAGACTAACTTGATATTATTTATTATTTTAATATTTTAATTTAATATATTTTATAGTTTATACTATCATAATACACTGCTGATACTCTATTAATTAATCTATATTTGGATTAATAATCTAATTTAATAGTGTAGGAATAATATTATTATTATTGAATATTTGTATGGCTATGTATATACTATTGCTGTCTGGACAAGTACTATGGATCAGTGATAACAGTGAAATATCGTCAACCAATAAAACTAAATTATTACATACTAATATACTTGCTCGTTAGTAGTTATTATCAATACCTTATTTTATAACATATATAACATATGAAACTATGTAATATTAAATAAGATTAAATTTCAGGAAAATAGAATTTATATTTTATATTTCAAATATAAAAATTTGTAATTTTATATAGATATAAATCTATTATTAATTATTAATGTATTAACTTTATAATATATTATGGTATACTAATATTATTATTTTTAATAATCTGATAATATGTTGATTATATAATCATATAAATGTATAAATATATACAATAATATGTTTTCATATATATATATATATATATATATATATATAATAACATAATATTTGAAAATTGCTGGGTGAAGAAAGAAGCAGAGATTATCCAGTCGTTCACCCATTTAAGATTACACGGAGAAATATAATTAAAAATAAGAAATAGTAGAATAATAAAAAAGTAAAAATCTTTAAATATTAAAATAAATCATCAACTTATAAAGTATAAATATCCATAATATATTAACTTTCCGAATATAGGTTCATCAAGTCCTAAAACCTTAGGGAAAATACTTTCGAAAATAGAATATACATTGGTAACATTTGGAGACAGCAAATTCATCCATACTACCGATATTTGTTAAAATATAACATTCTTAAATATAAAGATGTAATAAATTGAAATATATTTATAAATATATGTTTAGAATATATACCAAGCATTATTTGCATAGTTCAAATGTAAGTTATTTACTCAAAATTGCTCCTTTTATACTTTTCTGTTTAATAGAACATTCTTAATTCAAAAAATAAGATTTGAGAAATCATGAGAAATTATATTATAAGTCGTAATGTTGTTAAAAAGTAAATTATATTATAAGTCGGATACAAGTTAAATACAATTATGTCATTAGTCAGCTGCTAGATAAAATTCAAACTTTTATAAGTTAATTTAAAAATTTATAATATTAATATTTTCATGTCTATAAAAAAAAATTAAAATTAAAAATATAAATTTAAAAGGACAATTTAAAATGTAATGGTAACTATTCAATACATATTTTTATATATAAATGAATTGCAATTTTAAATCTTTCTTATGGAATTATCTAAGATATTCCATAGTATAGGGCCTCTTATAGAAAAACATAAATATATATATATATATATATTAATTCATATAACTATATATGATTATATAGAACTACAAGATCTATCTGAAGTAAGAAAAAATCGCAACATAAATTATTGTAACTCTCCTACATGCTTAGAAATAACTAAACATATATCACGTCTTATGGATACTGTTGGTAATCATGAAAATGATATATATATATAAATATGTATATATATATATATATATATATATATATTCAAATGATATATATATATAATATATAAGGTAAATACTAGTTCTTATTAATAATATAATTATTATATTCAATATCGTTGACGTGAAAAGGAAGGAAAAAATAAGTAAAACATGGTTAATATGTAGTACGATTAGGATGTGATTTGAATAGGAAGTGATAAGAGAGAGCGTTTAAAGAATTGAAATTAGTAATGATCAAGAGGGCAGGAATTTCGGTGTATTCATTATATTATTATTTCTGATGGCGATGAATGAATTATAGGTTAGATGAACAGCCTAGATGAACAATTATAATAGATATAAGATTACCAATTATAATGTATATAATCATAAATATAAATATATAAATTAAAATCAAGAATATTGATTAAGTTAAATAGAATTTAATTCAATAGTTAATGAGGTAATAAAAGATAATAAAAATATCATCCGGCTTATCAGGATTTTTATAGTTTTACTTCCTTCAATAGTTCTGAATCCTAGTTAAAGAGCCGAACTCTTATTAAATATAATTTATAATTAAATATACGTCATATATTTTGATAATATTCAACTTTATATATAACTTTCTGCCATTATAACCTATTTTTTCCTTCATTAAAAACAGCTATTTTATCTAATTTTATACATATTATTAATTAATAATTTGTTATATAATACATATTATTAATTAATAACTTGTTATATAACTGACTTCTGTTATCTTCTAAAGTGATATGATAAATATTCCCCATCAAAAATATGAATTTCCATAACTCTTAATAGATTATATAATAAAAACATTCAATACGAAGGATCTATCTTTACTTTAATAATTCTAATTAAATAACAAAAATTAAACATTTTGATAATTTATAAATATCATCTTTTATATTTGTAAAAACTATCGTAGCATCTAAATCATTATATATTAGTTATTTATTTTGTCAATTTCTTTATTTTTATCAACTAATCTAAACTGTATTATTTGATACAGGTTAGACTTAATGTAATATATATATTTATATATATATATATATATGATGGAGATGATGATACTATATAATTTAT
Organism: Osedax fenrisi; assembly: GCA_964019155.1. Lineage (NCBI taxonomy): Eukaryota > Metazoa > Annelida > Polychaeta > Sabellida > Siboglinidae > Osedax > Osedax fenrisi. The sequence goes on from OZ025244.1 coordinate 40,554,483, forward strand.
TAAGCATAACAATAAGGACATGTAGACCCATTCGCTCGGTCATGGATAATATAAAAATAAGATAAAAATAATACAATAACAATTAGACAATAATACATTGAATATTAAATGATAAAAATAACGCATACAAAATAAGTTGGATTATTTAATGATTATAGGTAGAGGAGAACGTTAGATTTATAAATATGTTGAGGGATCCTTTAGAATGGAGTTTAAGAGTAACGGGCACAGGAAAGTAGGATAAGAGATCATAGTTTTGACAATGCTTACAAAGCTTAGGAGGTCATTAACTTAACATATTATTATGAAATACGTATTCATTTAATCTTTGGTAATTTTAGATTTATAGATAAATCCGCAATAAAATGATCCGTTGTAGTTAAATTTATTGAAAATAGTTAAGGTGTATATATATATGTATCAAATAAAAGGATTAGAGAGCGGTGTAAATATCATATTAAGTGTATTAATAATGAAGTAGGTGGGAAATGATATATGATGATAATATATAATCATATACAATATGTGTTTAACCATGGAGTAACTTAACTATTATAATTAATATATATATATATATATGTATAATTTAATTTACAATAAAAACTTAAACCATAAGGACGTTGATCCATGTTTTGATTTTTACCTCTATGCATGTGGTGGTCTGGCAAATACAAGTTGGTATGAAGGAGAGGACTATGTAACCACATCAACCATTACTGAAAAGACACATCTAGAAAATATACTCCATAATATAGGTTAAATTGCGATTTTAGTTTAAGTATATTATACAAAACACATTATTTTATATAATTCTAGATTTATATTTTATAATTCTTCTATTTATAATTCATTTCATATAATTTTAATGATATCAAGTTTATTTTTTAAAATACCAAAATAACCGATAAATTAAAAAGTAAAATAGAGTCAATTATATTATATCAAATATATTATTGATATTCTTAATAACAATAAATAGATGTAACTAAAATATCCCAAATTATTGTAAGTAAGTTTTTTTTATAAAATTTAATAACAGTGGAAATATAGAATTTTAAAATCAGGAATATTTCTGGATTACTTTTAATAACATGTTATTGCAATAATAACTATTACATATTTTAAACAAACTAATACAAATTATGTGAAATTGGATAAACTTACACCTAGACTAAACAATTATATACTATATTATATATAATATTATTTACATGTTAATTATTAAATAAATAATACTCATAAATCATGCCTACTATTCTCAAGTAATTTTAGTATACTATATTAATATCCCTAAATCACTCAACAATTAAAATTCATGTAAACGCTGAGTAATATATTATTGTAGAAATAACATTTTTAATAATTCATTGATATAAGTCCTATAGAAAATGTTATTTATATCTATTTGCCGGATACCTATTATTATATAATATGGTAAAGTACATTATATTATTTTATATATAACTATTTCTAAAATACACATATATATTATAATATTATGGGAATACTTATATCATAATTAAATCCTATAAAAGTATTATTTAAATTTAATACATTTTATAAGATAGTATTATAATTACATAATTAGTAAAACACTTATATACTTAAAATTTAATTACACCTTAAACATTTATCTTGCAAGGTTTCCTATTCATTATTTAAAATGTATACTTTTTAATTAAAAAATATAATGTCATGTATTATGTATATTAGATACTATTTCATTACTAAAGTATGAATTATATTTGCTAATATTATATTATATAGTAAAATTTAATTTATTTAATTATTCATAGATAATATTTGCTAAGCTAAACACAATAATATTATAAATAATATTTGAACATGTATTTGACATTAATAAAACAAATTATGAAATATTTTAATATAATAAAAATATCATATATTTATTATATATATTTATAGTCAGGTACATACAAATATATATATATATATATATATATATATATATATATATATATATATATATATATATATATATATATATATATAGTTAATTAGTCCCATGACTATGTTGTTATAGGGGAGCACATGATAATTATGAAAATAACTTCCCCCATACTTCATGATCACTAGTCGTATTTAGGAGTTGGCGTAAAGGGGTATTAGACCAGTCCAAGGTGTCATGCATCCAGTTTATCTATGGACGGCCAATATCATTTTAAATAGCAATTCATATCAAGATATATTCCCAAACAATTAATTTTTCTACGTACAGCTTTGTCTAAAAGAGACTTATAGTTCACTATTTTCATTAATTCGTGGATAAGTAGCTATTTGATTTCCTTTGATTTAAGATGTTTAGATTCGAATTCACTTATTTTATTAGTTTATTCTTCTAACAAAGTTCATGTTTTATAGCTATATAATAAGTTGGATATTACTAAAAATGTGTAGAGCTTGTACTAGGAAAGTCAATTTTTCTAGATTTCCAAATTGTCTCCAATATCACCATTTATCTAGTTGTTGTGGTTAGTCTAATTAAAATCTCTTTCTTGCTCGTTCCATTTACACAAATCATCGTGACAATATATTTGAATGTGTTAACATTCTATAGAACTGATCTCCATATAAGCTATATGTAATCCACATCAATCATGGTTTATGAGTATTTTGCTCTTCTAGTGATTTTTTTCCATATTATATGATGCAGCACTTTTTCTAAAGAGTCTGCGAGGGCTTATAATTGACTCGAATAAGACCAAGAGGATTAATATCTTCAATGAATCGTAGGTTGGAAATTATAATCCTCATATTAAAATTGTTAAGTGGTGATTTTCTATAATGTCCAGCATTAGTATCTCTATAAATATATTAAATAATACTGGGGATAAATATATCTTGTTGTAGAATTATATAGTGATATGCTCTCATCAGATTTATTAAAGTCCAACAAATTATAATGAAGTTGCTTTTATTGGTGAGTTTCTCGATACATAGTATATAGTTCGAATGTATTAAATGTTGCTTCGATTTATCATAAAGCCTGTTATGATTATGCATTTACCTGTTCCTCGGCCAAAATATGTGTCACATTCGGATTTATCTGATTTAAAATGACTCGTAGTAGGATTTTACTTGAATAATTTGTTAGACTAATATTGCGATAGTTTGAGCACCTTTGAGGTGATCTTTCTTTGGTATAGTTATAATAAATGATGTAGTCTAATAGTTTAGCTATTACTTTGTAATCCAAATTTATTGATAAAGTTTAGTAAATATCTCATTTATTACCGGTTATTTAAATTAACTTATTTAACTATTCGCTTGATACATTATCAAATTCCGGTTATTATCATATTTTAGGTACTTTATTTCATTCAAAACTTTGATTTAATTTTTTTCAAATATTTATATATTTAATTTCACTGTTAGCTTAGCTATTAATTATTTCATGATTTCATACATCTACGAATCATATTATGTATCCATATATATACCTCAGCTTGTTCTTCACTTTTATATTTAATTTTCTTCGAACTTCATCTTTTATCGATTAAGAATATCTTGTAACCTATTGTTGTTTCTTATATATGTATTTTCTCAACATGTTTTAATTGGTCGATGTGATTATCTTAGCAGTTTTAGTATATCCTTAATTCATGGATAGTTCGTCAATCTTTACGTATACCAGTTTTATTTGTTTAATGCATCCTTGTTCTATTTGCTTATTTCTCCATTCTTCACCATTTCTATGTAAAATTATATTTTACAATTATTTCTCTTTTTCTGTATTCGTAATTTTAACTTCACTGTTACATGATACTAAATTATCAATATTTATATTTCTCTGGATAGGTTCTAGTTATATATATATAATTGTAATTAAGGTAAATATCTAAATGATTTTATATTTAGAAATTGGATTATATATATATTTAGGTATACCTATATATATATATATATGGTGTATCATTGATAGGGTAAATAGTAATAACAATAAGTAATATGAAGTCCATACTATAGACTATAGACTATAGACTATTGATCACCGAGTCAAAATAATTATTTGTTCATATAGGCTATACTGTAAAATAGTGGTATCTAATTACTATAAATATTCAAGTGCTTATATATTTACGATATATACAAATATTTTTTATAATACATTTATAATAAACTTCATACATTTTTTCAACAATATTTTGTTTTTATAATAAGTGTATCAACTTAATATATTTATATTTTCAAAAGTAACTATTTAAAATCATTTATATATTATATATAAACATAATAATAAATAAAGTGTTATCGAATGGTTCAAAATCGAATGCTTCTCTACCTTTAACATTACATTTAAAAAAATGATTTAAACTATGTATACAAAATTGTTATATAATTATTTATATATTATGAAATATTTGTATTAAATACAATTTTTATAATCCGTTCATTTATTTATATTAGTGTATTCATTACGTTTTACGTAAGTAATGGAATAAATTTATATTGTGTTTTAAATAAACTAATTCATTTATTCATTTATATATATTTTTCAGATATATATATATATATATATATATATATATATATATTATTATTAAACAACAAAAAAACAAAAGACAAAAATAAACAAATATATTAAATAAAATATAGGTACAATGTTATAATAAAAATGAAACATATTATAATACTGATAATTTTTAATTAATTATTTTTTTAGTATTGATATTTTATAATTAATAATATATGTTTTTATATTTTATATTATGCCAGAGAGTAATAACAGTAAAAACAATAAAACTAATTTTATATAAATCGGACAAAATAAAATTTGAAATTCTTTAATTAATATTTAATATAAGTGATCATTTTAATTTATTTTTAAATGTGTTTAAATTTAATTTTTTTTAAGGAATGACATTGTGAATTCCATACATTATAAGACAATTTTAACATATTTAATTTGGATGAAGGAATATTGAAGTAATTTATGTCACGTATTGATATTAGATTTTTTACTAAAATTATTGCTTATTATTTCACGGTGAACATTATTATATACTTTAAATATTAATTCGCAAGTATTATATTTTACTAAGTCATTGAAATATACTTTTGAATTTAAATAAATCCTCAGTATGATCTACATAATGTTTATTATATATAATACTAATAATTCTTTTTTTGTAAAATATTGATGCTTAATGTGTTATAATTATTACCTCATAATATTATACAATACTTAATATGTGGTAACAACATTTAATCAAGTAATGCGTTTTGGTTCAAACATTTATTTTTTAGATATAATATGTTCAGTTTCCAGTCTAAATTCTTATCAATGATTATACCTAAACATTCTGTAAATTTAACTGTAGATGAATTTATATTATTTAGTGAATTATTAATGTGGGATAATTTATTATTGAATAACACATAACAGATTTTATTAATGTTTAAAGTATGTCTATTTAAAATAAACCATTTATTTATATTTAATAATTCATTTTTTATTATTGAATCTAGAAATAATTTATCACAATCATCTAAAAACAAAGTATTATCAGCAAATATAGTAGAATTACATATTAAAGATGAACATATTAAATATATAAATATATCATTAATATAAATAAGAATACAAATAGGACCTACAATTATTCTTTGTGGAATATAAATTTTAACTCTAATTTTATCAGATAAATAGTTTTAAAGTTAACAGTATGATGTATATTTGTAAAATTACGTTTAATCCATTTTAAAGAAATTTTACGTATACCTATATTTTCTAATTTACTAAATAAAATGTCATGATTAACAGTGTAAACTGCCTTTTTAAGATCAATGAAAATAGCTGCACCTATTTTATTATTTCTAAAGCTATTATATATTTGAGTTTGAAGATTAAAAATCGAATGAGTCGTATTTATATTTGTTCTAAATTTGTTCTTAAAACCAAACTGACTATTAGATCAAATATATACTTTTTCTACAATTTTTGATAATTGACTTGCAAGTGAAATTTGACTGTAATTAGTAAATAATTATTTATCACCCTTTTTAAATAAAGGAATTATTCTAGATATTTTCACATTAGTCTGTATAATATCAGTTTCAAGAATTTTGTTTACCTTTTACCTATCCCATAGCATTTAGATACCGTAGAGGCGCAGTAGATTTCGTTACAATTTGTTTCCATCCCTCTCTGTTTTCTGCAGCTCTCATCAATTTATTTATATCAAGACCAGTCCATTTCACGATATTGTCTTGCCATTTCATTTTTGGCCTACCTCGTTTTCTTTTACCTTAAGTAGTACCCTAAAGAATTGTTTTGGACATGGAATTTGATCTTATCACATGACCAAACCATCTCAGTTTCTTCGCGATGACCATTGCTAGTAGTTCCGAATGTGGACCGATTTCTTTGATAACTCTATTACGTACTTCAATGTTAGTAATTCTATCTCTTTATGATATGTTCAATAATCGTCTTTAGCACCGCATTTCTAATGTTGTTATTTTTCTTTGCAGTTCTTTCGTTATTATATAATATTGTCCATGTCTCACACGCATATAAGAAAATTGAGCTGACTAGTGACTGCAGAAGTCGGATTTTCAGTTTCAGTTTTAGCGTTTTATCGTACCATATAACATTTAGTCTAGATAGAGCTTCAATCGTATGTCCGCTTCTAGCTAATATTTCAGCCTTTGAACCTTTATCGTCGATGATTGCTCCTAAGTATTTAAAACTGTCAACTACTTTTAGTGGCTCGTTATTTATTTCTGATGTGAAACTACCTTCAGAATTTGCCATTATTTGTGTTTTCGTGAAGTTTATTTCCATTCCATATGCACGTGCTGTATTGTCGATTATTTTAATAAGATTGGCTAATTCAGATTCACTACCTGCTCATCCATCGATGTCATCTGCGAATCTCAGATTTGTGATTAATTTACCACAAATATTTACTGAACCTACATGATTATCTAAAGCATCGTTCATTATTTGTTCAAGCAAAATATTGAATAATGTAGGTAAAAGTAGACAGCCTTGCCTAACTCCAGTTGTTATTCTGAACCATTCTCCAATTTTAGAAGAATTAAATTAATTAAATAAGATAAAGGAGTTATTATATTAATTACAATACATTTTATTAACTCTATTAAAATACTAAAATTATCTATAGAGGTTTTAGATTTAAAATTTAATATAATTTTTAAAATATCATTTGTATTACATAGAGTAATATATAACTATTGATATTAGGTGATTTTAGGAAATATTTGTAATCATCGACACTATCCTTACTAATATTTTCATTTAATTCAATACCAATATCCTTGAAAAAATATATCAAATATATTAGATGTTTAGATCTGCGATATCAATACCACATGAATTAAATGTATCAGTGAGTGTTTCAGGCTTTTTATTATTCATCAGATTATTCAAAATATCCCAAGTATTTTACTGTTAGAGCAATTTTTATCTGAATAACAGGTTCTTTTATTATTACGGATTAAAGTAGTTAAATATTTTTAAATATCTTGTACTTGAGTAAGTCATTATCATTATCAGTTAATTTATATTTTGTATACAGTTTTTGTTTAAACCAACATTTTTTTTAATTTCTTTTGTATTCCATGGAATACATTTTTTTATATTTTCTATTTTCATATATAAATATTATGATAATGAATCCAAAAAAAAAATATTCCATGAAGTATTATTCCTGAATTATCAGTTTTAAAAAAATTCCAGTTGACAGTTATTAAAAAGATTGACAAATTATAAACAATATCATCATTAAATTATGTTTAGTATTATATTTATTAATAATATGTAATCGAATACTTTTATTAATATCTAATGATAATATATTGGAAAATGATCTGATAAATCATATATGACAGATAATTTTGCACACTAAAGATTTGTTAATATTAAACACATTTTTATTTAAATAAATTCTAGTTGGCCTATTTATCATAGGAGAACATCCTAACTCATGACATTTTTCTAAAAATATTTATACATTTTTATAAATTTTACAATTTTTTAAATCAATATTGAAATCACTACAAATTATCATTTTGTTATCAACATATTTAAATAAATAACAATTAATACATACAAATACATAGCAAATAAATAAACAAATGAATCATTATCGATGTTTGGAGTTCTATATATAGAACTAAAATAAATTTTTATTATTATTTAATAATAATTCAATAATAATACTACCATTCAATTTATTAGAAACTAAATATAGTTATTATATAAGATATTTTTGTTGACAATAATTAGAATTTCTCCATCTCTTTTATGAACTCGGCTAGATAATACTGTATTATAATCAGGAATACCAAATACAAAATTATTATCAATATTTTACCAAGATTCAGTTACTGATATTTTATCAAAACAAATTGAAAAAAAAGTTAATAATAAAGAAAATTTGTCAAAAAAAAATTTAAACTTCTAACATTGATATTAATTACATTAAGCCCATGTTGATAAATTAGTTAAATGATTTAAATTAAATTTATCTGAAGTATAATATTTAGAATCAATTGTTAAATCTAAATTAAAATTAGAAGGATCATCATCATTTAATAAAGTATTATTAGAATTTATAGTTTATTGATTAAAAGGTGTATATGTAATAATAAACTCCCTGTTTTAAAAATAAAAATACACTAAATAAATAAAATGTACAATAAAAAAGAAAAAGAAAAAAAGAAGAAAAAAAAAAAATAAGAAGAAGAAGAAGAAGAATAAGAAGAAAAACGAGAATAAAAAGAAGAAAACAATATATATATTGTATTGGTATACCAAGACTAAAATTATTCATAAGAAGGAAACTAAGTTAAATTCAATATTATTTTTTAGAACTATTTTCTGTAATGTTATGAATTTACTTATCTTTTCTAAGTTCCCGAGCCTTGAAAAATATGTTTGAATTTTTTTTAGTCAGGTGTTCATTTATGTATATATTCCATTATCTTTGATATTTTTTGCGTTTTTAAGAATATTATATTTAGTTTCATGAAAATGTAATTTTTCTATAATTTTTGAAATATTTGTAATCTGAGATGGTGATTTGTGAATAGCAAATATATAAAAATTTATAATTTTTTGATTTAATTTAACATCCACAAATTCAATAATATCATATCTGGGATTATTAGAATCTAAGAATCCTTCATGCCCTGACATTATTAAGTAATTTATTTTGGAGTATTGTTCAAGATCATTTATTTTATTCTCCAAATCATATATCATGTTGTCTTTAATACCAATCAAATTATTAATTCTTGATACTAAATTATTGACTATATTAGTTAAAACTGAGAAAGAAATTCACAGATTATTGATTTCTTCTTTTTGAAAGACTGGTAATATAGACAAAAAAAATTGAAAGAAAAATATTAACATATATAATCAAGTATAATACAAGCTAAATGATAATTAGTAAACTGTAAACAATGTAGAAGTGTATAAATGTAATATATTAGTTAAAATATAAAAATAAAAGTATATCTGTTTATTATTTAATTATAGACTTGTATTCTATGTATTTAAATGTATATAAATATAATATATTAACAATAGGTATTATGTATATGTAATACTAAATATAAAAATATAATATATATATATATATATATATATCTGAACAAATAATATTTAATTAATTTGATATATATATAATATATGATATACATAATTAATTATGTTATTTAAAATATATTTCATGATAATCCTATAAATTTAACTGATCATAGAAAGGTTAATATCAACAAATGAAACATTATTCGGTGCCGATTTGAAACTTAAGGATTTATCTACATCATGCATGTATGTTTATAACTTAGGTAGTGAAACAGTATTCCCAGGTAATACATTATTCAGTGTAATCAGTAGTGATATATCATAAATATATATATATATATATTTATATATATATATATATATATAATACTTTACATTTTATTTAAATTAACATATATAGGAATCTAATATAAATTGTAATATATTATATATATATTTAATATATAATATAATTATTAGTATGTGAATATCCTGAATTATCTAGTAATTGAATTACGATAATTAAACGATTAACTATGAAATAAAATATAAATGTTTACAATTTTTAATTTTAATGTGACTTAGATTTAGGGATAGATAATAGAATTGAATATCCTGGATATATTAGCTACCATGTGATATATCGTATTTCTACTACATCAATAGTTAAAAGGTCGCAAAATTAATTTAATAAAATCGCTCAATGAACATATCCATGTAATCTATCATTAATTTTTATTATTTTATTATTTTTTTGTATATATATATTTCTATTATTTTAAATAATGTAATACAATTTAAAATACTCGTAAGAAATATCGTGTAAATATTAAATAAATAACAATTACATTATATTTGTATTATATTCCTATAAGTAAATATTGTCATTATTTACGATAAATATATATTTAAATAATATTTTATAAGTTACAGTTAAATAACCTATAATCAATATTAGTAATAATAGAGTATTCGAAATCAATCGGAAAATGGGATTTATTTGATAACAGTATATTGGATGAATGGAATTTTCAAGTTTGTATATATTATTTAAATATATACTAGTTATTAACATAAAATATATTTATTTATAATCTAATAAAAAAACTTGTTTATGAGAATATATGTAAAATTAAATTATGTATATTGAATTTAATTGAATTAAATTTATTTATTGAGTATTACATATAATTATAGATTATATTATGTATTGTCATATTATAATTTTCTTAGTTTTCTATACTAAAATATCTTTAGATTAAGACAGCTATATTTTCTTCGTTGTAACCACATTATAATTAAATTAATATTAAATATACATATGGGATATATACACAAATTAAATTAAAAATATAGAATAATTTATATATAATTATGTAAATAAGTTGTTTATATTGTTTATATAATATTATTTGTTGAATATATAAAGGTAAGATTGTTAAAAACTGTCCAATTATGTTTATAGTATTATTTATATTGATGAATTTGTATATGATATATTAAATGTTTGATTATTTTTTAATACATAAATATTTTATAATATGTGTTCATTGAATATAAATTAAAACATATATACATAAATTAGTTTAATTATTCTATTTTCAATATTATTAATATAATGGTTCATAAAATGTATTATTAGTTAATATTATGAATGTTGTTTAGTATTATTTATATTATTTAAAGTTTTTTTTACTATTAAGTACCCCATATAATATTATAAATTATAATTTTAATTTATAATACGTCAAGTGGGTTAAATAAACAATAATACCTTCTAATAAACTTATTAATTAATCATATAGAATATAAAATCATTAATAATTGTAGACTATGTATGTTAATATATTATAAAAAAAATAATTTATGTCTTAGAGTAATATATGGATAGTTACATATTTATAATCATTTACATGTTATGATTATATTATTAAATGTAATAATAATATTTGAATAATATTTAATATTACATTTATAATTTTTTATCAAAATTAAATTGTAGTTTATTTAAGTATTTTAATTAATCATTTATTCCATCGCTTAAGCATACGTTTTAAATGCAACTTAATATATTTATATATATAATATATAATATTTATATTCATGAGATAATATAAGAACATTTATAATATTATTATTATAATCTAGTGATAATTTATATATTTAGGTATATTATTTGTTACTATTGTGATTAGTCAGATAAAAGTAAATATTAAATTATTAAGGTAATTACCTTAACATTTACTAAAAAACAATATAAACACCAACTTAATACATATATTACCTCCACAGAAAATTGGAATCTAGTTAAAAATCTGATTAATAATAATTAACAAATATACTTTATATACTTAAAGTATATTTGTTGGGTTATAAATATTAGTATTTACATATCAATATATATTAATGTGTATGCTGGTTTATATAAATTAATCATTTAATTTGCTGGCTATTTATTAATTATTGTAAATATTTATATATATATATTTATATTTGTACAGTATTTATAATATAATTTTAGAATTTATATATATATATATATGTATTTATATTTGTAGAGGATTTATAGTATACTTTTAGAATTGTATTGGTTTAATTATTATTAATCAGATTTTTAAATATATTCCTATTTTCTAATGAGATAGTATAGATATTAAGTTGAGTGTCTATATTATTTAATATTTTTGAGACATGTTAATTTATTTTTATATGTGAAATGATATTTTTTTTAATATATTGTAACGTTTTTAATTTATTTTTCTTATTAAATTGTTAGCTGTTCAATATGTGTAGAATATTTTTAAGTGTAGGTTTAGAATATTTGATAAGCATAATTATGAATATATATATATATATATATATAACATTAATATACCTACTATGGTATATATATATATATATATATATATATATATATATATATATATATATATATAGATGTATCTGAATATTAATTATTTATTATATTATAAATAATCTATAAATTAATTTAATAATACTTCTTTTAAACAAATATCGATATTAGACATATAACATTATAAAATATCTTATAAATCATGAATAACTCTTTTATATTATTTATATTTACAAAATTTAAATTTCATTTTTTTAAACTTTTGAATTATAACTTAGGTCATCTACTTTCTATTTATATTTATCTTTTGAAATACATAATAGGACAAACACCAAATGTGAAATATCATATATATATATGGATGTCATTCACATTTAGGCTAAATATTTCATTACGATAAATGAATGTTATGTGCGAATAATATTCGTAAATGATTCTTAAATAATAATTTATAAATAACTCATAAATAGTAGTAAAACTATTCTCTTAAATATTTCTATTAATAATTTGTTTTTCTGATATTATATTATTACATTTAATTATTCCTTCATCTAAAATTAAATTCCTTGTAATATTTTTTTCATGTAATTTATCGCATTCAGATCAAATATATGTAAATCAAATAAGTATCATTTAATATCATTCATATAAATATCATTCGTAGATATTTATCAATAAAATCAACTATTCGACTTATTGAAAGTTTGGTTCTAATGAGATTATATTATGGGAATATAATCTTAATTGTAGCTCCAATATTTATACTAAAAAAACTTAACGAGTTATTCGTAGATGTATACAAATTACATTTATATCCGATATTCTAATAGATTTTCGACTAGTTATTATTATATAAATTAAAATGGTTAGGGGTATCATCCAGAATTAATTAGAGATTTATATGTTTAATTAAAAAAATTATTATTTTGGAGTACTTTCCTATTTATAAACACGAGAGAAACGAACTGAATAGTCCAGGCGCTATCCTATATGCATATTTGCAACTCGAAGAGGCTCGATGTCGATTACAAATCACAAATAGGTCCTTAAGGATTTCTGCTGCTTCGATGTGGAACAAGCTACCTCTGGCGATACAAATTTCTCCTTCTATCTCAATATTCCGAAAAACACTGAAGAAACATCTTTTATTATAATTATATATATTGTTAACATTATTTGATAATATTTTAGAGAACTTGATACTATTATTTTAGTATATAAATAAACTTTATTATTATTATATATATATATATATATATATATATATATATAATTGAATTTAATTATAAATATTTAGAAATCATTAGAAAAAGTTCATTCAGATGGATTTCAAGTATTTTTCGAATTGGATATAACAGAAAATTATATGATAGAAAATCAACACATGTTAAAAGTATACATTAAAAAATAATATTCATAATCTAATTTTAAAAATTAAATATATATATATATATATATAGTATACTGTTACATATAATACATTTTTCTATTTAAAATAAAAACATATTTAAAAATAAATCTAGGTCACCATTGTTATGTTTTATTTGATAATCCTGGTTTTTTTAATACTTAATTATAATAAATTTAAAATTCATTTATTATCCATCCAATAATCACATGCAACATAAAACAATACGCGTATATATTGTAATTAATCTAATATTTAAATATATATTACGAGTGTATCTCATGAATGTTTTTTTCAGAGTTATTTCAACATAAATTTCAAATGGTTTACATAAAATGAAATTTTAAATATAAATAACTTAAAAATCATGAGAAATTGCATTTTTTGAACACTTGAGTTATTTCATTTTTATTATAAACAAAATACTTTTCTAATAATAGACTATCATTCTTGGACAGTACCATACTAGAATATATATATATATATATATATATTAATTTGCATATACGTGTGCGTATTTATATTGAATTGTCGTATAATATTTTCGGACATATATGTATATCCAGGATATACGAATTGACAATTAATTAAAATATTATTATACATATATTATATAAAACGAATATAAAAGATAATATTAATAATTTAAACTATATTTATGAATATTAATTGTTTACGTATATAATTATATATATTAGGTTAATTCTGAAAAGAATATTATAAAATAAAATCATAAAATTATAGTATTTTCAACCTGTAGCTTGATTATGAAAATTTAAATATTGACATCCATATTTTCATAATAATAATATTGGCATACTTAATTGATAATTATTCCAAAATATAATATTATATACGTATTTAAATATTAACTTAACAACATTAAATACTTTATATTACATAATATTTAACACAATATAATAATGATATGTTACGGAATTTATATTATATTTCTTATATATAGAATTATATAAGTTTGATATTTTGTTTTTAATAAAAATAATAATTATTTTAACAAATAATCTAAATAATGAATAACTTATTGATTATAAATTGTAATATACAATTTAATATGTATAAGTAAATTATACAGTATATATAGATATATATTCATGTATTATGACGTATTACTAATACATATCATATGAAATCGTCAAATAAATCATATTTATCAATTTATTATACATTTAAAAAAAAAATAGGTGCCTTTATAATATACGTCTAATTTACTTATATTATATGAAACTCTGAATAATAATAATATTGAGATATTTATAATTGAAATGTATAAATTATTAATTAAATACATAAATATATAAATTGAAAGACATTTTAATTAGTAAATACAATTATATATGTATTATGCTCAAAATAATTATCAACTTATTGATTACAAATTGTAATTTAAAATTTATTTAAAATATACAAGTATATATATATATATATATTCATGTATATTACTAATACATATCATATAAAATCATCACATATGGTATATGACTGTAATGTATCGTACAATATATAATAAATAACGTATCCCATTTATAATTTACGTCTAATACGTCTACCTTTATTTTAAAAATACTCTGAAAATATTATAATATTGAGTTATTTATAATTAAAAAGGGTTACATTATTAATACAGATAGAAAACTTTCGAATTGTATGATTTAATTTCAAAATATTCTTTTATGAACTTACCTAATAATATGTAAAATTGTGTACTTATACAATTAATATTACTAAATAGTTTAAATTATTAATATTAGTTGTATATAATATATTAAACATAATTTTTAATTAATAGGCGATAAATAGGTATATCTGAAAATATAAGGATGAACGAAAATATTATACGACACCGGGGAAATAGATTATTTTTTAAATAAATATACTATTTATTAAAAATTATATAATTAAAAAATTATAAAAATATTATGTATTACTTTAAGATAATATATGACATAATCCATAAAAGAAACTATAAGTGCGCTAAATAAGTTTTCATAAATAAGCAGTATAATCTCTGTAGTGTATCTGATAATGTTGCTGATTATGCAACATTGTCAATACGAATATTTTTAGTGTTTCTATTATCATTACTTTACTATTTTGTAATCTCTGTTCTATTTTTTAACTAATGTTGCATATTTGAAGCTCCATAACTTAAAAACTATAATATTGAAAAATACATATTACCAAATATACTTGATAAAATACATGCAACCTTAAGAACGTATTTGTAATAATAGATGTATAGAAAATCATCAGATATAAAAATAATATAAAATATATTATCAGATTATATATAATATATTATAAAATTGATGGAAATATCTTGAAAATTTATTATTTTACAAATTGGTAATATATAGGTCCCATTATCTTAGTCTTATACTTATAATACATTTTAAATTGTCATTATATATATAGTTGTAAATCTATTCTACAATATATAATCAAAAGTAGTTTATATTAAGTATTTATTGAGTATTACATATTTTTGTAAACAATATTTAGTATAATAACCTAAATATAAGTATGTTAAATACATATTCAAAATGTACCACATATTTTAAAATAAATAATTATATAACCTATACAGTTAATACAATTTTCACATACAACATACATTACACAATTTGATAACAACAATATGGAACCTGACAGCACACATTGGGTTTAACTATTATATAATTATATAATAATAATAATAATATTTATTTATTGAAATCTCTTATATATATTGAATACAATACAAATAGCTGATACAAATGGACCCCTCAAGAAGTCATAGACTTGTACATGTTATAAATAACTGTGAGAGGCCCCGGACAATACAATACAAATAGTAACATTTTTTTTTCTTGTGTTTTGATTTATTGTTTATTAAGTTCTTTATAAACACAAGAGAAATTCAAGAACTGCCTGGAGTCGAACCCGGGACCTCTGGTTTACTAGCTTTTGGTTGTCCCACTGAGCCATCGACCCCAGACTAATAGTTTATGGAGTAATAATGTATGCGACATGTTGTCAAATGCCTTAGCCATATCAATATAGATAATATAGGAAGATTTAGAGTTATCTCTGGCTTTAAATATGGCTCGATACAATTTTAATAACTGAAGATCTGTTGATTTACCCGAAAAAAATCGTATTGATATCATTAATTAGATTATTATCTCGAAGGAAGTAAATTAAATTGTTAGATAGAATGTTTTCAAAGAGTACCAAAGAATTCGGTAAGATACTAATTCGTCTATAATTTTCAGCTAGTGTATGGTCACCTTTCTTATATATATGTGTAATGTATAAATGTTTCCATAAATCTGGACAATAGCTTTCATTAAGCAAACCGCTATAAATAATAATAATAATACTAATAATAATAATAATAATAATAATAATAATAATAATAATAATAATAATAATAATAATAATAATAATAATAATAATAATAATAATAATAATAATAATAATAATAATAATAATAATAATAATAATAATAATAATAATAATAATAATAATAATAATAATAATAATAATAATAATAATAATAATAATAATAATAATAATAATAATAATAATAATAATAATAATAATAATAATAATAATAATAATAATAATAATAATAATAATAATAATAATAATAATAATAATAATAATAATAATAATAACATTTATTAGAAAAATTATGTTTGTGTTCTGTTACTCTATATTTAAAAAATAGTATTACATATTTTTTCTCCATATGACTAATTTAAATTATTTTAATATTTTACAGTAAATTTCCAATATTAAAAACTATAATATCATTATAAATTATTTAAAAAGTAAAATGAATAAAAATTGTATAATAAAAAAAATTAGTAAAATATAAAGTAAATATATATCAATAATATAACTTTTTTATATCTTATATATATTTAAATTTATTTAGTACATTATTTATTTTATTATTTTATTAATATACATTAAATATATATGAGTAAATAAGGAGTTAACTACATTAGTATTTATATATTTATAAAAATAACTAACGTATATAATAAAAGGATAAAGAATATGATCTCATAAAGATGTGGTTAAACTCAATGGAATTGTTTACTGAAAATGAAAATGAAAAAATTAAAACAATACATAAGTTTTGTGTTGATTTAATCACATTTGGAGAAGAATTAAATGAGGTTACTACAATTTCTTCAATTTAAATTATACTTTAATAATAATTATTGTATATACTACATAATTAAGATTATTATGAAATCAGATGGGGATCCTAGATCAGATATTGGCCCAAAAATGAAATTGAAGGATTTAAATTACCATTATCCATTCGTTTGTATTCAAACTTAAAATACATAAACACGCAGGGAGCGTGTTTATATATTTTGAATATATATATATATATATATATATATATATATATATTTAAATATGAATTTTTAAACATACATTTTTTACTCAATTAAAAATATTCAATAATAATATTTCACAAATAATTTGAATATATCACAATCTTTAAACAAAATTAACTAATATTGAATATTTATTATATTAATTATTTACCGAATATTTTTTTGTAATAATAATTTTTAGAATATTTGTGTAACGGAATTACAATCCAAACTGTGTAATAATATATATATATATATATTTATATATAATTTATTTATATATAAATCATATATGAAGCATTTCACATAATACAATATCTCAATGTTATTATTAATAAATATAAACCAATTATTGAAAATTATTTATATTTGATTATAGAAATTTATCAAAAATTGAACTAGTTAGAAATAAAAATAGAATATATGTATTATATATTTTATATAAATATTATATTAGAGAAAATACATTTATAAATTACCTCAATAATATATATCACTCAACAAAACAATAATATTTATTTTTGAAAACACTCAATATTACATACAATAATATAAATGACCTCTTAATTATATATTATAAATGACCTCTTAACTGTTTATTATATATTATATATAAAAATAAAAATGAAATTAACTACTTAAAATTAATAATATATAATAACAGCGGGAAATAAATATAGTAATATTTATTACCTTCTTTTATAAATATTACAAAATATAAAACTAATCCATTTAAAATTAAAAACATTATTAATCACAAATACAATTTGTATATATATATGGGTTTTTTTTAAATTATTTAAAAATGTCAAGTGTGATATAAAAATAAAATAAAATAACTACATTTTATAAATAAAATAATGTATTAATTATCCATTTACGCCCTAGCACAATAAACTAAACTGCATGTAATTATGTATATTTATAATAAATAATACATACGTTTTAAATAAATAATATTTATATTAAATATGTTTATTACAAGTTAACTTTTTTTTTAAATCTATTATTTAAATATTAATCTGACAATTAATATTGAATATATATATATATATATATATACATATATATTTTTATATAAACATGTGGTTTATAAATAAATAAATAATATACTAAAGAATCTATTCGATTAATTAACTATTATATAAATATAATATAATTAAATATAAAAATATATATATTTTAAAAAAATGTAAAATTATACAAAAAAAATATTATAAAATTATATATATCAATAGTAACTCGCAGATTTGAAAAATCCTTTGTAAATAATATTATAACCTATATATAAATAAATATATATATTTATTTACATTTTAAAATAAATACGAAAATAGTATTTATATAATGCATAATAAATAAAGAAACATCTTATTTCATTAATTAATTTATTAACAATTTATTTAAATATTGATTATTTTAAATATTATATTTACATGTGCTATATTACAATTCTATGCTTTTATAAATCTTATTATCTTTAAAACATATTTTTTTTATAAATATTAATTTTGATTTTTACAATTCAACAACTGTATTTGATATAATATTTGTTTATATTGTTTATCTATAATAAATTAAAATGATGTTTGACTATCTGTAACTTATATATATATATGACAATATTTTACGATAGGTCATAAAAAGAATATTTATACTGTTTTCAAATAATACTTTACATTTAATAAATAATTAGGAATTTAATAACAAATTAATGAATATTATATGTTAGGCGGATGAATTATAGCTATTTATACTTATTATTTTAAATTTATTCGAAGGATAATTAAATCATATTAAAATATTGTATAGGAAATCAATTAAAAAATATATAATAAAAGTACCAATATATAATAATATATATAGTATATTTAAATTCATATAATTAATATATGTAACTATATTTATATATATATAATTATTCAAAATTAAAAAAATTATTATTAATTTTATTTTCATTTTAATATTATATATGTATATAAATTTAAATTTAAATTATACTGTTTTATTAGTATTGATAATATAAGAAACTAATAATTTGTTTTAATATTTACTTTATCCACAGATTAAATGGGTAACATTTGTAAATAATATATTTTCAGTTGTAAATAAAACTGTTTATGACAATGAAACTATTATAGTACCTAAACCCAATTATTTGAAACGTTTATATACACTTATCACTGATAAAATGAAAACTGACCATGGGAAGAAGTAAGTGATGAATTATGCATATATATATATTATGTTATATTATACTTATATTAATATTATATTACAATAGTTAAATAGTAGTGGATTATTATCTATATGTTTCCATATTTGTATAATATGAATACACTGTTTAAACAATAGGCCTAAATATATAGAATATAAAACATTATTAACGCAATGTTCATAAATTGATCACATTCTTATGGAAATATGAATATCGTATATCTATGTGAATCCCACGCATCTCAAATCGCACATAATTTATATAATGTAATGCTTTTTAATTTGGTGAATATAAACTAATATTAAAAAAAACTCGGTAGTTAAATTATATTAATAAAAATGATTTTATATGTAATAATATCCATTAAAGGTGATATATCATATATCATATATCCTATAGGATTCTTTAAAATATGTCTTTATATCTTAGATTTTGAGTATTATGTTAAAATACAACATTATATAATATTTAATATGAAAATACTTGATTAATTTAAAAAAATAAATTAATTAATTAATATAATAATTAATGAAGTATTTATTTATTTATTTATTGAAATATGAAACAATTTTAATTAGCAATTAATTATAATTATTATAATTAATTTAAGTATAATATTACGAATAATAATTCAAATCCAATTTTTTTTCCAGATTTATATAACATTCTTATACTTTATAAATATAACTTGTTATATATAATTATCAATATTTGAATACGAATAATCATTTTGTAAAAAGGTGCGTACACTTTTTGTTAAATATAGATTATTTTCACATTTTATTAAAAATGACTGGTATTCACAGGGATATATAGTATTTATATTTTAATTATATATATATATATATATATATATAATACAATAATAATTGTAAATAGGATACTTTTATATATAAATATATGTATATACTATTGTATAATATTATTTAAAAAATGAACATTGCTTTAAAACATTCCGTATATTAATATCTACTAAATACAAAATTATGAATTCAATATAATATTAAGTATAATATATGTATATAGTTTTAATTTAACAAATATATTTTGCCTAAAATCGACATACTTTTAATATATGTAGTGTATATTATCGTTATTAGTTAGATAATTAAATAATATTATATATATATATATTAACTGCCTGTGTTGCTCAGTTGGCTAATGCATCATAAACACTATCTAAAGGGCGCGATTTCAAGACCCTTCCAGACCATTAAAATATGTCTTAAAATAATATTTAGAAGTAACCTTATATAATTTTGTATAAATAAATCATTTGCTCATGTTAAAACCATTTATGAATTATAATAATAATGACTCTAAAAACATTAGATCAATATGGTTAAGTAAAAACTTCATCTAAGTTCCTAGATGGGATGAAATAAATCCACCAACATAAATAGAAATATATATAAAAATATATATATATATATATATATATAAATAAATTATACTCCAGATAACTAGATTAACTTGATGGAATACTGAATCTACTAAGTGCTATATTAGAGTTAACTAGTTTATATAGATATTCATTAAGTTGTATGTCTACTTCCTAGTAGTAATATTATAATAATTAATAATGTTTTTATAATGGATATTATATTATTTATTTAAAGTCCGGTTTAGTAATAATATGGGATTATTATTTTGTATTATTTAACTATTGTTATATTTAGAATTGTTTCTATATATAATTTAGTATGTGCCTATATGTATATATATATATATATATATATATATATATATATATATATATATTTAGTATGTGCCTATATTTATATAATATGAAAATTAAATATTATTATGCATACCTTTAACATAATAAAATGAATACTTTATTTATTATAGACTTATATACCTTTACATCCATTGGTACTCCACAGGGAAAATAATGAGAAGTAAATATCTATTACCAACGAAAGAAGGTAACTTATATTTAATATTTAATAATATTGAAGGTGTTTACCCTATGTAATGTTCTAGATTATGTAATATATGTTTGAAAACTATAACTATACTTTTAATATATATTTATATTTCAATAGAACATAAACATTACAGTAGAAGCATTTTTAATATTAAAGAGTTTCGAAACAAATTAATGCTATATTAATTTAATGTTATATAAATGCTATATTGTTAAGATTCCAAGTCATTTGAAAATCAAACTAATAAAATAAATTTAAATATAGATATATCATATTAATTTATAGTAACACATTTTTTTGGATACATATATACTTTTATATAACTTTTTTTAAATAGATATTTAAGTACAATATGTAATAATATACAATATTGTATATGATATTATTGATAATGTTTAATCATAATTACATAATATTCATTCAAATATAATATATTATGTGCCACAAATTGGTAATATTATTGAGCGACATTTTAGTAATATTTAATTGTTATTCGTAAAGAAATGTAGTATCGCGATCTATAATCTTAAATGTAAAATCTTAATTTAATACTTGAATTTATTTTTTTCTTCAAAATTTAAAATTACTATTATTTTTTTATCAAGTTAATTAAGTGTTTATTTTAAATAAAATTATGGAAATTAATTATAATTTATATAAAAAAAAATATGATTAAAAATATTGTAAAATATTCCTTCGCTTTGATAATTAAGATATAATAAAATTTAATATTGTATCTGATTAGTAATTATATTGTATCGATTAATAAAATGTGGTTACATTTATAAAAATTAACATTAAATTACACACTTATCTAATGTTCTTATTATTATATCATTATTATACTATATATATATTATAAAATAAGGTTATTATTATCGATTAAGTCATTATTTTAATTATTATTAATTAATAAATATAAGTATATTATAAACGTATAACAATATTCTATTAAATTAACATTGATATCATCATTTATAATATTAGCATTTAATTATTAATATAAAATCAATATTATAAAATAATGTGATTCATTTTGAGTCCCCCAGGCTCTGTATTAGTAACGATTATTTTTAATATTTATCTACTTCCTATTTTAAATATAATTTCTAAATTTCTCCTTATATTATTATTCAAATTATAAAATTTCAAATACCACAGAATGCGTTAATATGATCAATTTTTTAAATTGTTCGACTTTCTCAAATACATATTTCTCCATATTTAAATTGATTTCAATGCTACCAATCAAATTTAGAATAATATTTAAAGTTCTTCAACTAACTTATAACTCTATTCAGTACCTGAATATCTTCTTCCTTAATCTCTATCCCTACTCATACTATCTATCTCCGTTCTAATACTTCTTACCTTCTACATCTACCCTCTAAACTTAATCTCCGTTGCACTAATATTCGTGCATGGAATATATCGGCCTCTTATTTATGGAAAAACTACCACATAAATTACGCTCTACTAAATCCAACATAAACTTATATCTATTAAACTAATCTCTATTAAAAACGTATCTATTTAACATAACATTTCACCTGATCACTATTTGTATCACTATTCACAATATTATATTAATATTGAGTATTTCTGTATTCCTATTGTTCGATATTATAAATTATGTTATTTTCGTATATGTTACGTTATATTGTTTTTTATTTTTACTTTAGATGCTTGATTGATCTGGCACAAAGAATATTTAAAAAAAATTAAATTCAAATACGTTAATAAGCGTAATTAATATATTTATATTAATTATTTTATTTTTAATTTAAAAAAAAATAACTTTATAAAATATAAATAGATCATCGCATTACAATAATATTTATAACATCTATAAATATGTAACTGCTACATTTCATTTACTAAGTTAATTAATACTTAAAGCAGTTTATAATACTTTATTAATGTTTCACAATAGTCAATTGTAACAATTATATTAACCTTAATTATATTAATATTAACATGTAATCGTGAATATAAAATTATTAATTATAAAATTATAAATTGTTCATATTCATCATATTATAATTTATGGATAATAACCTATTTTAAATCATATAATATACGATTATAAATTGTACTAATATAGTCTATGGTAACAATATTAACATTTATATATGCATTTTATAATTGAATAAATAATTTGACCTTTTTCAAAATTGTTTTACTTTTCTAAATATTTTTTCTATATATTTCTTATGAAATTAATTATAATACTTCAATCTCATTTGTTGTTAAACTCACATATGTTATCAAATTTAATCACCTGTTTATCAAATTTAGGTACAATATACGATTGTGTGGATAAATTGTTTATTGTATTATATTTGTATAGCTAATAATAATGAAAAATTAAAATTGTAGATATATCAATTATTATATTGACTATAATTTAAGAGTTAACATATATCAATAATATATATTTATATAAAATCTGTAAATGTCAATTAAAAATTGCACTGAAAACTTTATTAAATATATGGTACATTCAAATAAATGGTCCAGTGGAACATTCTAATGATCACTTACTGGAAATCTCGAGGCACCGGATTCGATCCTATTTATTTCACCTTATTTTCATTAATAGTTTAATAAACATAATATCAAAATACATGTATTTTTTTATTATAAAAAATTATACAAAAATATACATATCAATATTAAAATGAAACCTACATCATATATAAAATTATATTATTAAATTTAAAATTAAAAAATTATATATACACAGAAATTAAAGAATATAAAACATGAATACAATTTTGTATAAATATATATATATATATATATATATATATATATACATAAATGTAACTGGCCGTGTGGTTCAGTGGCTAAGGCGTCAGACACACAAGCAGTAGGACACGGGTTCGACCCTTGTCCGGACTATTAATTAATTTTATAAAATGGGTCTTAAAATATTATTTAGAAGTGATCTTATATAATTGTGTATAAATAAATGATCGGCTCTCGTTAAAACCATGGATGCCTTAACATGAGAGCGGCTTCGTAGGGATATTAGAGCCATATATGGTTATAAATTAAAACTTCATCTAAGTTCCTGGATGGGATGAAAGGACTCCACCAAATAAAAATAACAATAACAATAACAATAACATATAAATAAGTTAACAATATACAATACATATGCATATATTTATTAATGCAATATTAACATATACATTAGATGAAATACCGCTTTACTGTACAATAGAATCTATTGAAATATTAGGCTATGCAGTGCATTCACTTTATCCAACTAGAGAAGCTAATGATACTATAAACGAGGTTAGTCATTATAATTATGTCAGTATATAATACATATAATACATATATTTATATCTATAGTAATAATAATAATGTATAATTCAGGTAAACAAGATATTTGATATGGCGAAAAAAGTATTTATTAATAAAATAAAAAACAGTCCTTTGTTAGATAGGATAAGTAAAATTGAAGCATTAGACAAGGTATATATATAAACATTAATACCGTAACATTTCAAATACTTGACTGTTCTCTATATTTCACATATCAAATATTTTGCTATGTTATATATATAGATATTCAAATATTTTAATAATTATTATAAACAATTTAATAACGTCAGGTAAAAAATAAGATCTATTAATATATTAGGTTAATAATTAATTACTATTAATATATAATAATTATAATAAATTAAATAATGTACTAATTTAATTAATAATAATTAACTAACTATTTAATAAATAATAATTAATTATAATTGTATAATTAATAATACTAAAATAATTAAATAATCAATAATTATTAATTATGAAATTCTGATAATTATTAAATTTTAATAATACATAATTGTTTATTAAATAATTTATAATCTAATACAACTTAGTATTCTTAAAAATCAAATGTTGAATAATTAATAATACATAATAATTATTTACATTGCTTATACATTTGTAGCATATATTTAAAAAGTAGGTTATTATTCCAAATATATATCGTTATAGGTTTTAAGATTCAATATTTTGATAAATAGTACTAATAGAGTTAATATACTAGACATCATACTCGGCAATATAAACAAGCATACATTCTATTGGTAATATATATTATATCAGGAATATACATAATAGACGTATTTATTTTAAAATATTTTTGATTAAAAATTCACTGTTCTATTTTTGAAAACAAATTATATGATGTATGGGTTCTGTTACTTATTCTAGACAAGTTTTTCTCACGATTTTTTATTAATTTAATTCATATCATATCAAGTTTTTTTTATTTAACTCCTAAAATTTGTGAAAAAATCATACACATAGGAAAAATAAAGAAAATTAACAGAAATCTAATGCATTTATTTCAGTAGTATTTGGTATATTTTAACATATAATAATTAAAATAATAATGTACATAGTTAATATTATAATAATCATTGATTTAAAGATTATTTCAATATATTTTATATAATTTAAGTCTATTATATACAATTTTAGAATCCAATAGTAATCATATAGATATAGGATTTTAATAGATACGTTTCCTCGTATTATCCATTGTAAAAATATCAATCTTAAAGCATATTCCTTGTTCTTCAATATAGTCAAACGTTACCAGGAAAATAGTCGGATGTGCATTAAGATAATTAATCTTTATGTACATACGAGCTAAGCTATTTATAAAACATAGAAGAAAGTCTTCATTATATTTACATATTCTGTAAATCTATAATTGAGCGAGAAAATATTTATAATTGACTCTAATACTTCTCAGCTCTAAATTCTTTATCTCTCATACATAATTCAAAATTAGTGTTGTTCATTATCTCCCTGTTTATTGGTCCATTATAATTGCCATCCTTGACTTAGTTTCAATAATATTTGGAAATCTTTTTTATAAATGAGTAAAATCATATCCATCATTATCCAATACTTTTACAAAATTCTTCATTCATATAAGTTTAATTTTTAACGTAATAGGAAACGATTAATGGATATATAACAGGCCTTGATTAATAATCGATTGTAAATCGGCAGTGCTAAAATAAATAAATAAATGCACGTTAACTGATAACAAATCACGTATTGTATAATGATGAGCATCATAACGACTATTTCACAAAATTAGAAACATAGATTATTGTGTATCTTTTTTGTAGTCCCAAAATAACCGATATAACCTTTAATTCTCCAAATATACTCAAAGTATAATCATTGTATATTAATTATTAACATATATTATACATATTTCTATATCTTACAGTTAAATGTAGCGAATTTCCCAGGAGATGAAATAGAACAGTATTACCATTATAGAGCAATACATATTTTCATCTTGTATGTGATTAGTATATGAATAGCCTATTTTATTATGGTTAATAAGATATACCCATTAATTCAACTACTCTACTTATATTAAAAAAATATATCAATGAACATGTATTGTTAAAGCATTAGTTAAAATATCACTTTCACAAAGACGGAACAAGACATATTCTTGAGAAAATAAATGTGAGATATTAAATGAAATAGTTGTCATGGTGGAATATTGTAAATTGATTATCTGTATTATGTGATACTTATCACAATGCAGGTGGAATATTAGGATATATTAATGTATGCTATTAAATATACACATATATATATATTTATATATATATATATATATATATATATATATATATATATATATATATGTAAATATATAAATTAATATACTTATTATATATATATATATATAATATATTATATATTATAGTATATAAAGTGCAGAATATATTGTATATATTAAATAATTTATATAATATATAAAATATATATAAAGTATATAATAAAGTGTATACATCTATATTAAATATATACATATATTTCAAAGTGAAATAAAAAAAACTTGATCTGATCTGAAAAAAACTAATTATCTATTTATAATCAGTGCAGAAATCTAGTTTAGGAAATATTTATGAAGCCCAAACTTCAAAAATCATATTAAACAGTGTTATAAATAAATTAAAAACAAATTGCCCTTGGTAACATTATTCGATATTAAATGCTTTATTATATACATGAAAAACTGTTAATTTTTTAATCAATTAATAATATACATGAAAAATAGAAAATTAAAAATAGTTGAATGCAACTTACTATGAACCATACAAATTGCGTCAACCAGTATATAAAATTATTCAATATTCGAACAGACTAAATTAAAAATGAAAGATTTGAGAACATGACATGATTATAAATTTATCAAAATACAGATTTGAACCAACAGAGAAAAATAGATGATTATACAATTTATCGATTTAATATACACAAAAATATAAATATATATATATATATATATATATATAAATTAAATACAAATATTATATAAACATTAACTTTATTATTTTATATTTCATTATCATAACTAATGTTTCATAAAATAGATTGCAAATTTAAACAAAATAATTGGATATCCGTCTTTTATATTTAATAAAGAAGAATTAGATTATTATTATAAAAATGTTAAATACTATATATATATATATATATATATATATAACTATACCTGCTTTTGTAGATATTTCTAGAATAATATTAACATATATGGGAGACATACTTATTTTGTGGACTATTTCCTGTCCAATAAATATAGGGCAATACCATTTCTGTTTTGGATAACTTTGACTTATAAAAAAATTATATAATTAATCTATATGAACTATATATGTATATTTTAAATTAATAATATTAAAATCTAGAGTTAGTAATAAGTGATTTTAAATAATTATTGAATTAACAATCTATATATTGTATCCATAAATATAAATATTTAATAGATATACTATTTTAAATGAAATATATATTATTATTGGATATTTGTGTATAAGGTATTGATGTATTTCAATGTTATATTACATATGGTCCATAAGTTATGTATCATATATATTACATTACGAAATATTTATATTTATAATCAGTGTATTTTTAATTAAGTAATTACTATATTTAATCATTTATATGTTTAACAATAATTGCACATGACCGTAATTTTTGTTTATATATAGAATGTATAGTTACTTATAGAATATATCTAATAATTAAAAGAAAATAGTCAAGTTAGAATGGATGCTTTATATAATATGTCAATAAAAAATAAATCTTAATATTTACTACAAAATCATACATTATACATATTATATATTTGGTAGACATTAATTTTATATAATTTGTATTATTCATTATTTTATAAAACTAATTAAATATATTAAAAGAGTATATCATAATTAATTGATAATTAAATTTATAATAATATATTATTTAATATTTAATAAAAATGGCTACCAAATGGTTATATTTTTCATTGTTTACTAAATAGTTATTATATGTTAATATATATATATATATATATATATATATATATATATATATATATATTTATATATATGTATGTGTGTAATAATTTATCATTTATAATATATTCCGTATATTAAAATATTGAATTTCTTATATAAATAGATAATACAGTTTAATTGTATTATTAATGTATATTGAATTTTATATTAAATATATATTTTAGTTGGAAATAAAACCGATGAAATATTTTAGTAATATTTATGCAAATATAAAATTCAAATATTTAATGAAAATAAAAAAATTTAGAGAACCATTTGATATAGAAAGGTATTATATTATATGTTATATACATTATTTATTAATTTATAAATACATAATAATTTATAATATATATTCAATACTAAATCACCTTTAATACCTTTAATGATATTTATTTTAATTCTTATGATTTATTATATAACATGTATTTAACATAATTATATTTTAATATATGAATTATTGGTATACTCCTCTACATATTTATGTATACATAATTATTACCTCTCTTGTACACATTCAATACCATATCAGTTTTATTTAAAAAATGATATGTAAAGTTCAGATGTTCTTTTAACTATTCAAGTCCACTGTTCATGTTTAATATATTTATACATTTAAGATACAACTTCATATATTACCAAATATGCGAATAAAGATTACCTTACCTCAATATTGTTATTATAATAAAATTTATATATATGATGATATTATCAAAAAATTATTAATAACCTATCATATGTTTTATACTATTTTATAGTTATATTATATCATGTTTTCTATATTTAAAATTAATTTGAATTTATATATTTGATAAGTTAATATGAAAGATAGAGATCTATATAATTTATTTAAAAAGCTCGTTACTGTAGTAACGATATATAATAATATTAAAATATTAAATAATAAGGATTTAATAATATAATATTATCATTAAATATGATTTTATAAATTATCGAAAATATTTAAAAAAAAATGTATTTCGATGATAATATAATTCTAATCTACGTGAAGGTGGATACCTCCTACATACAACAGAGATCCACAATATATAAATCCTACAAACACACTTGTGATACCATATGAAGAATTACAGCCACCCCGTTATTCAGCAAATTTACCAATGTAAGTTAATTCATATATATAAATTATTATTATTATTATTAAATAGATTATTGACTACAAAACATTATATGTTTATCGGCATCATATAAGATAATAATAATGAAGGTAATAAAAATAACAAGAATAATATATATATATATATATATATATATATATATATATATATATATATATATATATATATATATATATATATAAAAGAATGAGAACAATATTAAATAATACAGTTATAAAGAAATAAATAGTTATATTATTTACGTTAAATAAAGATTCAGATTCAGTTGATCTGATGTAAGCTGGCAATGAATTCCAATACTTTGGAACTACGAATGCAAATGCCGATTCGGCGTATACGTAGTGCGTATGCGTATAGTCGTATAGATAGGTTGATAGAGCATCATATATAAACCAATACGACAAGGGTGATAATCCGTGCATATTGTAATAACATTAACGATATATTCAGGGCTGGCTTGATAAATGGATCGATGTGTGATACAAAGGAGACGGAATTTGAAAACTAGATGGAACTTTAACTATCTAAGCGAAAGCATCAGAGATGAAATGGAAACTATTTTTCGACGACCAATTATATAAAGTATTCTTACTCGACTCTGAATAGTTTCAAGTCTGTGAAAAAATGAAGGTTATGGTAGTAAATAAGGAACA
Source organism: Osedax fenrisi (assembly GCA_964019155.1). Classification (NCBI taxonomy): domain Eukaryota; kingdom Metazoa; phylum Annelida; class Polychaeta; order Sabellida; family Siboglinidae; genus Osedax; species Osedax fenrisi. The sequence continues at coordinate 40,586,021 of OZ025244.1, forward strand.
GAGTTACCGAAGTCTAATGAACAACACCGTACAAGAGCATGAATAAGGCAGTAGGTAAAGTAACAGTTAGCTTATTACGCGTATTTCTAATGTTTTACAGATAGTAGTTAGCAGTACGTATAATATTTACTATTTGTATAAATATGTAATTGAGGATATTTTAGAAATATTAATTTAATAGGTAATATATAAATAATGAATATAATGAACCAAGTATAGAGCCTTGTGGAACACCATAGAGTATAATTATATTATTTTATAAAAAATAAATGATTATTATTAAAATAGGATAGTAAAAATATTATTATAACGTTATTTTCCTCAAATAAGTTTAAATTTGAATTCATAACTTAAGTTATTATGATTTTTAATATTTTAATATTTTAATTCAAAATTTACATAAGTATGAAAGTTATTAATTATATAATATGTAGGATATATATGTAATATCATTATTTATTGGTGAAACATTATTTTATAATATACAATGAATTGCATATATATTATATATTTATATATATATATATATTAATATATTTCAAGTGAATACGGTTTATAGCCTATAAATTATAGGTCTATTAATTATGGAGGTATAGGCATAATTATTTCTCACGAAATGATGCATGCACTAGACAAAACTGGACGTTTTTACAATAAGAAGGGAATATATAGACGATGGTGGACCAATGATAGCATTAAACAATACAAAATTAGGGCGTACTTCATCAGAAAACAGTTCTCACAGTATGAACTTTTCGGTCATAAGGTTATTATTACACTTAATATAGATATATATATATATATATATATATATTCTTTAATTTAAAATAGTTTAATTTACTCTTCGTTAAAAATGAACTCCTTGTTATTTCCTCCTTATGGTGTAAAATACATGTTAAAATACACTAGGCCTGTTCTTGGCCTTATGTTGATCATTATATATATTATAAAATATATTCATAAATTATACCTTTATACATTATATAATAGTTATCCTAATTATCTAATAATCATTTCTAGGTTTAGTGATTATGATCCGATTCAAATGTCAATATCTTGTTGTATTATTGAATTCAATTAATATTTCTATCATAACTATATTTCCTTAAATATGACTAATACTGATACTATAATTCTACCTATATATAGTTCTCCTCTATCAATAATTCATCATTCTCTACTATCTCTTCCTTCTTCTCAATCTATAACTATTCATTAGTAGTACTAACTTCTCAACTAGACTATTTTATACATAAATAACATGATACTCACTGTCATCTAAATAATATTAAATAATCTCGTCATAAACTTACCTATGTCATGACTAATTGCTAATTCACTCGCTAGTATTCAGTGGACTTATCTATCGATATTCTTTATTATTTAATTACTATAAACCTACCGGAGTTTATACACATCTAGTCGCAAGTGCCACGTAATTAAATTAGTATAACACCAAACATTTTCGACTTACTGTTTATTTTCGTCTTACTAGATTATTGTTCTGAAAAGCTGGAAATCTATACTATGATGTATTCGTTGTATTACATCAATTTATTATTAAATGTAAACTATATATCCATTTTAAATCATTATAATTAGTTATTTTTAATTAGTTTTCTATTTATTTTATTTTTCATTTTTTATTATATAATGACGCATATAAATACCATGTTTTATTGTAGTCAATATATAATATAATAATAATAATAATAATAATAATTATAATAATAATAATAATAATAATAATAATAATAATAATAATAATAATAATAATAATAATAATAATAATAATAATAATAATAATAATAATAATAATAATAATAATAATAATAATAATAATAATAATAATAATAATAATAATAATAATAATAATAATAATAATAATAATAATAATAATAATAATAATAATAATAATAATAATAATAATAATAATAATAATAATAATAATAATAATAATAATAATAATAATAATAATAATAATAATAATAATAATAATAATAATAATAATAATAATAATAATAATAATAATAATAATAATAATAATAATAATAATAATAATAATAATAATAATAATAATAATAATAATAATAATAATAATGATAATAATAATAATAATAATAATAATAATACAGATTAATGGTCAGTTAACATCAAAAGAAAATATGGCAGATAATGTTGGGTTGGATACTTCATTCAAGGTTAGATAAAATAAATGTGATGAATTTATCTACATATTTTTGATTCTTTAAATTGATGATATCTATACTTATAAAAATAGAAAATGATGTACTATTTAAATTTATAAATCTAATATTTATAATGTTTATTATTAATATACTAAATAACTTACTATTATAATATATTATTATACTTACAATATTTAAACTGTATTTCCTAATAATTTAATACATGTTTTTCCAATGAAATAATATGAATCAAATTCTAATATATAAACATATATTTATTATATTATGAAATAATTATAAGCTAACGTATAATTTGATATCGTATAAAATACTTTAATTAGTAGATAATTTTTAAATATTTCAAGATATTTCTATATATAATATAAAGTTATTTAGAATTAACAATATATCAATCAATTAAAAACATTATAAGTGTTATCATGTAATATGAATAAAAAATATCCAGATATTTGTAGATTAACATTACATTATTAAAATTAACATATATAATTTCTTTTATGGGGACTTGCCAATATATATCACATTGCATGTAAAATATATGGAAAATAGAATATTTTCAAATGTATCTACTTTAATAATAATTAAGTTTTTAATCTAACATAATCTTATAATATATTTAATATATTATTGAATATTTTTAATTAATATTTAATCTAAATAATATACAATTTAAATTTATTATATATATATATATTCAAATTTATATTATTTATAATGTAATAAATATAGAAATATTCATTTATATATTTATTTATATGTTTTATGTAAACTGTGATTATTTTAAATAAAATAATTCAAAATTAAATTGATAGTTATATTTATTATAATTATTGTAATTATTGTAATTATTGTAAATTAAGTTTAAATATTTATTTATTATATTATAATTTTTATATAATATATATTTATTAATTTATATATAATTATAACGTATGTCATATAGATATAATTATAAAATAAAAGTATACAAAATAAATGTATAGATATACAATATATTACAAGTTTCATAAGAGCACTCTATATAGCATATTCACTTCTTTTATAATTAATTATTTTTAATTAGTTGTATTATTACAAATATTGTTTTATAAGTAATATTTATAGATATAAATAATATATTATAATATATTATAATAACATATTTTAATCATATTATTTTAAATAATTCAAATTTAATTTAAAAAAATGGAAACAAATTATTTTTTATTTAATTTTAATTGTATTATATTATTATATACTATTAAAACAATTAAATAATTATTTATTTATTTTTTAAATTAATCATTATTTGATGGAGTAATTTTTAGAAATTCATTTTAAAATATGTATCGTTAACTACTTTACCAATTAGAATACAATTTATATATTAGTATTTATACAAAATATTGATATTACAATAGATATTAAATTAGATTTATAAACATTATATGAATACTTTTATATTACATTAAATCCTAAAATATAAAATGATAAATCTCTTGATATAAGTTTTGATCTAGTTTAAATGAAAATTATTGTAGCATATAGGTAGATAATAATAATAAAACTCAACTTTTTCTTAAAGATACAAACCTTATATTAATATCATATACTTGTTTACATATATATATATATATATATATATATATATATATATAATAATAATAATAATAATAATAATATTTATTAGAAGAAGGTTGTATATATATATATCATGTGAATTATTAAATTCATTATATTATTGTTTCCTCTAAAAGGCTTCAGATGAAGATAATTATCTTTTCTATGCTGTCGCCTGCATGTATATATATATATATACTAGCCGTTTTGGCCCGGTGTATGTGCGGATAGTTGAGAATTATGAGTTATTATTAGAAAATTGCATGATCTAGATGTATTTTAGAAATAAGAAATATATTATTTATTAGACTTAAATTAATTATGTTATATAAAAAAAATATTAAGAAATTGATATAATAACCATAATACATGGGAGTTAACCCTATCGGAGTTAGCTCTATCTGAATTAGCCCTATCTGAGTTAGCCCTATATGAGTTAGCCCAATCTGAATTAGCCCTATCGGATTTAGCTCTATCTGAATTAGCCCTATCTGAGTTAGCCCTATCTGAATAAGCCCTATCGGAGTTATCATTATCTGAGTAGTCCTATCGGAGTTAGTCCTATCGTAGTTAGCCCTATTGGAGTTAGCCCTATCTGAATTTACCCAATCGGAGTTAGCCCTATCTAAATTGGCCCTATCGTAGTTAGCTCTACGGAGTTAGACCTATCTGAATTAGCCCTATCTGAGTTAGCCATATCTGAATTAGCCCTATCGGAGTTAGATATATATGAATTAGCCCTATCTGAGTTAGCACTATCTGAGTTATCCCTATCCGAATTAGCCTTATCGGAGTTAGACCTATAGTATCACATCGTCTATCGATAAAATAAGTTATATATATATTCGTATAAGAACTTATAATTATGAAATAAATTAAAATAAATTTAATAAGTCGTACGAAATTACCTCGTACGAGATTACTCTTAACCATGAATCTTATTGTATGAATATAATGTTATTAAAAAGCGCCACCTATTGAATATTATAGTTAAATTAATTTGTAATCTTAATTTGTAAATCCACTTTAATATATGAGAACATGGTACAATATAGTGCAATGATAGTGCATATTAAAGAGGAATAAAAGATGAGTATAACTGGTATCTTCCGATTTTGCATTTATTTCTTAAGTTCGTAGTATTGTCGCTTATATATTATACTAAAAATTATATACTAATGATAGGTCCCTAGTATGTAATTTGGTTGACGTCTCCTGGCGTTCTCCTACCGTAAACTGATGACAGCAAGCATAATATCAAATACTATACTATACAATTAATACTGAATAACAATAACATGATTGATACATTTGGTGTGAATTAATTTTTCACGGAAAAGTGTTAGGTTTTACAATATGTAATTGTGATAGATAACGCGTTCCAGGAAGAGCAAACTCTATTTCCAAAATATGTCAGATGTGCGTTTATTATACACTTTTTCTTTCGTATCTTAAATGTAGGCCCTCTGCAATTGTTTCTATGTAGATCAAATATATCAGTTGCATCCACATCGACAAGTCCGTTCAGTATCTTATAAGTCAGGGTAAGATCAGCTAATAACCTGCGATGAAATAAAGTTTTAATATTGAGAAAAATAATTATATCTTCATAAGATCGTTTAGTAAGGTTACATCTTTAAAAAAGTATTTTAGTGAAATAGATTTAATTATTTTCTATATTGTTAAAATTGCATATGAAATCCAAACAAATGAATCCGATTCCACAATAGGGCGAACATATGATAATTAGACTTTAAGCAAGTATATATAATCATTGGTGATACAACATCTAAATAATCTATTAATAATTAAGTGCATTTTAGTATATAGGGTGTTAATATGAATATTAAAACTCATATTATCATTAAATGTTATGCCTAAATAATTGAATGAGGTGTGCATAGGTAGTTCAAAATCATTAATGAAATATGAATGAACAGGATTTTGTTTACCAATTCGCATGACAAAAAATTGTGTAAGAGCAAGTTCTAGTTCCCATTTTTTCATCCAATCATTCAGTTCTTCAAGAGCACATTGTAAAGGTAAACAAATTTCTGTAGGCTTAAAAGAATATAAAAGTTTAGCTTCATCTGCAAATAGAGAAGCAAATATGGGTGGTTGAATAATATTAGGTAAATCATTAATATAAATTAAGAATAATAATGGACCAACAATGAAACCTTGAGGAATACCAGATATAACTGGCTAGAAGTTATAAATAATATCATTCATTTTAACATTGTTTTCTATCGAGTAAATAAGATTTGAAATATCTATAAAGGTTACCATTAACGACATAATAAGACAATTTATGAAAAAGTTTAAAATGTGATACTTTATCAAAAGCCTAAATCAATATATGCAATATCCGATATTAGGAATGCATCTCTAGCTTATTACATTTTTTATAAAAATATATTAGTTGCAATTCAGTTGACTTTCCAGATAAAAATCTATATTAAAATTTAGTAATATAATTATTTGAATGTAAATAGAAAATTAAATTATTAGATATAATTTTTTACGTAATACCTCAGGAGTAGTATGATAAGAGGAAAGTGTTGTTGATATGTGAAATGATATGGATAATATACATATATCAATATTATAACTTTTATTAAATACAGAACTATATTGATACGATAAACAAGACTCCTTGTAAAAATCAGATGATGATATTGAATTGTCAATTTAATTATAAAGAGGTGAAATAAAATTAGATGAATATAATTTATTATTAAAGAATTAATAAAAAATGGATTTATTATTGGAAGATAAAATCTTAGATTCCAGATCAATATTATATTTCTTAATTTTAATATCAACATCAAGCTGGGCTAATCGCTAATTCATATGACTATTTTCATCACAAATAATATTGTGAATATGTCGACATTTATTTAATAATTTTGTAATATGAATAGATTTAATATAATAGATATTTTATAATATTAGTAAAGGAATATGTTTATTATACATAAATAAAAGCTTATTAATAAATATAGTAAGCATATCAGTACCATTACAGATATTATTTTAAAATTATTATTTTATAGTTATATATTAAGTAAAAATATGATTTATATAACATTTTAAATATTACATTTTTTATAATATTTTATAACCATAATTTTTAAATATTATTTTTGTTATCAATATTAGAGGTCGCACCCTTAATATCTAGAAAATATGATGTGAAATATATGTAATGAAATAATATTCTGAAATTATGTATTAGGCTTATAAAGAATGGGTGAAAGAAAATGGAGAAGAAGTTAAATTAAATGGAATTAATGATTTAACTCATGATCAATTATTTTTCTTATCTTTTGCTCAGGTAATATATATATATATATATATATATATATATATATATTTATATAAACTACCCAATTATATCAGCAAGCTTAAACATATAATTGTATAATAATATTACTTATATGATTTAATATATGAGGTACTCTCTAAAACCTTGATGTATTAATATCAGAGGAATTTTAGAAGGAAATTATAAAAATCTATATTACATGAGATATAAGTTCCTAATTAAAATAAAAATAAAAATAATAATGTGTGTATATTATTTTATATACTATTGTGTACGACACATTTATAAACACATATATGTATGATAAATCGATTCATATTTTATATTTCAAGATATTATCTAACTAAATATTGAATTCAATATTTAAAAATAAATGTATATTATATTTGATTAAAATAAATATATAATTATATAGAATATATTTAAAAGAGAGAGAGCGAGAGAGAGAGAGAGTTGTATATATGGAGAGATAGAGAGATAGAGAGAGATATAGATAGGTATATTTATATTTATATATAATTATATTTATTTGTGATCATTTTAATTATATTCACAACTCGATAAAGTAACAAAATCATGTTATATTATGTTATCCATATTCTCAATAATACATATATTACTAATAATACAATTATTCATAACTTAATACTTATTTAACTAGTAATATATGATGATGATGATATTGAGTTTATTAGCACTAAAATAGGATCATGTAGACCCCTTAGCTCGTGCAGGAAGAAAATAATAATAAAATAATAGTAATACGATAATAATTTAATAATAATATACATTGAATATACCACGGACAATAATACTAAATAATATAAAGGACTATTATATACTACAATATATTTACCATATGGTGGCACCCATACGAGTCACATTATATGTATTATTAAAGTCGTTACATGCTGATGGAGTGTATCTTTTGGTGGTGGGTGTATCTTTTGTGATCAAAAGCATATATATTTATATAATTAAACTTGATTTCAGATGTATTACATTATCATATCTATAACATAAATACGTTCACTATATTCAAATATTGTATATGTATTTGTATTTATTTTCAGATGGTATCATAATAATAAATTATATAGTTTAAAATAAATGTCTTATTATCTTAATAATAATAATAATTTCGATCAAATTTATAAGATAATTATTTAGTGTAAATAATTAAGTATAAAGACTTATTTAAAGAGTTTTGTATTATACATTTTTAATAATTTATGAATTTGTATATTGTATAACTACAATTAATATTACTATTGCGTTAGAATTGAGGTCAATATATAATAAATATTTATAATAAATAAATTAAATATTGAATATAATAGTAGTACTAACATATGCATAATATATAAATAAGCAGTATACAAATAATAAAATTGATTACTTTTGTAAATGAATAGTTGTCTGATAATGAGTATATAGGGTTTGAGATCAGGTGTTTACTATTTTAATGCTCGTTATAAATATATTATAGTACCTCCAACATGAGTTATATAAAGAGTACTCACTGTTAGTAAGCAATTACGTATTAGTTTGAAATACGTTAGGCTAATAATTAAAATTAAATATATTACATTGAAAAATACGCCAAAATAGAAAAATAAAAATTATTGTATGTATATTTTTGAAAATATATAATTATATGAATTTTATATGAATAATATTATATAGAAATGATACATTAATGTTTATATGAATTTATTTATAATTTAATGTTTATTAAAATAATATATTAAATCATGTTCTTCATATCAATAGCATTATTGCAGAAGAGCGACAAAAGAAACTATTATTTCAATATTATTAAAAGATATCCATGCCCCTGATAATTGGAGAGTTATAGGATCGCTTTTAAACAGTCTGGCATTTAGAAAAGCCTTCAATTGCAAAAAAGGGGATGATATGTACAAGGAGGATATTTACAACATATGGTGAACTTCAGTAAATTGTATTTATAAATTTTAAAATTTAATAATAAATTGACTTAATATTAGTAATTAACATTATTTTTTAATAATAACATATAGTAATGCATCAATATTAGTAAGTTTTTAAATGTTATATATAAATTGATATTTAATAATATATATATTATAATTAAATTTACATATATATGATAGAAATCATTAAAGTAAACGTGATATAAGCTACGCGCGCATTGAATGTGCACGACTCACGCTGATTATTATATGGGATTCGTATTATATTCAGATTGATGATGACGTGTTTCTAAGATTGCTAGAAAAAGGTTCGTGGATGATAATAAGATAGGTATTATGGCATATTGTATATAATGTATATTTGTATAATTGATAAGGTTTTGTTGAATAAACTATAAAAACGAACGAATATTTAGTCTCTTCTTCATTTGGCTCAATCGGCGGGATAGTTTAAAAACCGCGTATACCTGGACTGTCAGAGAAAGGAAATAACGTTTCCAGCAACCTCTAGTAGAAACGATAACAAACACAGCATATAAAGCATATATTATTTAATATACGTTAAAATATATACGTATGTGTTAAAATCGGTTTATGTAAATATATAGAGATATATATACAAGATGATTATAATATATATATAAACTTTAATGCAATGTAATGATAAATACCGGTGCAGATATATCGTGTTTAGATGTATGATGGTTTCATAAGACGTATAGGGGAATTCTGGTTAGAAAATTGGACGTGATAATAAGAGGGGTAACTGGAACAGATATTCTATACGAAGGATATGTACAATTATCATGGTTAGGTGTATTAGAGGAGATAATGATATTAGGCAAGTCAGTAGGAAATAACATATACTAACAGTTAGGATGAAGCCTGATATTAATATCATGCCAGGAGTAAGTCAGATGGTAGAGAGTTACAGCGGAAAGTGAAGTAGTGTAGGATTGATAGAAGGATTAAAAAGAGGAAGTATAGTAGTAAGTACATGTCTATAGATATATATGTCAGTAGATGGTATCCTCTGGGTAGATTAATGTAATTATTCAGAAAAAGAAGTGTTGATTCTATCTGGTGTTTAAGTAGCGACGTTATAGTAGATGTTGTAGTGATGAAAGAGGATGACAGAGAGATAGAGCGATATGTAAGGGTAGAAATTGATGTAATGTCACATAATTTGACTATATGTCAATTATCGTAAGTAGAGGAGCAAGTCAGTATACATTGCCGAGTTGACAGATGTGTATCAAGTGAGACTTCTTCCTCATAGAATACCGCCCAATCAGTGAGAAGAAGTCAAATAATATATCGACGTTCATTTGGAGGCAGGCATAATAAGACCGAGTACTTCACCGTATAGTAGTCCGATGGTTTTAGTGAAGAAGAATTATGGGAAATTAAGGGTGTGTGTAGATTATAAGCAGTTAAATGCAAACAAATATAACAGATGAAAAGATAAAAACATAAAAATGTTATGAATTTTCTTTTCTATACTAGATTTATCTCAAAGGTTTCTTACAATGCGTATTAGATAAAGGAGATATACCTACGCCAGTTTTAAGTTGTGGCACATACGGTCTCTACGAATATACTAGAATAACTAAGGGATTAATTTCTGCTTCCGCTGCATTCTTTCGATTGATAAATTTATTATAAAATGTTTGAAATACAGTGAATACCGACACTAAATGAGTACGGTAATAGAGAGAGTTACATACCGGAATGCATGTTCAGATAAGACAGCATCCATTATGTGGTTGTCGCATTAAAAGTAATGGAAAGTAAGTATGGAGATGTGTAAAGTATGAAGTAATCGATAGATTAAATAACCAACTTTATTTATTGGAAAGATCATGAAAGGGGTAGAAATCGATTGTATTTGATGTCGTGTTATTAAAATAGTCTTGTTATAAGTTGACGGTTTATTCACGACGATTTGCATGAGGTGACACGATATAGTCTACTTGTAATACTCTTATATCAATGGTGGAATAATGGTGGAACCATATTATATGTTAATCTATATTTTATTGTAGATTACAATATATATTGTGGCGCTTGTTGACGCTTTCATATATATTTTTATATGGGCAATAATAGTTTATGACCTTTTACTAAATAAAATTATAAGTTTACGATAGAAATACGTATCTAAATACGAGCAATGATTAATAACAAAATCATTTAAAAATTAATTTATAATAACAAGTAGGGAATAGAACACTTGTGAATAAGTATACGTCTACATAATTTATCACGTGATTACAGTTATTGTCGAGCAATCTATACGACGAAAGATAATTTTTTGAAATATTAATATATTTAAATATAAACATTTAGCGTTTTATTATAATAATACTCATTTATATACAATATAATTATCTAATATATGTAAAGATAAATTATAATATTATGTTAACTTTATCATTACACAATTATATTAAATTTGATGTTTTTCATTTTATTTTCAAACGAATCATTTATATTTTAATACATTTAATTTTATAAATATGATTTATTTAAATATATTACATTACATTATTTATATATATATATATATATATATATATATATATATATATATATATATATATATATATATATATATATATTAATAAATGTTATTTATTTTATTATTTTATTACATATAAATATATATATATATACACACACACACATATATATATATATATATATATATATATAAATATTTATATGTAATGATGTGGAGTCAATACAGTTCGGATTTAATATCGCTTTATTCATGTAACATTTCACTTCGTAGCATTCGACCAATTTCGATAAATACTTCTGCTCACATCAGACTCATAGAAAAATAGATAGTTATCTCTAAGGAAAACATGGTATCGCCACATCCACGATATATTAATGGGCGTGAATATACAATTAATAATAAACGTTAATAATACTACTATGTCGAAAAGAAGCAGGTAGTTTCGGTGTAACTGCTCGACCGTATTCGTCGTAGTATAAGAGTAAAATCTTAAAAAGGGCACATTGTAAAGGTAAACAACTTACTGTAGGCTTAAAATAATATAAAATTTAGCATCATCTGCAAAGAGAGAAGCATATATGGGTGGTTTAATAATATTAGGTAAATCATTAATATAAATTAAGAATAACAATGAACCAATAACGGACCCTTTAGGAACACCAGATATAACTGCCGCAAAGTTAGAAAAACTATCATTAATTTTAACACGTTGTTTTCTATCGAGTAAATAAGATTTAACCATCTATAAAGGTTAACACTAACGCCATAATAAGGTAATTTATGCAAAAGTTTAGAATGTGATACTTTGTAAAAAAGCCTTACACTCAAAAAGAAAAGCGAGTAATTTTAGCAAATAAGCTAGTCTTTTTGCTAAAAAGCGAGTCATTTTAAAAATGACTCGCTTTATCGAGTCATTTAAAAAAAAAAGGCTAGTCTTTTTTGTCATGACTAGCATACATTTCGAATGACTAGCCATAAGCGAGTCAATTTTTTTACCTAGTCACATTATTATATATAAATATTTAAATAAATTGTAATATTATAATTATTATTAATTATTATTATTATATTAATATTATAATTATATATTATATATATATATATATATATATATATAAAAAGAATAGCTTTTTGAGAGAATTATTTGTGCTAGTGTAGCTAAATAAATATATGCAATATACGATATTAGGAATGCATCTCTAGCTTATTAAATTTTTTATACAAAGATATTTGTTGCAATTCAATTGACTTTCCAGCTAAAAATCTATATTAAAATTTAGTAATATAATTATTTGAACGTAAATAGAAAATTAAATTATTAGATAGAATTGTTTACGTAATACTTCAGGAGTAGTAGGATAAGAAGAAAGTGTTTTTGATATGTGAGATTATATGGATAATATAGGTATATTAATATTATAAATTTTATTAAATACAGAACTTTATTGATGCGATAAACAAGACGCCTTGTCAAAATCAGATGATGATATTTAATTGTCAATTTCATTATAAAGAGGTGATATCAAATTATATGAATGTAATTTCTTATTAATTAATTTATAAAAAAAATGGATTTATTATTGGAATATAAAACCTTAGATTCCAGATCAATATTATATTTCTTAATTTTGATATCAACATCAAGCTAAGTTAATTGACATGTTTATCAACATTGTATGTTTATTATATATAAATAAAAGCTTATTAATATATATAGTAAGAACATCAGAACCATTAATGAATGAATTTAGTATATTATTCCAATTAATTGATAACAGAACATTTTTAATATTATAATAATCTGATTTAAGGTAATTTGGAATTGGTAATATAGGAGAACTAGATATTGGTCTAATAATATTACGAGGTTAATTTAACAAGATACTATGGAAATATGATCACTACAATGATAATCATATTCTATCGGATTAGTAGATATGATAGATGATACAATTTAAATATCATTTGTTAGAATTAAGTCCAGAAAATTTGAATTACCCTTATTAAAATTCAAAATTATGAGAAATAATATGGCATGATAGTTAGATAATATTTTACTTAAAAATTAATTAATATATCTTCATAGGATTGATCAGGACGTAAACATATTTTAGAATAAAGATCAATATTATTATTACGTTTATATTAAAACAAAAATAAATCATGAATTAATATACTAACATTTTATTTATTGTTTTTATTTAATATATATATATGTATGATTTGTTATTTACATTTATTTACATTTTATTTATATTTTGGCATAATATAAAATTACCAAATATATTTTATTATTTTTACATTCATGTGATATAATATAAAAATATAATATATAACTTAATATAAAATCAATAACAATAATACATACTTTAAATTATTTTGACGTAATATAAAATTATGAAAATGTAACATATTATAAAATAATTAAAATAAATTGCATATTTCATTAAATTTACTTATAATTTATAGTATTAAATTACAAAAATATTTGTTTTTACGTTTTGATTACTAATTGTGTAATAATTGTATTTATATTTGTATTTTTAACTATATATTTATTTTAGTTTTGTTTAATTTTTAATTATTTTGTTTTAATTTATATGTCTTACCATCAATTGTATTTATTATATGATGAATGACACTAATAATGAGTTTTAAAAAATGTATTATATTTATTAATTAGTATTTATAATAAAATATCACCTTTATATAAATTAATATATTGGAGTTAACTCTATTTTATATTGTGTTTTTTGTTGTGACGAAGTGGATGATTTTTCTGTGTTAATAGGGGTATGGTATATTTCAGGAAAAGGGATATACTTGTAGTGAAAGGCAAATATTTCAAGTATTAAGAATATGATCCCTACGTAATTTGACCTGAAGAACCCATATCATCGAAGTTGACATACCATGTATCCTAATTATTGTTAATTAATGTTGGCAACTCTGGATATATATTTAATAATATAATATATCTGTATTTTTAATAGAAAACTAAATAATTAATTTGTTATTAATAATTTTTTTCTTTTGTATATATTATTCTTTTACTAATTTAAAATTCTTAAATTGAATTTTACTTTTAATAATATAATTTGCTTCTAATAATTGATCTATAGGAAACTGTAATATTTGAATGATTAGATAAGCATCTCGCTTATTTACCACGAGCATTAATGGTGATCATAGAAACAAATTATTTTTTGGAAACATTGCATCTTATAGCTATTGAAATTCTACGAATATATGTATTCAATTTTTGTTGACACGACAGTTATTTTTTACGATTTTTTACAATGTGAAAATTCTAAGAAATTTCCAGGAAATTTTTTTTTAATTCTATTTTTTATATTTTCTATTCCACTATTATAAAATAAATAGTGCGTTAAAATATGATAACAAATTATTCATTACAAAGGTTTAAAATACTTATTTTTTTATAATTTATTTTATATATAGCAAAATTTGTATCTAACTACATGTTAACCTTCACAAGGCTGTAGTGTGACCTTAGATTAATAAAAATTAAAAAAAAGTTGTGTGCTTCATTTTAAGGGTATGTTTATTAAGACAAATATAGTCCAATGTTAATCTGTCAATTTTCAATTATCTATGATCGGGAATACATGAATTCTGATATTATATATATATATATTACTATTAATAATATCCTATATAATTTAATAGTAACATCACATGTGTAGGTTTAGTTATAATGATAAATGTTATTGGAAAATACATATTCACGTATATTAAGAAAATTATCAAAATCTATTGCAATATTAAATAAAATCAAGTATTAATTAAACGAAAAAAGTTTAATTTCAGTTTATTATGCAATTTTTAAATGTCATCTTGATTATTGCTCACATATATGGAGTAATACTCTCGAAAGTAATATTAAGCCAAAACAAAACTCCAAAATCAAGTTATTAGACTAATTTTCAAAGATTTTCATGATTCTAAAATATACATAATGAAATTTACTGATATTGTTAAATTAAAAACATTAAATGTTATGTTTAATGCAAGTTCAAATACTCTTACTAATAACATAATAAAATTGTTAATTTCTGGCAAGAATATACATTTATTAGAACAAAATTAAAACTGATTGAAAATAGTTTTTTATTTCAATTATTGGCCCATAATTATAGAATTATTATTATAATATGATAAATATTAAACAAAATATTATAACTTTAAAAAATTCGTAAAATATATTTTTATAGTTTTACTAATTTTTTTATATTGTTTTATTTATCACTTTCTTTTTTTATTGACTATTTTTTTATCTATATTATATTTTTATATGTATACTATTTATATCATTATTTATATATATTACTATTATATGTAATTTAATAATTATGAAATTTTAATATGAAATTATGATTACAGTAATATGTATATATTAATGACATTAATGGCATTATAATTTAATTACTTCAATACATCATATAATAATTATGGTTATTTAAATTAAATATTGTGCTTCAATACGATTATCAATTTTAAATTTAGATTAATGATATGAACATTATTCAGTCTTGTATCTAATCGATGAGATGGTTTGACTTAATGACTATAACTCGGATTTTTTGTAGTTTGCACGGGTATTAACATTGAAAATAAGTTATAATTTTGGCAAGTGTAGCTATGATTGTGGTAATTCTTTATTAGGTGATGCTCATTTTATGTTGTTTCAGACTTGAACAATTATATTACCCACCCCTAGTTTTTATTACAAATTTTAAATTTATTTATAACAATTATTTTTTTTTATTTTTTATTTTAAAGTTTTATAATTTTTATATTTTACAATTACAATTCAAATACAAACACAATAATTAATTTATTTGTATTACTATACTAATAATTTTTTTCAACGGATCATCATAAGCTTTGCTTCAATATCTATCCGGGTTCTTATACCAAATTTTGAATGATATATATGGGTGTGTATGCGTTTATATATATATATATTGTATACGTTTTAATTTTTATATATTCAGCTATAAAATCAATAAATGATAATAACATAAATAATGTAATGTAATATAATCATATATATTACATTATATTATTTAAAGTATTATTTAAAGAAAACGCTAAATGTTTATATTTAAATATAATAATTAAATCTACAATGTCCCCCATATCAACATTATACATATCTCGTTATCTACTCTACCTATAAAGTTAGTTCTTATCGTAAGTATCCTCTACTAATTCTAATATATCGGATAATCTATGTTAGTCATCATTTTATTATTTGAATAAAAATCTGTCATTGTTATAAATTAATATATTTATATCTCATCGTGTAATTATTTAAGAATTAATTGTATCGCTTATCAATGCATAGTTACATATGGGTGTATTCGTAGGTATCAATATAATGTAGTACATATAGGTTAATTTATTTTCTAGCGTTGATTTTACCTATTTTTCTATCATTGATGTAAGATTATTACAAGTAAGGTTTATTGTGCTACCTAATGAAAACCATCGTGAAAATAACTTATTACAAGCCTGCTTTAATGATGTGATATCAAATGATAATATCTATAATAACTATAGAGTATTCGTGAAAACAATGTTTATAGTATAAACGATAAGATTTGGCTACTCATTTATAACCTCTAAGGTGATAGTGACGAGGTAGTGATAACATAATTCCAAAGGCTAATATATATATATTTACTTTAATGATTACAATCGTATATATGTAAATTTAAATATAATATCTGTATTAATTAAATATTAATTTATGAATAACATTTTAAAACTTATTAATATTGATGTATTAATATAAATTATTATTTATAAAATAATTTTAATGACTAATATTAATAAGTAAATTTATTATTAAACTTATAAAACTTATAAATACAATTTACTGAAGTTCACCATATGTTGTAAACAGTCTCCTTGAACATTCTATCCCCATTTTTGCAATTGAAGGCTTTTCTAAATGCCGGACTGTTTAAAACAGATCCTATAACTCTGATCTCATCAGGAGGATGGATAGAAGTTTCTAATATTGATATCATAGTTTGTTTTGTCGCTCTTCTGCAATGATTCTATTTATATGAAGATAATGATTTAATTTCTCATTTTAATAAACATTATGTAATATATAAAGTCATACAAATATTAATGTATCATTTTTATATAATCATATTTTCTTATAAAATTCCATTTTCTTAAATAATTATGTACTTTCAAAAATGTATATACAATGATTTGTATATTTCAAATTTAGTATTAATTTATGAATAATTGTAGTAATAGTAATATATATATGTAGTATTAAGAAATTGGATAACATAATATAATATGATTTTGTTACTTTAAAGCGTTTTTAGTTGTGAATATAATGAAATTGATCACAAATAAATATATATTAATATAAATATATCTTTTAACTCAATAAATATATTCTATATAATTAATACATTTATTTTAATCACATTATACAATTTATATACATTTAATTTTAAATATTTAATACAATATTTAGTTAGATAATATTTATAAATATAAAACATGAATCGCTGTATCATAAATATATGAGTTTATAAATTGTTCGTACACAATAATATTTAAAAAAGACATACATAAATTATTATTGTTATTTATATTTTAATTGGTAACTTATATCTCATCCAATAATATAAATATATTTATAACTAAATTGCTCTAAATTCCCTTTGAAATTTTTAATGTTTTTAATGAATGCATGTTTAATGAGAATCCTTCATATATAAAATTCATATAAGTTCATTTTTAATATTATTTTATTAAATCTAGGCCTGTATATATATATATATATATATATATATATATATATTAACCTGAGAAAAAGATAAGAAAAATAATTGATCATGGGTTATATTATTAATTCCATTTAATTTAACTTCTTCTCCATTTTCTTTCACCCATTCTTTATAAGCCTAATAAATAATTTCAGAATATTATTTCATTAAATATATTTCAATGTGATATTTTCTAGATATTAAGGTTAGGACCTCTAAATTGAGAAACAAATTATATTTAAAAAGTGTGTTTATATTATTAAAATATAAAATATTATCTTTAAAATGATATATAAATCGTATTTTTACGTAAAATCATAACTATAAAATAAACAATTTAAATGTATATTATTTAAATAAATTATAATAATAAAAAAAATTAATTAAATTTAATAATTTAAAAAAATTATATATAACAAATATTTGCAACAATTTAATATTTAAATATGAAATAAATATCTGTAACTTATTAATATTTATCTATTATATAAATACATTTAAATAATAAATAATGGTATTACTACACAAGTAACACATATTGGGTCAAACTTCGTCCAAACTTAGTTCACTAATAACATTTTTGCTTCATAGATGTTTACATTGACTTGAGTTAAACATTTTATAATATCCTAAAAACAATATTATAATATATAATATTATATATCCGACTTAACAACATGAATTCATATTTATGCAGCTGTTAATGTATTAAGTCAAACTTAATTTGTATAATATCAGTAACATTTAAGCTATTATAACTTAAGTTATAACTTAATTAAGTTATAACTAAGTGAAAACTACGTTAACTGAACTAAGTTTAGGTATCATTTATAACTTAAGTTATAACTTAGGTCAAACGTAAGTCAACTGAACTAAGTTGTATTATATATATAAATATATATATATATATATATATATATATATATATATATATATTAGGTTAAACTCAAGTCAACTGAACTGAGTTTTATAATTTTTAAAATAGAGAAATAGGTTTTTACTAAAAATGTCTTGCAAATAATATTAATTTAGAGATAAAATATATTTTTAATGTTTACATTGTCCATAGATATGTCTATAGGCACAGTATAATATTTACTTTTTATTTATATTAATATATTTATTATATTAATACTAATGTAAATTAACTATTCATTATTATTTTAATTTTATATTAAAATCATCATAATTTCATTTAAGTGACATTATTATGCTACTATTATAATCAAAATTATATTGATAATTAAAATAATACAATTGCAAATCGTGTTAAACTATTTATAAAATATTGAACATATCAAAATTGAACAATGTTTAAATATTAAATGTAATATTAAAAGATTATACTTTTATAATATATATTATTAAATCTAAGTTTTTAATCATAACTTAAATTAAATTCTATAATATATTATAATAATGAGTAAAAATTATAGTATAATTGAAATTAATATATATGGTAGGTATATTTTTTTACATATATTAATTTTCCCCCATACTTCTTTCTCTGAATTATGTTTTATCTTGGTCCAAACTTGGTTCACTGAATTAGGTTTTATTTTGGTACATACTTGGTTTACTTCATTATATTTTATTTGTATCCATACTTGGTTTACTGAATTAGGTTTTATTTTGGTACATACTAGGTTCACTGCATTATATTAGTAGTCGAACCCGGGACCTCTGGCTTACTAGAATTTTGATAGTCCCACTGATCCATAGACCCCAGACAACATATATATATATGAGATTTCAATAAATAAATATTATTATTATTTTTATTTAAATATATAAAATTGTATGATTGTTAACATTTATATTTTTTGGAAAAAATAGAGTTATATTATTATTCTCTACATTATATTCTAAATTAATTTTCTTTTCTAAGTTAACTATACATTATAGATATTAAATGTTAATATAGACATATCTAGATATTTATATATATACATATATATATATATATATATATATATATATATATATGATAACACTTATAATGTATTGATTTGGTTGATACATTGTTACATTCTAAATATTTTTATATTATCTCTATAAGTATCTTAAAATATTTAAAAATGATATACTAATTACTTAATTTTATAGTAAATAAGTTAGCAAAATATTATATGATATATAAAATATATGTTTATTTATTAGCATTTTATTCATATCATTTCATTGGTATATAGTTATATATTGTATGTATACTAATATATTTTAATATTACTTTATTTATCATATTATAAATATGAGATTTTATATTAAAATATTACATAATTTTCTATTTTTTATAAGTATATATATGTATATGTATATATATATATATTAACTATTTAAAAAATATAAAAATGTATAGATAAATTTATTAGATTTATGTTATCTAACCATGAATGAAATATCCAACCCAACATTATCCGCAATATTTTCATTCAATATTAAAAAACCATTCAACTGTATTATTATTATTATTATATAATATATTGACTTTAAAAATACATGGTGATTATGGTCGTGATTAAATAATACAAAATAAATAGAAATATAATAAAAAATAGAACGAATTATAATTATTTAAAATGGATATGTAGTTTATACATTGAAAGTGATGTAATACAATGAATATCATATAGTATATATTTCCAGAATTTAGATTATATAGATATGCATGTAATTAAAGGTGTATAGCCATATTCATAATGCAGAATATCATATATTTACAAATATATCTAAACTTAATCTAATATTGTGATCGCATTAAAGCTGATATATAACTTATAGGTTTTATATACGATATATATATACGATATATCGAGTCATGGTTTAGTTTATATAATACACCTATAGAAAGAAGTAATACACTCGAGTTTATACATCACGTTTAACAGTAAATTACATAATAATGAATATCGATAGATAAGTCCACTGAATACTAGTGAGAGAATTAGCATTTAGTCATGACATAGATAAGTTTATGACGAGATTATTTAATATTATTTAGATGACAGTGCGTATCATGTTATTTATGTCTAAAATAGTCTAGTTGAGAAGTTAGTGAAACCAATGGATTTTATAAACATATAAAATTTAATCAGATTATAATCACTATAACTAGTAAATTATGATAGTAAATATTCACAAATAATTGATTTTATAGGAAGAATATAATTAATGAATGATATAGGGACATGTATAGAGCCTCGTAGAACACCATGTATGCTAACACAATAAGAAAATAACAAGGAGTTAATATTTACCAAAGAGGTTCTATATGAAATAAAATACATTAACCCACCTGACCGTGTATACTAATTTCATTAAGTCTAAGATAAAGTTTATTGTAAGATATCGTATCTAAAGGACCCGATAAGTATAGTAACATGATATAGCATGGATTTATTATCAAGAGATAAAAAATATCAGTAATTATCAAAGTACATCAGTTTCGATACTATGATGAGGAATATATGCACATTGATATTTGTCAACAATAATATTGGACTTAATATAATTAATAAGTTGGGTAAACATAATACGCATTAAGCTCTTATATGTGGATGATAACTGGGATATTAGTCGATAACTAGATATATTATAGTGGTATAGAGTAGTTTATTTTACATTGGAATAATGTGAGACTATTTCATAGGGTGTGGAACAATAGATGATATAAAGGATCTATGAATTATTTAGTAATAAATTCAATCAAATATTATATTTAACGAAGTTGATTAAGTCTAATGGGATAAATTGGGGAATTGATTTTAAAAATGTCACCAGAGAGAGGTAACTGTCATATGTGATAAGCGAAAAATAATATTAATGATTCTTAGAGGATATTAAGATTGAGATTGAGATTGAATAGAGTCTAATTTATACTTCAAAGATTGATAATATTAAAAAAAATGTTGAAATAAATTGGCAAACGAGGAATAAAGGACTGCATCAGGTTGGTTAGAAATTTGATTGATCGGTTTTACACACTAAAATGAGGGATAATTTGTAAGATTATTGAAAGGATATGCCATAAATACCGATAATATATTAGTGAAGTATGAGGATTTGGTAGAAAGAAATGTAGTCTTATAAAGTGAATGACTAACTTTAAAATCAATAAGATCATAGTAGAAGTTATGAGAATGCATATTTATGTTTTATTATATGAAGTAGTTTCATTAGATTAACAAGCTCAATATTAAACTATAGATACTTAGACTTAGAATAATAATTATATATAACAGTGATCTATAATAAATAAATATATAATCATAAGTTGTGGTTAGTAATATATATATATATATATATATATATATATATATATAATCACAAGGTATGGTATATAGTAATACTTTTTAAACTCTTTAATTTTACATTACAATTATCTAAAAAGTAATTTTTTAAAAGTAATTCTAAATGATGACAATATAAATTAAAGTTGCTGCACATATCTAAAAATTGTTATATATATCTTCATATCACTATGTATCTTTATCCTTTTCTATATCATAATATATATATATATATATGTGCTGATAATACATCACTAATAGTTTACAATATTAGAGATACTGGTCTAACCAAATTACTATAAATATATATGGATAAAATAAAATATTTATTCGATATAAATAATTAAAACTTAATATCGAAAATACTAAAATACTTCCATATTTTAATACTAACCTGACTAATGATATAACAATTTAAATATAAAAATTAATATTGTGAATAACTAATCATGTTTGTTTTTGTATTTAGAAACAACATATTTATTAACAAAATATATATAAATATATATATATATATATATATTATTAAAATAAAATATATGGTTATAAAATTATTGTTGTTTTGTTGAATTACTCATTCTTTTAATTAAATAATATTTTAAAAATGTGGTTACATCTTTTAATTATTCTTTAGTTTTGTATAAGTATACCACATTGATTATTAATTGTATCATATATTTGTATCATTATATTCTATTCTCGAATAATTAACCGGGTATATCTAGATACCCTTTGCTATTTTCCTACCCTATAATTCGATACATCTTCTGAGTTATATATATATATATATATATATTAATTAACGAATTTAGTTTATAGAAAAAGTCTAAAGAGTTTCATTGACAGCAATCAGTTGTATTAATTAAAAAACTTACTGATTATATGTGTAATGTTATATATATATTAATTTACATTCCATTAAAACAATAAAATAAAAATAATTATAAAGATATTAATATTTAAGAAAGTCATTGAATATAAACAAACAATTAAATGAATAAATAGATCACATACACAAATATTAAACATTTAATAAAATGTCAATATTTAAAATAAATTCAAAATAAAATGTAAAATTATAATAATAAATGATATATACCCAGTAAACAACAACATACAAATATGAACATATTTATATGATTCTGTAAATTTATTTAACAACATTTTAATATGAACATATTATGTGCATAATATGTTCATATTAATATGTTATCACATAAATATAATTTTCATAAAAATATGTATTTGACAACATATTAATATGAAAATATTATGTGCATAATATTTTCATATTAATGTGTTATCACACAAATATAATATTTATCTATAAATATTACGAATTATTTTATTATTTATTATTTTAATATATTTAGGTAAAACTATTGAATATAAATTAATAAAAATAAATAAAAAATATTTAATATTTATTGATACATTTATCATATTAAAAAATGTTTTTTTTTAAAAACGATTTATTTTACCTATATATAACAATGTATAACTGTAATATTTATAAAATACCATATATTTATTCATACTTTAAAATAATTAAGATCATATACGTATTTAGTGATCATATTTATAGAGGACATTTCTAGAAATTATATCATGCATGATGGAAAATATATGTAAGTAAGTAAGTATACTATATAAATCTTTAGTTTCACCAAAATAAAACTGATACAAAATATTATAATCAAAATCAATATATAAAATAATTAGCTAGCAATAATATAGACATAACATATAATATAAATATAATACAAAAGCTTTAGCAGGTATAATTATTAATAGGTATACAAAATATATATATGATATAATATAAATATTAATGTGCATAATTCTAATTATTTTTAACATTCTATGATCATATTTGTATGTTCATATTATGTTCATAATATGTTCATATTTGTATGTTGTTGTTTACTGGGTAAATAAAAGTTATAAAGATAATACAAATAAAAGTTGTGCCTCTTGAATATATATTCAAAGTTAAATATTATATAAAGACAACATACATAATTGTTACTTACAATAAGACATATATTTTAATACTGTTTAAATAATAAAAATTAAAACTGATAAAGAAATAATTTATTATTATATAATATGCAACGTGGTAATATCATGATAGTGTAATATGAACAATAATACAAAATAACATAATACAATATAACATAATATACAATACATTATATTATGTTTTTTAGATTTTTTTTAATATTGTAGTGCAAACTGTTTTTAATTTTAATACCTTTTTTTAAATATTTTATAAATTGTAGGTAAAATTGTTCCTAATATTGTTTAATATTTTATTTGTAATAATTTAATCATTATAATTTCAATTTTGTAATTCTATTTATAATAAAAAAGTGTAAATGTTATAATATGGTTAACAAAATATACTTTCCCAAAGTATAATAATATATCATATTTATATAAAAATATAAATATTATAATACTGTTTATTACCAAATTAGTGTAATTCTTTCTTTAGTTTTAAAGTATGAGTAATATCTTCTTATCTATCTATATCTGTAACACTCTATATGTATATGTATATTTTGATCTCTGTATATATATATATATATATATATATATATATATATCACTATCTCTATACTTATATCTTAATATATGTATATGCAGCTTAACCTGTATATATGTATTTCAATATATATATATATATATATTTTTCTTTATATTAACCTTATGACCGTAAAGTTTATACCGTGAGAACTGTTTTCTGATGTGGTTCGCTCTAATATTGTATTGTTCGACGCTAGCCTTGCTCCACCAATGTCTATATATTCCCTTCTTATTGTAAATACGTCCATTTTCGTCGAGTGCATGCATCATTTCGTGAGCAATGGTCATGCCTATACCTCCGTAATTTATAGACCTATAAAACATATTCATTTGAAATATATTAATATAAATATATTAATATAAATATATATATATATATATATATATATATATATATATAATTATTCACCAATAAATAGTATATCACATATATATTCTATATATTATGTATATAAATATTATATATCAAATAAACTATGATTAATAGCTTTCATATTTGTGTATATTTTTAATTATAAAGATTAAAATATTATTAATTATAATAACTTGTGAAAGTTGTGAATTCAAATTTAATTAAGAAAAATAACAGTATGATATATACTATTCTTTTTACAATCATATTTTAATTGTAATCATTTATTTTATAAACTATTATAATTATTATATAATTATATATATATATATATATATATATATACATGATTTAACTTACATTGGTAACTCTTTTGAATAATGGGGTGGCTGTAATTCTTTATATGGTATCCCAATCATGTTAGTAGGAGTATTATATAATGCGCCGGTTATATATGTATCAGGTATCGACCTTCAGTTGGGTATAATTAGATTTAGAATTATATTAATTTAGATATTTTTTAAAAAAATGTGATAATTTTTAATATCATCTTTATGATAATATTGAATATATTGTATTATTAAATCTTATTAATTAATTTTGTATGATAATCATTTGCGGAAAACTACTATACGCTTATTATGTTAATGATAAAGAACTTTTTAATTAAAATATATTGATCTCTATATTTGATATTAATTATCAAATATATAAATTAAAATTAATTTTAAATATAGAAAATATGATATAATATAACTATAAAATAGTATATTTTCACAGCTAAAAATAGATATCCATCTTCTATTATAATAGTTTTTGTTAAAAAAACTCCAACAAGAACTACATATTCATTACCTTATACAGTAAGGATCTTGTTCATAACTTCCCAATATGTTATTATATATTTTCATTAATGATAACAGGTCAACAACTCATGTTGAATATTCAACAGTATAGTATTTATTTTCAACTCATTACATATGTATATACATTACACAGATTTAAATATAACCTAACATATTGAAATATATTGTTGAGTATAACATATATGATATATCATTATATATCATATATCATAAGTTGCCTATAGGCAACTTATTACTCATTTATTGACACCATTATTATATATATATATATAAATATTGTTAAAATAAAAATATTAAGGTACATATTATTTATTCGCATATTTGGATAAATATTAACATTTATCTTGAATAGATATATATATATATATATATATATATATATATATATATATATATAATAGAAATAAACTGTGACCTTGAATAGTTAATTGAAAACATGAACTTTACAATTATTACTTTATAAATAATACTAATAAGTTACACAATTTGTACAAGAGAGGTACATATTTTGTAGAGGTAAATTTACCAAGGGAAGCATATACAATATAATTCAAGAATTACAATATAATTATGTTAACAACATTTTATATAATAAATCACAAAGGTGACTTTGTATTTGAAATATATTATAAATTATTATATATTTATAATTTAATAAATAGTGTATACAACATATATAATATAATAATATAATTATAAAACCTTTCTATATCAAATGGTTCTCCAAATTTGTGTATTTTCATTAAATATTTGAATTTTATATTCGCATATATATTACTAAAATGTTTCATCGGTTTTATTTCCAACTAAAATATATATGTAATATATATTCGTTATCCATTAATAATACAATTATACTTTTATTCTCTATTTATATAAGTAAATACAATTTATATTAATATAATAAATATTTTATAAATTATAATATATTATATATATATAAATAGTATTTAACATCTTTATAATAATAATCTAGATCTTCTTTATTAAATATAAAAGGCGGATATCCAATAATTTTGTTTATATTTTCAATCTATATATATATGAAATAATAGTTATAATTATGATATTAAATTAAATATAAAATAATAAAGTTTATATATATATATATATATATATATTACAATAAACAATATTCGAAGAGACTAAATTAAAAATGAATTATTGAGAACATGAAATATTTAAAAATTCTCCACAATAATGATTTGAACCGATCGGAAAAAAAATATATAATGTATGGAATTAATAAGTATGTCATGTTCTCAAATTTTTATTTTTTATTTAGTATGTTCGAATATTGTTTAGTGTAATAGACCGGTTAACGCAATTCTGTAAGTATCCTAGTAAGTTTCATTAAACTATTTTTTATTGTCTATTATTTATATATTTATTATTAATTGATTAAAAAAAGTAATTAACTGTTTTACATCTATATAATAAAGTATGTAATATCGAGTAATTTTTACAAAGGGTTTTATATCCTTGATTTATTAATAATTATTCAAAAATATTTAAAAATGAATAAGTCTATTCTGAAAATATCTGATAGAATATTAGCTATATAATGTACACTTGTTTATATTTCTAATTCTGAATCATAGTGTATAACTCGGTACTATTTATCAAAATATTGAATCCTAAACTTATAATGTACATATTAATATAACGTTATATTTTTGGAATAATACATTTTAAATATAAGCTACAAATGTATAAGAAATGTAAATAATTATTAAGCATTATTAATTATTTAACATTTTATTTTAAAAAATACAAAGTTATATTAGAATACTAAATTATTCAATCAATTAAAGTTAGTTAATTATTATTTATTAATTAATAATATATATTTAATTTATCATAATTACTATTAATAAATATTAATTAATTAATAAAATAATATATTAATATATATTATTTTTTACGTTATTAAATTGTTTACAATAATTATTAAAATATGTGAATATCTATAGAATATACATACATATTTGAGATATGAATTCTATAGAACGTATGTGAAAACTTTGTTCTCTATAATTCACTTTTCAAATATATATATATATATATATATATATATATATATATATATTTATATGTATATATATAAATGTACCTTGTCTAATGCTTTAATTTGACTTATCCTATCTAACAACGAACTATTTTTTATTTTATTAATAAATACTTTTTGGATTATATCAAATATCTTGTTTACCTTTATTATATATTATTATTATTATTATCGATATTAATACATGTATTATATGTGTCATATACTGAAATAGTAAAAATAACTTACCTCTCTTATAGTATTATTAGTTTCTATAGTTGGATAAAGTGAATGCACTGCATAGCTTAATATTTCCATAGTTTTACTTGAACAGTACATAGGTAGTTTATCTAATTTATATGTTAATATTGCATTAATAAATATATATATATATATATATATATATATATATATATATATATATATATATATATATATATATATCTATCTTCTATACATATAAAAGAAAGTTAATTTAAATATTTATTTATTTATTTATTTATATGCGTAAAACGGCTGGACAAATTTACAAAATTTAAATGGCTACTAATTCTATAGGATAATAGTATTGTCATTTTTCGGATGAATTTGTTTATTTCTACATCTACACTGATCATAATTACGTAAAGCTGTCATTTTATAGCTATTTTCCCTCCATCTGGAAATATTTTGATTTTAGAAGAAATATTTCACACATGAAATGTATGCGAATATGAGGTGTTTCGTAAAAATATAGTTTTATTCACTTTACTTTATTGAATGTATTCGTAAATGGCAATAAACGGTGATAACGTTTACGTTTTCGCTATATTTAATGAACTAATTAAAAAATTTTCAATAAACACTTAAATTTAAGTGCTTTGTTATAAATAAATAAATTATTTTTCTAGAATTAAATATTTGTTTACATATACATTACTAACGATCCCATGGGTACAACACGTATAATACCCGGGAAACGCCGGGACGTAGCCAGATAGTCTATACATATAAAAGAAAGTTAATTTAAATATTTATTTATTTATATGCGTTCTATGTTTAAGAAAACGGCCGGACGGATTTACAAAATTTAAATGGCTACTAACTATCTAGGACAATAGTATTGTCATTGTTCGGATTAATTTAGGTATTTCTACATCTACACCGATCATAATTTCGTAAAACTGTCATTTTAGAGCTATTTTCCTTCCATCGGAAATATTTTGATTATAGAAGAAAATGTTTCATACATAAAATGTATGCGAATGTGAGGTGTTTCATAAAAATGAGTTATATTCACTTTAATTAAATTAATTCATTCGTAAATGGCAATAAACGGTAATAACGTTTACGTTTTCGCTATATTTAACGAACTAATTTAAAACTTTTCAATGAACACTTAAATCTAAGTGATTTGTTATAAATAAATAAATATTTTCTAGAATTAAATCTTTGTTTACATCTTCGTTGCTAACTATCCCACGGTTACAACACGTATAATACCCGGGAAACGCCTGGACGTAGATAGCTAGTCTATACATATAAAAGAAAGTATATTTAAATAAATATCTATATATATATATATATATATATATATATATGTTTGTTTGTTTGTTTGTTTGTATAGATGAATGATCTTGAAAACTGGGCATCGGAGATCTAAACTGAAAACTGATTCGGATTCGTGAGGACCTCACTATAGTCTTGACCAATATAAATTTACAAAATCATCAATACTCATTTAGTTACGGTGTAAAATGTGTGATTTTTACGATAAAATATCGATTTAATTTTGGTCGATCGCTAACAAGTAATTAATTTGCGAACTGTTTAATAAAACAATTATTGTAAAAATGAATTTCTTTAATTTCGAATAAATTGCCAGTTTTTACGAAATCGTACTTCCGAATGGAACTCGAAATAAAAATAATTTCACCGGAATACCCTTACCCGTATTATGAGGAAAAAATACACGTATGAGTAAAATTGAGTTATTATTGAGTATTTTATTTACCCAGTGTATTTTAATAATTTTTTTTTTTCAGGTCGAGCTTGCTCGGATTATTTTTATATAATAATAAGTATTATATAAGTATACGTATTTGATTACATTACAGTTATGATAACATATATGGTGGTATGCATACTATATTGTGTAACATCGGAAATATAATAATATATGTGTTAATTGCATTTCGTATATATACAAGTTACAATTTGTACTTATCTACATTTGGTTAATAAATCATAAACAATATTATTTCGTAAAGTTTATTTATAATTGTTGTTTGCAATGTTTACAAAACTGTTTATGTTTAAGTATGCAACTAAGAATAATAAATACATAGTATTAATATTAATAAAATGTATTACATATCGTAAGATGTAAAATGGTGAAGAGGAAATCAAATCTCTCGAGACCGGCGAAGAGAACGAAGGTGGAAAGTAAAGATGAAAGGCAATTGAGATTATCAAATATGAGAGAAGCATAATATAATAGACGGCATTATGAAATAGTAGATGCACGACAATCAAGAATGACTACGTCATCTGAATATTCTCAACAAAGTAATATACTTTGGAATTACACAGAAATAACCTTACTCGCATAATGATGATAAAATTCACGGATGATTAAAAGTTAAAGTTATTATTAGTATTTTAGTTATCAATGTAAGTAATTAGTATATATTTATCGAGTAAATAATGTACGTATTATATTATATTACAGTTGTGGCACTATAAAAGGGGGTAATGCATATTATAAGTTGTAACATCAGATAATATAATATTATATATATATATATAAATTATATATAAATTATTTACCATATATATGGTAAATATATCAACAATTAATTATAGATATATATTTGGTTAATAAATCATAACAAATTTTCACCCGAATAACCTTACCCGTATTATAAGGAAAACATTCACGGATGAGTAACATTGAGTAATTATTAGTATTTTATGTATCAATACGTTATTGTGTATCGTGTAAAGATAATAATTAGTATTCTATATTACAGTTATTTTACTATATGTGGTTATTCTCATTCAGTATATTGTCACATAGGATCATATAATATTATATGGAGTAAATGTGTTTCAGAAATAAAAATGTATTTAATTATAGTCAATTAATCATAACAAATTGTATTGTAAACAGTATATTTATATTTTTTGTTTACAATGGTTACATAAAAAGTTATATTTACGAATGTAACTAAGGGTAACAAATAAATATTATATTAATTAATTAAAATAAATATTACAATATGTAAAATGGTAAAGTGAATGATAAACTATCGATAATTATAATCGAGAAATATATAATTTTATATTTTGCAAGTATACATTTCTAAGTATAAATAATGTATAATAAATGATATAGTACGATTTAAAGATGTACCCGGGATGTAGTATCTTAATTTATATATATATATATATATATATTACGGATGTTATTTTGGGTTTGTTGGTTTTTTACCTGAATAACGTACCTAGGTTAGCCTTTAAAAGCGTATAGATATGTTATGATAATGAATTATTTAGTAAATATTTAGTATATATATATTATATTAAATATCTTTAATAATATCCATATGTATTACTTTTATCAGAAATATAAATAAATATGTATCGAGGTGAAGAGGAAATCTAACCTATCGATACATAGTATCAAAGGAGAATAGGGATTATGAGAAGAGGATTACAATTGTTTATAATTGAAGGATGAGAATATCGATGTACTAGATAAACAAAATATAAGTGAGACAATTATTAGATTATCGAACAATAAATAGTATGCGATAAGAGAAATTATTAAATCGGAATTATAGAGGTATTAATGATATGAGTAAGTAAAATATGGTATCAAATACACGGGTCATATGTTGTACGGATTATTGAGTGAATAACTCGATTTAATGTGAATGCAGACGATAACGGAAGATAGAAGAGGATATGAGTTAGAAGATAGGAGTGAGGAACAGTATGAGTGAGATGACTTATTATCTAGAGTTTTAGTAAGAGATAAATTAATTAATATATATATATATATATATATATATTACGGATTGATATTTTTAGCTTTGTTCAAGGTAATTAACTAACATTTTAGTAATATATATAAGGTAATTAATAAATTTATATATATATATATATATATATTAGTGATTCATATTTTCGATTGGTTTAGTTATATTAGTTTGAGTTTGTTTTACTTTGTTTTTATTTGTATTACATAGTAAGTAATACAACCTTAGTGAAACTTTAAATACGTGTATTAATCAAAATATATTATTTAGTAAACATTTAGTACATATATGTTATAATAAATGTCTTTAATAATATCAATAGGCAAATATCACGTTACAAAAAATTTAAATTCTAATAAATTAATAAAATTATAACATATAGGATAACGATATCACGGAAAAACTATTATATTATTAAAAACTAAAAAATTAATTAACAGTTCCCAAGATATTAAAAAATATTATTAATAAATTCACTATAGGGTAAGGAAGAGTAATTCGGCCGATTTATATGTGTGTTACTATATAATTGTGTTACTAAAAGTAATCTAATTAAAACTATACATATTTTTAAACAACCATCATTTACATAAAAGTTTACTTTCTACTAATCCATGGTCAATGGCTATATGTAAAAATATTTTATCATTTAACGAAACAACGGAAAAACTATCACCCGGGCGAAGCCGGGACGAAGCCAGCTTGTATATATATATACATATATATGCGTATAATATGCATGTGTATATTGTTAACTTATGTATATGTATATATATATATATATATATATATATATATTATGATGATGTGGATATTATATGATATATGATATTATGTGATATATTATGATGTAGATATTAACCGGTTATTGAGTTGTATATTTATAATTTTGTATATTAAAAAAATGTCATGTCTTATTATTTTGTGTTTTTGAAGCTATTGATAAAAGTAAGATGAAATAACAATAATTGAATCCGCTAACATATATGGTAATGTACCATAAGGTTTTCATTGCAATTTTAATTGACATTTACAAGTTTCATATACT
Organism: Osedax fenrisi; assembly: GCA_964019155.1. Classification (NCBI taxonomy): domain Eukaryota; kingdom Metazoa; phylum Annelida; class Polychaeta; order Sabellida; family Siboglinidae; genus Osedax; species Osedax fenrisi. The sequence goes on from OZ025244.1 coordinate 40,619,674, forward strand.
TTGTAAAATTCAAATATATAAATTTTAATATTGTTACCATAGATTATATTATTACAATTTATAATCGTATAATATATGACTTTAAAAAAGTCCCTTATAGAAATTATACTCAGTTGAATATGAACAATTTATCATTTTATAATTAATAATTGTAATGTTATATTTGTTACAATTGACTATTGTGAATCATTAATAAAGTATTATTTCATCCTTATATAATAATCCTAAATTAGTAAATGACATATATTAGTTACATATTTATAGATGTTATAAATATTATTGTTATACGTTCGATTTATATTTTATAAAGTTATATTTTATAAAATTAAAATTAAATTCATTACTATAAATATATATATTAATTACGCTTATTAACTCATTCGAATTAAATTATTTTATAATCTTGATTTTATATTAATAATTAAATAATAAAATAATAAATTATTATGTTATATCGATTTTAATTTAATAGAATTGTTTTAAACGTTTATTATATAATTAGATTTATTAATTAATATTAATTAAAATAATTACTTAATCGATAATAATACAATTATTTTATAATATATATTTTTATATATTATAAATTATAGTACATATATACATATACAAATATATACATTATAGTAGTTATATAATAATGAGAAAATTAGAAAAGTACGTAATTTTTATAAATTATAAACATTTTTATTAATAGATACATTATAATTATTAATCAGATCCAATATTAAATTGGATTATGGCTTAATTGTCAAAGCGAAGGAATATTTTAAAATATTTTTAATCATATATTTTTGTATAGTATAAATTATAATTTATTTCCATAATGGTATATAAAATATACACATTATTAACTAAATAATAGTAATTTTAAATTGAAAAAAATAATAAATGCAAGTATTAAATTAAGATTTTATATTTAAGATCATATAGATGGCGATAATACAATTGATTTCGAATAATAATTAAATATTTGTAAAATGTTAAAATGCTAAATAATATTGCAAATTGTTGGCATATAATACATTTTATTTGAACGGATATTATTTAATTATGATTAAATATTATCAATAATATCGTATAATAATTATTGTATATTATTAACTATTATACCTAAGTATGTATTTAAAAAAATAATATGGTAAATATATAAAGTTTATTAATAAAAAGGTATTCAACAAAATGTGTTTCTATAAATTAATATAATATATCTATATTTCAATTTATTAGTTTAATTTTCAAAAATACTTGGAAACTGCTATCACAATATAGCATTTATATTTGCGTTATACCATTTATTTCGAAACTCTTTTATTTTTAAAATTGCTTCTATCATAATTTTAATGTTTATGTTGTATTGAAATATAAATATAGCGGCTCATTTTCAAACATATATTACATAATCAAGCACAGCACATAGGGTAAATACATTCAATATTATTAAATATACAATACAAGTTACCTTCATTATTTAGTAATTCACCATATATTCGCAATGTTTTCCCTGCAGAGTACCAATGTATGAAAAGGTATACAAGTCTATAAAAAACAACGTATTCATTTTACTATTTTATTAACGGTATGCATAATACTATTTTATTTTAATATTTATATTATATATACATATGCATATACTAAATATATATATAACTATATCACTCAGATTTCTAAAACGTCAGAAACACAAGAAATAGGACCCGCGTTCAAGCCCATAAAATACTTTTTAATAATATTTAGAAGTGATCTTGTATAAGTTTGTAAAAATAAATGACCAGTTCATGTTAAAATCATGTATGCCTATTAACATGGGAGCGGATTGGAAGAAATAATAGAGCTATATGGATATATAGTTATACGTGAAAACGTTATCTAAGTTCCTCGATGGGATTCAACCAACTTTAATAATATATATATACATATATATATAAATATTTATATATAAATGTTTATATATAAGTTTATATAGAAATGCATTAACTTGTATGTATATATCGTAGTAGTAAGAGTAGAAAATGTAGACATATCTTTATATAATGGTTGCATATGTTATATAATTAACGTTTAGTTTAGTCATAATAAGGGATTATAGTTTTTATTAATTTTACAGAAGTTATATTTTGATTTATTTTTTATGTCAACACATATATATATATATATATATATATATATATATAAGTAAGTTTATGTATACCAGAATTGATGATCCTATTAATATATGTATTATTGTATTATTGTATTATTTATTATTTTATAAAATTAAAATTATTGTTATTTTTATTATTTAATTTTATATATTATATTTGTGATCATTTATAAAAGTTGCATAATAATTATTGTGTATTTTATATAAATATAAATTTATTTTAAGTTTTGTTATATTTTAAAAAAGTATTACATATTTGGAAATATTTATAAAGGTACATTTATTGATTAAATAATATATCATTTGTTATCAACCAATCATTGGTAACATTATTTGATATATAGATTAGAATTTATAAATTATATTATATATTTTATAAAATGTGTTCTTCTTGATATACATATATAATATGGATTTTTATTTATATCTACTCGATTATATTATGAAATTTTATTTAATTTGTTAACTCGATAAACTATTTGTAATAATACCCGAAATTGATCTATGTATTTCTTCGCTGGGCACCCACGCGAATGTTTACTAGAATGTAGTTGCCAGAGTATCAGGTAACTCGTTACTTCACATTTGCAGCAGTGACGGGCGAAACTCAGCATTTGCATGTGTATTTATTTGCTAATTTTAGAATATCGACATATTATTGGTTATTTGTTAGATGATATCGCCAGGATTTGTTTGTTAAAGCTCGGAGCATACGTGTTATATTCCATCCATATTTTTCTCTAAAGAAGTTGTTAGATTCCAGGTAACAGAACCGTAAACAAGTACGGATTATACTGCTTAGTTCTGAACACATTGCTTTTAAGTTATCGTTTGTAGATTTTCTTGCATGTTCACTATCATAATTCTAGGTGATATCATTTCGAAACTAGCGATTATGTTATATGCTTTCCTGCTGACGAGTATTCCAATTCATACCAGCTACGGCATTTATACTATTATTCCAGGCTGATAGAGTTAGTGGTTTTAATTTATCATAAGCATGTTCTTTGATAAATGTATCTTCATGTATGAATGTATGCTCTTGAATACAAATAATATCTTGTCTAGTTAATTCAGTTGAGTCTATCAATTATGGAATTTTATATACTTTTTGAAGTGTTTGGGTATTCAATAATATGATTTAAAATCGTTTACGTGCATTTAATATTTGTAAAGTTTTTATCTTATTTTAATTTGTTTTCTCTTTCTCTATCCCGGTAGTTAACATTTAGACTACAATCTGATATGGAATTGAAGGATGCGCTCCTTGTTCCGCGCGACAAGCAATTAGAGATGGACGATTGTTTTTTTTTATTTTCAATGTTTACTTTCGATGGATAGATAATATATGCGATCGCCACTACATATACATTTAACCATGCGCAGGTTGCTAATAGGTATTTTGCCTTACCAAAGGGCAACCAGGATTTTAGTCCGACACTGCAAATTGATTATTCGCAAATAACCATTATATCTAATGGCCGTTCACCTATCCGCAATCTGGAGATTTGATGGATTAGAGTTATCATCACCACATCATCATATCAATTTCGGATATAGATGAAGAAATTTAGCCTAGGATCCTACGCAAACTTAGATCTCCACAAATGTCAAATATATCATTAATCAAATGATATAATCAATAATATATAACACATTTTAATTATTAATTTATACTTTATTTTTAATATTATTTAATATTATATATATAATTTATTATTTATTTTATTATGAAATTATTTTCATATTAATAATTCATGAGTAAATATTGTTCTACAAACTATACTAAAACACTGTATTATCAAATTCCATCATATATTACTATCACATTATAGTACATCGTATTATTAAGTTCCATCATATTGTAATTTCACCTTCCAGGTTACTGTACCACAAGAATAATGTTAAGTTTCATCATATCATACAGTTAGATATTAATAATATGATATTATCTATATATAATTTTATTGTGATTTTATAACGAACATATTTTATATTTCGAAATCGACATAAAAAAGGTTTCAGATTTTTCGAAAACACAAAAATATGTTTCATTTGAATCAATAATATATATACGATATTCATATTTCCGTAAGAATGTGATCAATTCATGAACATTACGTTAATAATTTTTGATATTTACTTGTTTAGGTCTATTCTATAAACAGTATATTCATATTATACAAATATGGAAAAATATAGATAATATTCAACTAATATGTAACTATTGTAATATAATATTAACATAAGTATTATATAACATATTATATAATAATTCATAATTTATCACTTACTTCTTCCCATGGTCAGTTTTCATTTTGTCAGTGATCAGTGTATGTAAACGTTTAAAATAATTCGGTGTACATACTATAATAGTTTCATTGTCATCAACAGTTTTATTTACAACTGAAAATTTATTATTTACAAATGTTACCCAGTTAATCTGCGAATAAATATTAAAACAAATTATTATTTCCTTATATTATCAATACTAATAACAAATTATAATTTAAATTTAAATTTATATACATATATCATATTAAAATGAAAATAAAATAAATACTAAATTTTTAATATTTAATAATTATATATATATATATATATATATATATATATATCCCACAAAAGATTTATAAATCTTACTTCTTCTTTTCTCTCTACCCATAATCATTAAATCATCCAACTTATTATTTGTATCCGTGTTATATTAAATTTATATCATTATTAAATCGTTATTGTATTATTATTATCTTATTATTATATAACACTATACTATATCAATGCAGTCTGTAGTATATACAACTACACCATATCAATGCAGACTGTAGTATATAATAGTCCTTTATATTGTTTATTATTGTTTTTCCGTTGTATATTATTATCAAATTATTATCGTATTACTATTATTTTATTATTATTTTCTTCCCGCACGAGCGAAGGGGTCTACATGACCCTATTTTAGTGCTAATAAACTCAATATCATCATCATCATCATATATAGTTACATATATTAATTATATGAATTCAAATATACTATATTATATTATTATATATTGGTACATTTATTATATATTTTTTAATTGATTTCCTATAAAATATTTTAATATAATTTAATCATATTTTAATAATTTAAAATAATATGTATAAATGGCTTTAAATAAATTTATTTTTTATAGAGTTTTTTGATTAATTATTAAATGTAAAGTTATTATTTTAAAACAGTATAAAGAGTCTCTTTACGACCTATAGTAAAATAGTTTCATATATAGAAGTTGCAGATCGTTAATTAAAATTCTAATTTATTATAGATTATAATCTATAATAAATATAATATATATAAAAAATATATATATAAAAATAATCAATGGTCATACATTGATGTAGTTTTTAACCCGGGCGACGTCCAGGTCGGTATGTTCTTTGTAATTGTATTTGAAATCATATTTGCATATCTAGGGCATTTAAGTTCGGCTGAGCATATCCCTCTCCGAAATCCCCCACAACATTAGCCTACTAAACGTAGTTTCCAGGGTGTGGCACGCGGAGCCTGCTGTTAGAGTTGGGTACTGGGTCTAGGTTTTACATTTTCACCAGAACCCCAAACACCCCCAAACACCCCGTATTTGTATATGAATCATTAATCAGAAATTTATTTTTATTAAAATATATATGTATTTACAAGTTATTAAGTTGTAGGAAAATAATCAAGGCTTTAGTACATTATTTATTAACTTTGTATGTGTACCACGGCCCGTATATATAGGCGTATAATATTGGGTGATCATGTGAGACGGCATCGATGTATGAGCATATTCATAACAACCGGCGTGTGTTAGTATAATGCCCGATAATAATAATAATACATGAAGAAATAGTGATAATAACATAACATCACCTTTTCCAAGAAGAAGAGATATTACAGGACACAGCGATAGGGAGGGTGACTGTTTTGGTTCTATAATGGCTGTATGTAAGAGGATGGTATTATTATCATATGATGGTGTTGGGGAGTTATTGAAAATGTAGTGTTTGGATATGAATGGGGGTATTATCTATGGTGGTGTCATTTTATTGGGGTTAGTTTTGTTTATTGATCGTATTTTATATCTTGTACGTCATATGATAGTTCACGTATAGTTACGTATTTCGTATGATTATGGTTCGTTTCTTTTCATGACAAGGGTAGCTGGGGACCATGTACATTTGAAGGGGTCTCGAATTCGACAGATTTGAACGTTTTGTAGGATATATGCAGTTTTCTTCATTTTTAACAAGTAATGTCATCTGGTTAATATACGTCTATTTAATGTGTCTGTAGTATCGTGCGTTCTGATATTTGGATTGATGTAAGAGTAGGTGTAGAGTGTTGGGGTCATCACATTTTGAGGGTTATTATATCCAAGATAGTAGTGTTTTTATTATTTTGTTGCTGTCTATATTATTTATAATATTCTTTATGGTCTGAACTTGTCTTTCTATGAATTCAGTTGATGCATGGTAGTTAGGACTGTATGTAGTGTGGGTGATGTCCTATTTATAGATATGCTGTATGAATTTTTCTTATTATGTTAGGTATTGCTGATTCAAGTATTATTGTTGTCAAACAATTGGATATTAGCTTATTGTATATGGCGATTTCATCTCTGAAAGAGCAGTATGCTCTTAGTTCTATTTTTAGATGGTGCCTATCTTTAGACCATCTTTCTGCTATTAGTTTTCTTTATCTATATCGTCTGCTTCACTTGTGATTAGTATGATATGTTCTATCTTTAGGCTGTAATTTGTAATGTGTATATGTTGCCTGATGTATTTTATTATAGTATAAAGTGTATATGGGTAATATCATTGAGAACGTATATACTATGGTCATGTCCTTTCCAGGTCAATAGATTATGGAGATTATAGGAGTGAAAGATATGTGAATGAGTATTAGCATGGAAAGTAGTTTTTGGTCACTATTCACGGTAAATAATGCTATATATATAATAGTACAAGCGCTAACATCCTACAATTATTTCTAGTAGTTATCACTCGATGTTGGGATACTCCCTGATTGTCTGATAAAGATCTTGCTTGTATTAGAGTAGTACTGCCCCGAGTACATGTTTAGATGCATCGACTTGTATAGTTGATTTCACACGTGGCGTAGTATGCAAGGGTTGATGGCATGCATATTTCTGCTTTAACCATATATAAGTTTAGTTGGTGTGATGTCCAAGTGATGTCCAAGTTAAGGTATTCTATTTCTTGGTGAGTTATCGAAGGGATGTTAGAAGTTTACTAATGTTGGGAATAAATTGGGTTATGCGGTTACTTCCTATATGAAGAGGGGTAATTATGTGATGTTCTTGAGGACATATAACTTGTACAGGTCTTCAAGTCATTCTGAGTCCGGGTGGATGCCGTTGTCGATCAAAGAATGATATATATATATATATATCTTTGAGATGCCTCATAAGCTAATATGATGTTTATCTTTTCATTATTACGGTGCGGTTCTAGTCATGCTCATAACTTATGTTCTGTAAGACTTGTTCGATGTTAAATTGATTAAAAAAAAATTAATAATTCAAATTATATTAATCCAGTATTTATTGTTATCAAATATATTAATAAATGCGCATACGTATTTATTAATATCATTATTATAGGATATCAGATATTAAAATATCGAGTATGATTCATCATAAATTATATGTATACCTTAATTATATTCAATCTTAAATTGTATATATATATTCGTGATTATTATGCATGAATAACATTGCATACCATTCCCTTATACTTTACGTGACTTTTTTAGGTTGGCAATTATTTTGTATATTTATCATTAATGTTTATTTTGTAAAACAAAATTAGGAACTTTATATTATATATATTAATTAATTATAATATAATATTTCAAATTGATATCTATTTAAAAAAAACGTATACCTATTATGTATATTTTTGATTGTTAAACGTTTCCGTATATAATGACTATATTTATATATATATATATATATTATATATACCTATTGTTATGCTATATATGTTTAATACAACACCCCCTATTTAAACTCATATAATGGGCTATTCCATATTGTATATCGAAATATATATTGGAAAACTATTATATATTATGTTTACTATCTCGCGATATATAGTTCGACGCACGCATTACGTGTGTCGCGTACTGCGTGCCCTAAGGAATCCGTTTTCCTGATTGGCCCACGAGATTACTTCGCGATGCGTTGCACTCGAATGGCACTTCTATGTCGCCCCTAAGCACCGCAGAAGCACTGACTGCTTTCTTAATACATATGTCCAACACCTAAACCAGCTTACTATTTAAACATAATCCCTTAACAACTTAACACTTATATATATATATATATATATATATATATATATATATATATGTATATTGGTATATGTGAATGCGTATTCATGAGTATTGATAATACAAACGAATGGGTAATGGTCATTTAAATCCTTCAAATGCATTGCTTTATAATTATCTAAATTAGGATCCTCTTCTGATTTCATAATCTTAATTTTATAGTATATATAATAATTTGTATTAAAATGTTAAATTAAATTGATAAATATAGTAGTAACCTCATATAATTCTTCTCCAAATTTGATTAAATCTTCACAAAACTTATATATTGTTTCAATTTTTTCATTTTCATGTTCAGTAAATAATTCCATTTTATTTAACCAATTTTCTATTATATCAAATTCGTTTTCCTAATTATTAATATTTACGTATGTTATATGTTATAAATATATGTTATTTTAATATATAAATAATAATATAGTTTATTCATTTAATATATATTTAAATAAATATTAATAAATTAAATAATTACATAAATAATGTACTTCACTTTACTTTGCTTATTTCGGGATTGATGTTTTCCGGATGGTATAAGTTATAAAAACATCACGGTTCATCATAGCTACTCTCATGTCGCTCGTCGGTAAACCAGTTTAGCGCTCCAGATTCCTGATGTAGTTCCAGATTCCTCCATTATATTGGTCTTCCCCATCTTCTAGTTTCATGATTAGGTTCCCAAAGAAATATATCTGAAATAACTTCATCCTTTCTACGTAGGAAATATCCAGCAAACTTTATAAATCGTCATCTGATCTTTGTAGATATTTTCCCAATAGCCCCATATAGTACTTCGTTTATCAATTTCTGAGACCAATTGATTTTTAATATCATTCGTAGAATTCGAGTGTATGTGCATTCAAAATGTTTGAGTAATGATTTTGTGAGGGTCTAAGTATCACATACGTACAACAGAACCGATTCAACTATGGTGTGCATGAGCCTGATTTTTAGTTTCCTACTATTAGTTGCTTTCCAGATATTCATCATTTGATGAAATGTTCTCCACGCAAGCGCTTTTCTAATTTTAAAATCTTTTGCACTACTGTCAATCCATGCCCCTAGCTTGGATTTCAAACTGTTGATTATTATTGTAAATCATGTATTTCATTTTCCTTGTATTCATGATTAGTCCTACTCATTTTGCTACTTTTTCGACTCGAGTGAGTATCTATTGGTCTACTTTGATACCTTCACTTACTAATGCAATATCATCTGCGAAGTCCATATATGTAACAGTGATAGGTGGTACTCTAGTTGGAAACCTACTTCATATTCTCTTCCTTGTAAATCTGTTATCATACAATAATCGATAACTATGATAAAAAGGAATGGAGCTAACGAATCTCCTTGCAAGACACCAGCTATACTATTGAAATGTCTGTTTCTCCATCGGTTATAATGACCTTAGCAGTAGTATCTTCATACGTTATGCTAATTTCCGTCACCATCTCCACCGGTATCCCTAAAGCCTTCAGTATCATACTATTTTTCTATGTATGGTATCAAAGGCTTTCTTGAAGTCGATGAATATCAGGATTTCTATATTTCTTATATATATTTGTTTTATAATTTTACTAATATTTGTTATTACACTCTTATTATTATAATACTTTTTAGATAATTTGTAATGATATTATATTTTTAAATATTGGACATTTACTGTAAAATATTAAAACATTTAAATTATTCATATGGAGAAAAAAATATGTAATACTATTTTTAAATATAGATTAATATTGGTATACTTATAATATTCAAAACATATACGATTATTGATAGAGATTCATACGTACAGGATTCCCAGAGTTATGGTACTCTGGAAATTATAAAAGTATCAAACTCAACAGGTTCAGGCTTAGTAATCAATCTGTATGTAAGAAAAATGAAGTATTAGTTGAATCTATTTCTTTAAAACATAAATTGAAACCAAATCACATGATTATAACCAAATAGAAATACAATTAAATACTCTGTAACTAACATTTTGGAGTGATGCTTACTTCAAGGTTCCAGAATGTAAAGTTATTATTAATTACGGAAGGAGGTAACCAGCATGTATACAAGAATATGAAAGAAAAACTTTCTACCTTCTAGAAGTCTATCAAAAAAGCATCAATGAAATATTATATTACAAATCTAGGTAAAAAGAACTATCTGAATTATTAAACACTCGTAGTTTCTACATTCTCAGAATTTATGATTATAACTTATATCACGTTTATAAGATATGAAAACTTGGATACCTAACATATATAATAACTTCAGAATTGTGCAATATACATAATTGTTCCGGGGTAGTATATGATTAATATTAGAAGTATCTAATAATTGAATACGCTTACGATACATGTATAATATTAAATGATATTACATTTAGAAAATGACCGAGTAAATTATTTGAATTTCATTTCAGAAGAATCAAATATCAGATAAACTAAATTATAATCGTAATAGAGTAGAATCTATAGATATCTATCATAAATATAAATATACTTCAATATGAATTACATATGAAATCTTACATGAGTGTTTTGTAATCAAGTAATTTATATTTAATTATTTGTATAATGTTTTTTTCTTCTATTCTCATATCCTTTTATTTAGATTTGTAATGATTATGAATGCCGATAATTATCGAAAATATATATTTCAAAATAATGTATAAACAAACATTAGAGAATCTCGATACTTATTTTAATTATAGCGATAGTATTCTTAATTATCATCATAAAAAACAACGTTATAATAGTAAAAATAATCAATGTAACTATGACAACATACCAAACCTAATATACACGAATATAAATATATCCATAATACACTTTAACATATGCAAGACTTTATATTTACAATTATTATTTATTACCAAAATTACAATTATTTATATTCCTTACTAGCAACATTTGATATAATAGTTATAAGTGAAAAATGGTTAAATTAATGTAATAAATATCTATATTTTATATTAGACCATAATAATATACATATAGCCAGAAATCATAAATATGTTGGATACACGAAAATATTCATTAACACATCATTTAATTATATATATATATATATATATATATTTATATATATATATAATACAATTATAATACTGTATAAATATATAATATAAATAAATATAAATGTTTATTTTATATAATTGAAACGCATTTTATAAGCGTTTATAGACAATATTCAATGTATTTAAAAATCAAAATTATTTGTATGAATATTTGTTATTAAATGAATGTGTTATGTGATGTTCGGCCATCTTAAGTTACCTAAATCGAGCAACTATGTATTTTTAATAATTTTACATTGTGGTGATATAGCAATACCGATCTAGGTTAAATACAATTCTATGATGTAATATCTGTACTCTATACATGTTCTCAGTCATAAATCATAATACCGGATATTGAAACAGAATTATAAAATATTTCCTATTATTATTATTATTTTCAAAGCAATATACTTGATCCATTATATTTCATCGTCAATTTATAATATGCACTGCGATATACTAGTTGTAACATATAATTATAATATAATAAATAGTAGAAATAATTCGTTAATATAACTGATCTCATGACATCGCATTAATATCAAAAGAGTTTACTTTAATATGTATTTAAAAATCTACTTTATTATGTTATAAATATTTCCAAATATTATATACCATATAATATATTATATAAACAAAAGATATAAAATTATATTCCAAAAATATCTAGCTACTTGCGATATTAAGTTATATTAAGTTTAAACTTTACAATATATAACTCAGAAGGTGTATCGAACTACTGGGTAGAAACAAAGCAAAGCTTATATAGTTCTACCCGTTAATTATTCGAGAATGGAAAATAATAATACAAATATATAATACAAATAATTAGCAATTTGATAACCTTATACAAAACTAAAAAAATAATTAAAAAAATGTAACCACATTTGAAAAATATAATTTAAATAAAATAATGAGTGATTAACAAAATAACTATAATTTCATAGAAATATATTATTTTCATATATACATATGCACATATACACACATACACATACACACCCATACACACTCATATATATATATATATATATATATATACATACACACATGCATACATATATAAATACACATACACATACACAATGTGCGTTGAACATACATATATACACGTATACATACATGCATAAACACATAAATATACACATATAGGTATAGGAAAATAAATATATCACTATTATCACTATATAAGTTATATGAAATTCATATAAATAAATAGATATTGATGAATACATATTAACACAAATAATTAAAAGTAATTAAAAGTAAAATATAATATATTCTAAAGAGAGTAAATGCCAAATGGAATATTTCTATATAATAGTAAAAGCTCAAGTCTTACAAAAATGTACATTATAAAGAAAGTCATAAAATAAATAAATAATAAAACATGTCCATTCCCGAGTAATTACTTCATCATGTTTAAAATAAATTAAAGCAAATAAAATATAATAAATATAATTGAGTATAAAGTAATATATAATATAAAAAAAATATATATAGTTGGAAAATATATAAAAAATATATGTAAGATATAATGTAAAATTCATCGAAATATAATTGTATTATAATCTTCTAGTAAACGTATTTATATTTTTGAATAATTTAAATTTGTTTTCTAGAAGATTTCATAAAAAAGGACAATTGTAAGTTATGCAGAATTTTTTTATATTTTGACGGAAAGAAGGAATAACAAATTTTAAAATGTTCCTTTGACTATATATACATTGTTTAATAGATAAAATAATTTTAATAATTATTGGTTTACAATTATTAATAATCCTAAACATAAATTTTAGAGTATTTAATTTTACAATATCAATAAATTTCAATATATTCAGTATTTTATAATATGTATCTGTATTACATATATTTGAAATATTGAAAATAGCTCTGATGGCTTAATTTTGTATAATAATTAATCTATTTAGATTATATATATGTAGTAGATCATATAGTATTACAATAATTTAGATGAAGTAGACAAAATGTATTATAAATTAGTTTTAATGATTTTATAGTAAGCGAATATTTTAATTTATCTATAATTGATACAACTTTATAAAGCTTAATAGCTATATTATTTATATGTTTTTTCAAATTTAATTTCTCTTCTATACTGATTCTTAAAAATGTATAATACTGTACTCTATTAATTATATTACCATTTATATGTAAAACAAAATTATTTATATATTTGTTATCATTAAACTTATCATGTATTCATATAAGATGATTTATCTATGTTAATAGTTAGTTTATTTTCTGATAACCATATATTTATTTTAGTTAAGTTCATTATTCATGGTTAATTTAAGCGTATTAGCATCTTTATCTTTAAAAATTAAATTAGTATCGTCAGCGAATAAAATAGGAATAGAAGAATTAAAAACATTATGTAAATCATTTAAAAATATATTAAAAAGTAAAGGACCCAAAACAGAACTTTGAGGAACACCTATTTTAATATTTGTAAAATTAGAATTATAATCATTATAAATAACACCTTGCATTCTGTTTATGTTCAAGATAACTTGTAAACAAATCTTTTGCAACACCTCTAAAACCATAATTTTCCATTTGTGTTATCAGTAATTTATGATCAAATTTATACATTATGGCTCCAATTTCTAACAGTGTATGGCTATAATAAATGCTTTATATAGATCGATTGATAAAATAGCTGATAACAATTTACTTTCCAAATTATTAGTAATATTTTCCATAAGATAATACAAAGCATCATTTGTACTACTATTTTTCCTAAATCAAAATTGAGATTTATTAATTAGAAAAATTCATGAATTCATTCATTCGATTTTTAATTATCTTTTCAAATATATTGGAAAAGTGTGATAATAGAGAAATTCGTCTATAGTGTATACCTGGTAAAGTTTTGTCGCCTTTTTTAAATAAAACAATAACTTGACTTTTTTTAAGTATATTTGGGAAATCGTACCTTGCGAATTCGAAATATTAAAAAGGTGTTGAAATATATATTTTATTTCATCTATAGTATTTTTAATTAAATTTATATCAATTATAAATAAGTCTTTAGAATTTTCATAGCCACATTTTTAACAACATTATCAATTTCAGAAATTGAAATAAGGTAAAGATAAAAAGTATTTTAATTTATTAGTTCTGATGGAAATATATATTTATTAGTTTTAGGAATTTTAGCAGATAACGATTTATCTTAAGTAAAAAAATGATTATTAAACATAGTCGCGGTTTTTAAATCATCTTCTTTGGTAATGTTAGTGAAGGGACAATTAATTTTATTTTTGAATTTGGATTCAAAATTTCATTTAGACCTCTATTTTTTATTAATATTCTTTTCATTGTCAGTTTTTTTTTCTAAATATAATTTTTTTGAAAGTCTGATTAAAGATATTAATATATTTTTATAAGATATATATCTTTGTTTATTAAAAGTAGTATTATTTTTAAGTAAAAATTTATAAAATTTATTTTTTTTAGCAGTACATTTTAACAATTTTTAATTAAAGGACAATGTTTAAAATATAAATCAGTATATATTTAAAAAAAAAGATTCAAACGCACTATTTGGGTTATTATCGTCATATATATATTTATATATATTTCCAGTTGTAATCTAATAATGATTTTTTAAATAATTAATATTATAATAATTTGATGATCTAAAGGTTATATACTTTTGTTTAGTAAGTATTAAATTAGATGTAAACAAATTATTATAGATTAAGAAAATCGGTAGATGATCACTATTATCAGTAATAAATAAGCCAACGATTTATGGTGATGATTTACAATTTATGAATATGTTATTAATGATTGTATTGGAATAATCACCAATCCTAGTTGGTTTATTAATAAGTTGAAATAGTCCTAAAGAATTCATACTATCTATAAAATATAAAATAATATTATCATTAGTCCTTGAAATATCAATGTTAAAATCTCCGAATAAGAAAATATTATTAGTCAATAGTCTAGTAAAATTATGTATTATGAAATTTGTAAAATTAGTAAAATATCTAAAAAAAATTCTATTGATTTGCTTAGATTGTTTACAACTTGAGATGTAAGTGAATTTTTAACAAAAATAGAAACTCTTCCACTCATTTTATTTTTGCGAATAGTATGAAATGAATTATAATTACATAGTTCATAATTCCCTATATCAGATTCTTTCATCCACAATTCACTAATAATGATAATATTAAATTTAAATGTTAATTCATATAGATACTTTTCTATTTGTTCATGATTATAAATAAAACTACGCGCATTTATATGGATAATAGAAAACGTATTTGTATTATCTATATACATAGTATTTCTATTGAAATCAATTTTATTAAGATATCTGCAATTTGTGTCAATATCAATACATTTATCAAAATCCATTTAAATATATAATATATAAGAAATTGTAAAAAAAAGAATAAAGAGAACAAATGTATATATTGTTAAATTTAATATTCTATAAATTATTTCTAAACTTGAATTCAAACAAATATTCAATTTAACAGATTGTAATATATAGAATATGTTAAATATATTAATAAATTAAGAAGACAACAAAATGTAAGCAAAATTGTATAAAGATAATAAATAATTGTATAAGTATATATAAAAATAAACTACCAAAATACTAAAACTAAAGTAATTAAAAAGTTAAAAAGATTATAAATTGAAAAAAATATTATGTAATATATGACGTATGACTAGATTGAAAGTTATAAAATATACATACATTTATATCATGCAATTTAATTGTACACAAGCAAATTAATTAATATAAATTTGTTTATTTTAAAATATTTATATAAATTGGTTATAAATATCGTTAGTTTTTATGTACATTTATTTTTATATGTCCAGGTACTAGTAATGATATTGTTAGATTTTAATTGTCCAGTTTGATAAAATAGATTATCGATTTCTTTAGATAATTCTGATTGTATAAAAATATTAGTATCAATTAGTTTCTCTTTCCTAAATAATATTCTAGATTTTGTATAAATATTATCTAATTTAATAATATACTTTGTAATATTTGTATTTAATATAGTCTTATTATTTGATTTATCTGAATTATTATCCAAATTATCTACATTTTTTTCTCTACTTTTATTAAATCTAAAATATGAGTTAATAATATTCTATTGAAAGCTCTAATTTATTATTAAATAATTCTATACAATTATATTTATTAGTGTAATAAATTTTAGTATCGTTATTTTCGTTATTGATTGTAAGAATGATGTTATTATTATCTGTATTTTGTTTAACAGATAATAAATCAATTTGACTAATTTGAACAATATTATTATTATCTATATTAATATTAATTTTACTTATCTCTTTTTTTAAATCACGATTATCCTCCTTTAAATACTGTATCTCTCTGGTCTGATGATTTATGATATCACTTAATTTGCTTATACCGTGTATTAATTCAGTAATTATTGTATTAATTTATTTATTTGAAATAGTCATTATAGAAAAAAAATACGACTATTATATATGAATGCAAGCGAATATGAATATATATATATATATAAATATTCTAGAATTCTTATAAGATAGAATTTAGATTTTCAAATAATATCCTTTAGTTTATTAATATTTTAAATAAATTCTAATTTTTAATATATTGTTAGTATTTGTGTGTGTATATACAAATAAAAGTAATCATATTTCCCGAATATATTATAATGGATGTATTACAAACATATAAATTACTATTCAACGCGTCTTTCAGAATATTTGTTAGGTCGATAAAAAACAATCTAAAAAGATGCATAATAACTGATATTTAGGGAATCCCACCTTACAAAATGTGTCGACTACAATGAATTAACTATGGTATTGAAATTATATAAATACATTTTTTAAATTTATTTTATTTAACATCTGAATATTTATTATTATAATTTTTTAAATATTGTGATTTACTCTATCGAAATAATTTAAGACCTAAACATAGTATTTATACCTTATTTTAATATTTTGTATATTAGTTATGTGATATTATATATGATCATACAAATACACACATATATATATATATATATGTATATATATATATATATAATGGGTAAACCCAAATTGTTCTGATATGTTCATCTTTAAATTGTGAAATATATAATGTAAGTGAAAACTTTGTCAACTGTATAGGTTATTTAATTATTTATTTGATATATAGTATATAAACTATGTATATAGTATGTCATAATTTGTATATATCTATATTAAATAATAATATGTATTCATGTATTTAAAAATTTCTGAAAATTTGCTATATTTGACAATTTTTTCAAAAAAATTAAAAGTGAATTAATATAAAAACTTGATCTGATATGAAAAATAATTACATATTTATACTAAGTGCAAAAAAACTACAGTCAACTCTCGGTAAGTCGGACTACGGATAAGTCGGACTTCTCGATAAGTCGGAAACATATAGTTAGTTTGGTTGGAATTGTATCTAGTTCCATGTTAAATTAATCGGATAAGTCGGATAAGAAGGATTAGATAAGTCCGACTATTCTATAAGTCGGACACATATTATAGTCAATTTTATGATTTTTATACTGGATAAGTCGGACTTTTATAAATTATCAGATATGTTTACTTTTAATAATATATATTATAGTTATGAATAGCATTACAGCATTACAATGTTAATACAAAAGGTAGTATGCAATTGTAATGTGTATAATTAAAATATCTATGTATACAAATAGTGCATATATTAGGCTTCCTATTGTTCAGTGCAGTATTCTGAAAGGTGTCTAATTAGTATGTCTAATCATACGAAGTGAATACGCGGATTCGTCGCCATTGAGTTGAATTACAATCAAGTTTCAAACGAAATTGTAAACCAATGAAATACGAGTTATTTTATATATCAACATTAGATATTCATATAATCATTCATTCTATAAACACGACAATAAGACAATGTCTAAAAGAAAAACAACATTTATTTCTATTAATGAACAATATTTAGCTATTAAAAGAATAGAAAATGGAGAGAATAAGCAAACTATTATGAATGAATATAATATTGGTCGTTCAACATTATATGGATGGATAAAAATTAAAAATGATTTATACCGTCAAATTAATATTCATGACAACAAACGAAAGAATATAAGAAAGGCAGTAAATGTTGATATTGATAAGGAAATATATACATGGTTCAAACACAATCGGGGAAATAATATTCCATTATCAGGTAACCATAAATACATTTTATTTGTATACTATTACTAATTTTGTTTTTATAATTTATTTATATTATATGATTGCGATTATAACTTAATTATTACTAAAATATATCTAAAGTGAAATAAAGAAAAATAAATGTAAACAATTATAAAACTAATATAAAAACTAATTAATATGATATTAATGTCAAATAAAACGTATATGTAATAATAATATTATAAAAACTAATGTATATAATGTCTAGAAGACATTTTCTACTTACTATAAATAAATATAAATGCAAATAATAACTTAAAATTTAAAATATAACACGAAATTGACATATATATAAAATCATAATAAATGTTTGAAGCTATTCAATTGGTTTATAATATCACATGATACAATGCTAATTCTATAGGCTAATAATGATATACATAAATAAATATAAATATTATGGTTTTTAAATTAATAAAATCGTCAATTCATAAGTTACAATATATTAGATAATACAAATAGGAATTAGATCGTATACTATATATTTGATAATTATTTATTTTACATGATTTGTTATAGGATAATTTGTCATATGATGTCCTATATATGTGTTATAAAATATGTTGTTTATGATATTTCAAAATTGATTTCAATTATAATTGTTGACTGATATGTAATTAACTAATTACATATAATAAATTAATATTATTGAATAGAGTAGGACATTTAATTATGTTATTTAATTAATTAATTAATTTATTGACAGATACTAATAACATAATAAAGTAATATTATTGAATTTATGTTGTTGATTGTTGCATAATTCCACATTTCGGTACCACTTTAGTTCACGCTACGCTTCGCATGTCTTATTTGCATGATATTCTAAATCTCGGATAAGTCGGACATCTCGCTAAGTCGGACACCTATCCCGGTCCCTTGCGAGTCCGACTTACCGGGAGTTGACTGTAGTATAAAAAACATTTATAAAAACAAAAAACTCAAAATCATGTCAACCGATGTTATAATCTAATTATTTATGAAATCTTATTTATATAATTTATCTCACGTTAATATTATGCAGGTTTCATATATCATGTTAAAAAAAATAAATATGAATTGTATATAATATTATTTTTAATAAATACTATATTTATTTAAATAATAATCTATTTCCCCAATCATAAATACATATATATATATATATATATATATATATATACAAATCAACTATAAATTGGCACATAAATTTATATATATAATATAATGATACAGTCGAAGAATAGCAGTCTATTATTAGACAATTGTTATATTTGATTATAAAAATGATACAACTCTATTAATATTTACTTTCAAAATGTTCAAAAACGCAATTTATCATGGTTGTTAAGTAATATATATTTAAATTTAATTATATGTAAACCATTCAACCTAAGAAATTTATGATGAAATCAATATAAAAATACCATCAATAACATATACTAGTAATATATATATATATATATATATATATATATATATATATATATATATATATATATATATATTTATATATATATATATATTAGACTCATTTAAAAAGTTAACATCATAGCTATTAAGATAAAGATATATTGGCATTTATTACAAATATGAAATGTTTTAAATATAATTTCTACATCTGAGACTTCTTTCTGAGAAAAATGTATTATTTTCATCACTACCATTATTATGTAAATGCGAAAATCAGATACAAAATATAGAATTTATTATTACTTATACTTCTACAAGGTATATCATTTTTAATAATACAATTATTTGTATTATACATGTATAATTAATTTTAGATTTTCAAATTTTATTTATTTTTTTTGTAATTACTATTATAACAAATATAATGTACAATTTTAGAAAAATCAACCAATAAATCAATATAAATATGTATATATATATATATATATATATATATCACTATATATCACTATATAAATATATATTAACTACAATATTATACGCAGATTGTTTTATGTTGCATATAATTATTGGATAGATAATAAATATATTTTAATTATATGTTATAATTTAGAATTAAAAACAAAGGATTAAAAACTAAATAAATGGGACCTTGTGGTTTTTTATAAATATTTTTTGAATTTAAAAAAGGTATGTATAACAGTCTGATATATATATATTATATTTTTTAAATTATTTTATGAATATTATATTATAATGTATACTTTTAACATGTATTGATTTTCTATGACATCATCTGGTATTATATCAAATTCAAAAAATACTTGAATTCCATCTGAATGAACTTTTTCTAATGCTTTCTAGATATTTATAATAAAAGTTAATTATAAATATATACATATATATATATATATACATCTTGGGTTTATAATAAATATTCAATAATATATTTATAAATATATATATATATATATATATATATATATATATACATGTAACAAAATAATTATCTATAATTAAATCTATACATAAAGAATATATATATATATATATATATATATATATATATATATATATATTGATAAAAGGTATTAAATAAAAATGTATACCAATATCATTTCAAAATTTTTATAAATGATAATATATTAATAAATAATTTATTTCATAAGTATAATATAATATATAATAATCAATATGATTTCATAAAAATCATATAACCAATCAAATACTATATATATATAATCCTAACATAGGAATTGAATCACATAACAAATATAATTTTTGAAGCGATTTAAAGAAAAGCAATCGACTATATACCATAATTTCTTATAAATAAATTATACCACAACTAAATCAGAGGTAAATAATTATATTTAATAAATAATTATTAGGGTTCTAAAAATCAACTAGTTAAAATTAATAATGTAAATCAAATATAATTTATAAAATAATAACTATTCCACAAATATTAATATTATGATTAAAGACATTCCATTAATAGTACACAAATAAACTAAATTTAGTTTTAATAATAAATTATAAATTTAAATATTAAACATTATTCAAATACAGTATTAAATTTAATAACCAAATTATAAAAAATCATTATAAATATGCAGCTAATACTCTAAATCCAAAAATTGCTTTTTTTTAATATATCAACATACATAGGTAAAACTATTAATGATTTTTATACTCTATGATTAATTAATTAATTTATTAGAATTTATATCAGATTATTTTAACCCACTTGATGTATTATAATATTATATAGGCTAATAAATAAAATAAAACAATATATAGAATAATAACTATAAAAACATGTTATAAACATACCCATAATTTATTTATAATACAAAATATATTAATAATAGTTAACATAATATAATTCAACACACTTATTTATATATATCATGATTTGTATTCAATAAATAAATACTATCATATATTTCATAACTGTATCATAATAAACAGAACAATTATGTAATAAACACTAATCAAATTTTAATATACCTATTCATCAATAAAATAATTCATCAATAAAATAATACTATAAATATAATTGAACAGACAATTTTTTAACCATCATTCCCTTTAATCGACTTTTATAGGTGACGATAAATGACGATTGGAAGGAAATAGTTAAAAATATAATATTAGATAAATTATTTAAAAAACATATTTACTAAATTATATAACAATTTTGTAATTTAATTTGTCGATATAGAATATATAATATTAATTTAAATTAGAATGTGTTTAAAACCAAGAAAATATAACCTACTAAGTCTTAATCTGAAGATATTTTGATAATTGTAGTGTTTTTACGTAACAAACACTATGAATTCAAGTGCACCTGGAATTAGCGGAGTCGGTGATTTAACACGGATAACCAATTCAATAATAATGTATTTTGTATTTGATAAATTAATATTTAAATATATATATTATATAGTATATATCGAAACATAGCAATAATGGAAACTATGCAAATTATAAAATGGCAATACAAAATATAACCTATAATTATTTATAATACCCAATAAATAAAATTAATTCAATTCAATGTAATATACATAATTTGTTTTTACAAATTATCTAATAAACCAGTTTTTTTATTTTTAAATTATAAATAAATGTATTTAATGTTAATAACTAGCATATATTTAAATAATATATACAAACTTGAAAATTCCATTCATCTAATATACTGTTATCAAATAAATCCCATTTTCCGATTGATTTTGAATATTCTATTATTACTAATATAGATTATAGGTTATTTAACTGTACCTTATAAAATATTAATTATATTTATATTTACATTAAATATTATAATGATAGTATTTACTTATAGTAATATAATAACACTAAAAGTAATTGGTAATTATTTAATATTTACACTACATTTCTTAATATAGTATATTAGATTTTTTAAATTATTTAAATAGCTTAAATTTAAAGAAATATATATACAACAAAATAATGAAACTTACAACAACTAATGATATATTACATGGATATAGTCCATTCAGGAAGTGTATGTATTAGTTTTGCGACCTTTTAAATATTGATATAATAGAAATACGATGTATCATATAGTAGCTAATATATCCAGGATATTCAATTATATTATATCTCCCCTAACTATAAGTCACATGAACATTTAATATGGTACATATTGATATTTAATTTCATTGTTAATAACGTATAATTTTTGTAATTTAATTACTACATATAATTATAATGTATTATATAAATATAATAAAATTTATATTATATTCTAAATATGTTAATTTAAATACAATTTAAATATTATATATAAATATATATATATATATATATATATAGTTATAATATATCATCATGGTGTTATTTTACATAAATTATTACCTGAGTCTAATTCTCTAATACCAGAGTTAAAAACATCCATGCATGATGTATATACATCCTTAACTTTCAGTATGGCACCGGATAATGTTTCAGCTGTCGATATTAACCTTTCTGTTGTCAATTAATTGTATAGGATTATTATGAAATAAATAATTTAAAATAACATCATTAATTGATATATATATATGATGATGATATTCATTTATTAGGCATTAAATAGGGTTATGTATACACCTTTTTTCGTGCGGGAAGAAAATAATATTAAGATAATATTAATACGATAATAATTTAATTACATTGAATAAAACACGGACATAAATAATAAGTGATATAGAGGAGTGTTATGTAATACAGACTGCATTGATATAGTGGAATGTTATATATTACATATATATATATATTAATATCAAATGACAAATATATAAGAATGAATAAATAAAGAGTTTATTTAAAATATCGAATATACCATATTTTAATTACTTACGTACAACGTAATGATGCACTAATATATATATATATATATATATATATATATATATATATATATATATATATATATATATATATATATAAACTAACGGATTATAAAAATGGTAGTTAATAAAAATATGTTATAATATATAAATAATTACATAAACATTTTGTATACATAGTTAAAATAGTTTTTTTTTAATTTAATATTACTCTAGGCACGTCTTTAAAATATTAAAATATAATTAAATCTCTTTAAATCGATGAATAATAAGTAATTCAATAATATATATAAGCACCTTATGTATTAATTATAAACATAATACTGTACAATATACAATACACATTATTATGTAATATTTATTACATACAAAACTTTAGAAATTATATATCGGTCTATTTTCGTCACAATTTATGATGTTCGGAAAGTTCCACAATTTAAACCTTTCAATAAATCTTAATTTATTATATACTTTATAAATAATATATATATTATTAGGTACTTTTGAAAATATAAATATATTGCTTTGATAAACTGACAATAAAAACAAAATATTGTTGACCACAAAATATATGGTTTTTATTATAAGTTATATTAAAACAATATATTTTAATATATCGTATGTGTTATATTGTTGTATAGGGTAATAAGAATAGGGATTAGCAAGACAGAGATTTTAATTTGACTAACCACATCAACTATAGAAATGGTGAGATTTGAGAAGATTTGGTAATCTAGAGAAATTGAATTCAATCGCAAAATAATTACTATCCACATTACTATATATTGTGAAAACTGGACCGTGTTGGAAGAGTAAAAAAATATACGTGCATTCGAATTTAAGTCCATAGAAGATTCAAAAATCAAACAAATGTAAACTAATATCTATGTATTCACCGAATATTAAGGAAAATAGGAATATGTGAACCTTTCTCAAATATGGTGGTACATAGAAACATTATTTTGTTTTGGCATATCTATAGACACCTTAGATGATATTACAAGGTTCAGTTAAAGGCAGTAGAAATAGAAGCCGTCCCAACATTTAACTTACATCAAAATTAATTAAATTAATATAAAAGTAAGCATTATTATTAACTTACTACAATAAACTTAAGTAGAACTTAAGTTAAAATTAAGTTTTATATACTATTATTTAATTAAATATTATATATTATAAACTTATGTTATATAATTTAAGTTCTGATTAAGTTAGCAACTTAAGTTCAACTTAAGTTGTATGTTATAAAATAATAATAATAATAATAATAATAATAATAATAATAATAATAATAATAATAATAATAATAATAATAATAATAATAATAATAATAATAATAATAATAATAATAATAATAATAATAATAATAATAATAATAATAATAATAATTAATAAAAGATATATATTAAGTAAATTTAATGAAAATATCTCCGATTTTAAGTAAGTCTATTTATCGTTATTAATAATATCGATAATATATTTGATAACATATAATAAAAATCTATTTAACTTTAAATTTTAATTTCTAATTGACTATTTAAGTGATATGGTGATATTTTGCTATTTTGACAAAAATAATTTTTGACCATTATAATTATATGAAATTAATTTTAAATAGAAGAATTATATTAACAAAATAATCCATGAACTATATAAAATAATTTATATTTTATTATATAATTAAACTGACATATCTATGTAACCTATATTATTGAGTATATTATTTAGATTTTTCTTATCAGTAATGGTTACTGAAGTCACATAGTCCTCTCCTGCATACAAACTTGTATTTGCCAGACCACCGCATGCATAGAGGTAAAAATCAAAACATGGATCAACTTCCTTATGGTTTAAGTTTTTATTGTAAATTAAATTATATATATATATATATATATATATATATATATATATATTACACGTCTCCTATAGGATACCAGTTATAACTGGTATTAAATAATATTATTTAATGTATATACATTATGTATATACAGTTAAGTTTAATTAATAAGAATCATTAAATGTACAAAATAAATAATTAATATATAAAGGTGTAGATAGTATCTAATACAAATCTTGTAGATACTATGATATATTTTAAAAATATAAAAATATATTTATGAATTATCAAGAGGTGTAGATTTTATTATTTGTATTACAAATATTATATTTGATATTAAGTCGATAGTCAATACATGTAAAGCCTTCTTATTGAAAAGATTTTATTATTATATAAATTATTAAGAGTTATGGTAGATAATACTACTGATATTTCTAATATTTCTAGTTTGTAATAATAAATATAATTTACCCTTATATTCTATATTTATATCTTTTAAATATATATATATATATATATATATATATATATATATATATATATATATATATTGCTTACTTAGCTTAATTTCGATATATATATATGTAATGTTAATATAAAGGTATACCAACAGTATCCATAAGACGTGATATATTTTTAGTTATTTCTACGCATGTAGGAGAGTTACAATAATGTATGTTGCCGACTTCTCTTACATCATAAATATTGTTTGGTTCTATTTATAAATAAGCATATATACATATATAAATTTATATATATATAAATTAATATATATATATATATATATATATAAATATATATGAATGTATATATATATGTAACTGTGTGATATACGAATTAAATGTACATTTACATTTACATTTACTACGTAGTAGAATTTTTAATATTGTTTTATATTTATGAATAATTGTGTGGATATTTATTCGAGTGTGACGGTGATGAATAGCTTAAATGTGTGTATGTATCCGATAGAGTGTGTCAGTTATTATTATAAAATAGTATGCATGATGATAATGCTTGCTTTTTCTTATCATAGAATATATGCCATCACCTACACACCTGAAATACAAATATACATATGTATGATTATAGGTAAGTTTATATTAAACATGTTATTTATTCAAGTATACCCATTTATGTATTAATTATAATACTTATATAATATATTATGTATTACCTATTTATTTATTATTTATTTAGCATTCAAATATAATAAAGCGAACATATATCATTCAGTTATTATGTTTTATATTTATGTATATTTATTATATTATGTATTAATGTTATATCTTATATATTATCTATACTATGTATACACTATTTATGTATTATGAATATACATATTAGTATTGTTATATTTTCGACTATAGGAGTATCACACTTACAAGGCCTGTGAGAAATCTTTCGAATATAATAAAGGAATAACTTAAACAATTATTATTGCAATTCCGAAATCAGCCTACAAGGCTATATATATATATATATATATATATATATATATATATATATGAATACACTTTGTGGATATATATATATAAGATGATATAATACAAGTATTATTAAATTATTTTAAATAATATTTGGTACAATATTATTATACCATAACATGTTATAAAGTTAATACATATATAATTAATAAATCTAAATAAAATATATCTATATAATATTATTAATTTTTGTATTTTAAATATGAAATTTAAATTGTATTATCCTGAAATTTAGTATTTTTGAATATATATTAGTTACACATGTTATAAAATAAGGTATTAATAATTACTACTAACGAGCAAGTATAGTAGTATGTAATAATTTAGTTTTATTGGTTGACGATATTTCACTGTTATCGCTGATCCATAGTACTTGTCCAGACAACAAAAGTATATACATAGCCATACAAATATTCAATAATAACAATAACATTCCTATACTATTACATTATTAGATTATTATTCCCAAATATATATTAAATAATAGTTCATAAGCAGTATATTATGATAGTATTAACTATGGAATATGCTAAATTCAAATCTGAAAATAATAAAAAATATTAAATTATTCATTGAAAACTTTAATATGTCTTATATTGAAAATTATGAATTTAACTTTTATTAACTGCTACTATTTTTACATATTATCTATATCTACATATGACATCATTTTGTGAAAAATTCACGGAATATCTATCATAAATATACATATTTTACATGTGGATTGTTCAACACACTATGGAGAAAATATATGTATATTAATATATTAACAATTATTTACTTTATTATTTTTTTTGTAAATTATTTTTATTAAGTATATATGTTGTATATATATAATAGTTTGCTCAGGAAACAGTATAAAGAGCTTCCTCTTTAGACTGTTTCCTAAGGTTACAATGGAATGAGGATACGATATGACTTACAAGATTATTTAAAATTATATATGCCTAGAATATTGTCTGTAACTTATAGTAGAAATATGTGAAAAATGTATCACGATTACAATTTATTAAAATAGGTTTTTATCATTAAAATTATTTTATAATATTTTATCTAGAATAGATAATTAAGAAATAAATATATATGTTGATAATATTTAATATCACAATTACACTTATAAATTCTAGGTGTTAAGTAGATTATCTGAAATATTTTTTGTTTAACAAATGTTATATAATCATTGAGTCATTTTAATATCATAGTAGTAATTATTTATAACTTATAAGAAGAAGAACTTGTCTATTTATTAGTATAGTAAAATAATTTGATACATATATTCTTGATGATAATTTCATATTATTTTACT
Organism: Osedax fenrisi; assembly: GCA_964019155.1. Taxonomy (NCBI): domain Eukaryota; kingdom Metazoa; phylum Annelida; class Polychaeta; order Sabellida; family Siboglinidae; genus Osedax; species Osedax fenrisi. The sequence continues at coordinate 40,648,402 of OZ025244.1, forward strand.
ACTTTCATTATTATGATATCAATTGTAAATATAACATAGTTTGAAAAATATCAAAGAGTATATTTATTTATTGATATTTATCTTTGTATTTGATTACAATAAATAATATGCTATCTAAAATATTTCCTGTCTATATTAGTAATAAACATAATTTATTATTATAGAATATATTTTAATATAATATATTTATATATATATATTAATTTATGAATGAATGAATTAATTTATTTTAAAACACCGAATAGAGCTGAAGCCATCATAGGTGTATAAATAACAAACTTAATTAATTAACGAATTTATTTTAAGAATTGTAGTTAAGTAAAAAAAGTTATACTATACAAAAACGTATACATTATTATAGTGATCTTTTAATTTAACACAATACAATGATGGGATCTTTGTTATATAATATGGTAGGATATTTCATATACGAGGAATAATGGAGTAGAAGGCACGCGAATTGAATACAATTATAGATAATACAAGAGAATTAATACGTTTCTATTAATATGTGTAGAGCAATATTTCATAATATGGCGATTCTACATAAATAGTAATTTGTAAACTTAGATACATTATTCATGTGATGTCCAACAGATAAAGTTATTTCAATAATGTATCCAAGATTGCGGACTCAATCAGAAGTTAATATCAATTTACCATAAATAATCACAGGTGGGAAAATGAGTATTCTAGATAATTCATTAGTTTAGTTTTCGATGTATTCACTAGAAGATAGTTTCTAATAAGCCAATTAATAATTGCTGAATTTTACTCTGTGAGTTACAAATTAGAAGTAGGTGAATTAATGGGAAGTTTTATGATAATCTGAATACCATCAGCATACATATGGTAACTAATATTAGATAATTTATTAATAAATTAGATATAAACAAAAAATAATAATAAAGGTCCTAGAAATTAATCATGAGGAAACCCAATTGATATATTATTAGGGGGAGATATAAAGTCTTTTATTTTAACAGATGAAGTACGATCAGTTAAAAATGTAATTAAACATCTGAGAGGAGATCATTCAATACAAAGATCATAATGCGCTCAATAAGGATATTATGTATACCGTGTATCGAATGCGCTCGAGAGGACGAGTAACAGTAATTGTGCACAATAAGAAGTATCAAGATAATTATACAGAGCGTTAGTAATATGGTTGAGAGAAGGTTCAGTAGAATATAACTTCATGTATGCACTTTTAGAGGGCTCAAGCAAATTATTTGCTTCAAGATAATATATTAGATGGCGGCTTTCAATGCATTCAATAATATTAATGATAATAGTAGGTTAGGATATGGGTCAGTAATTTGTCAGAACATCAGGAACCATTGATATTTTCTATAGTATGGGATTGATAATAGCATATTTTAAGGGTTTATCAATATGAGATAAAAGATAAAAGCCATCATCGAATGATTTATAAATCAAATTTAAGATTAAGTATTTTAGTGTATGAACTAGGTTTTTGGTAAAAATCAAGGGAAGTAGATCTATTGGGGAAATATAATTGGCTGTTATAAATATATAATCAAGTTATGAATTTAATTTATTGTGGGAGACAAAAAATAGTAAGTTTACAAGATATAGATTGGGAAATATGATTTAAATTGTAATCATAGTATTTTAGTATTTAATCTTAGTATTTAATATTTAATATAAGTAAGTAAATTAATATTTGAGTTACGAATTGTTATTATAATAGGAAATATATATTCGTGTCAATGAGTTTGGAATACAATATGTTATTAATTAATGAATTAATAAACCGAATAAATTCGATATACTTGTAAATATTTAGGTTATTTTATTAATTAATTATTTTCATCATTCGAATTATTAGTAAAGTAATTAGAATATTAATAAAAATATTGTTAAATCAGAATTGTATGGAATATTATCACAAATGTTGTGATATCCATAGAGTTCGATTTAATTAAACCTTAAGTGATTGATAATATTCCTAAGTTTAAAAATTATAAAAGTGACATAAATATTGTATATTATCTATACTTTATATCATATATATGTCCTAAAATATTATTCATAAATATTATAAAAATTAAAAACATATAATATTGTAATTTAAATATTGTTAAAAATGTAATATACAATATTAAAAAAAATATCAGCTTAAATATTAATCATAAGTTATAATTTTCAAATCCAATAATATTTTATAATATTGGATTATATATATATTATATATATACATAATTAAAATCTCTTGTATATACTCTGTCATTATTCCAGAATGTTGACTTTCCTACCCATATTCATGGTAATTATTTATATTTAATTTTAACGCATGAAGAAAGTTCCATAATCAAATCTACTATTTCCTCGGATCTCATTATGGATCATTTTACAATTATTTGTAAGTTGAAAATGTTAAAAGTGAATACAGATAGTTCTATTGTTTACCATAGAAATATTAAATCATTCATTTAGATTTATTTTCTTAGTTATATCCGAATATATATCAATTGATAATATAGATATTAGTTATTTAATGCTACATTATCAAAGGTTTTGGATACTTTTTCTTCTTTAAAAAAAATAAAATTTTCCCTCATCCATATTCTCCTTGGTATAATTCTACATTATCTAATTTGAAAAGAAATTTAAGAAAACTGAAGAAAAAATATCTACATGAACCGAATTCTATAAATGATCGTGAATTTAAGGATATGCGATTTATTAATAGAAAATCATTTGTATCTAATAAAACCAGTTTCTTTCAGGATAAAATATTAAATTACGGAAATTATACTAAAAAAAGTTTTAATTTGTTAATTCTTTATACAATAAGGGTTTTCCTAAATCTTTACCAATACATACTGATATGGATCTGTGCAATATTATTTTCTGATTTTTATATTAATAAGTTATCTGATATCAGCTCCCTCATTTCCAATAAGTTATTAATATATTAATATATACATCATATGATCTAACTTTTGAGAATTATTCTTCTGATAACTATTTTCATTCTTTTTGTTCAGTTTTAAATGTTGATATATATATATATATATATATATATGTGATGATAAGTTTATTAGCACTTATTATATGTGTGGCCACCCCTCGTAGGTGCATATAACAATATAGAACGAAAACAATAATAGATAAATAAATAAACAAAACGATAAAATAATATAATTTATAAAAATAGTAATATTGTATGATTACATAATTGAATATATTACATCGATGATATGTAAGCTTTGAGGTGTGTAATAAAGGACGGGTGTGAATGGATTGATCTAATATAAGCAGGGAAAGAATTCCATAAGGATGGAACCATATAACTGAAGTCGCGTTTATCATAAACGCGATGATATTTCACGTATGAGACACGAGGGCAAATTAGGGAAATGTCAGCATTTGATCGTAAGGAAGTCAGTGGGCGTCTTAATGTTAGTAGGGAAGTCAAATAAGGAGGAGAAGTATAATATATTGCTTTATGAGCGAATGATAGAAGGTGTAGGAGGGAACGTTTTTTTGAGGGAACCAGTTGGATATGAGTTGGTAGGAGTCGGTAATGGAATGGTCAAATCGATTTATTGAGAAAATGGATCGTATAGATGCACGAATTATACGATTTAAAGGTGATAATGAAGTATTAGGGAGATGATATAGTAGTAGGAGCAGTAGTCGATACGAGAGAAGACGAGTGCGTTTATGAGGACAGTTGTAAGAGGGCGGGTTAAGTCTTTTCTTATACGACGAATTTTGAAAATAATATATATATATATATATATATATATATTGTAATTATTGATGGACAAATTATTTCGTCAACAAATTCTGTTAAAAATCTTGGTTTTATTTGTGATAGTAGCTATGTTTTATCGATCAAATCTCAAGTGTATGTCGATCTTCTTTTTTTAATTTACATAAAATAAAAACTATTAGAAATGTTTTACCTGATAAAATGTGAAGATCCTTATTGAATATACAGTCCTATATCGTATTGAGTACTGTAATTCTTAAACAACGGACTTCCTTTATATTCTATAAATTGCATACATAGAGTTTTACGGTCTTCAGTACATTTACTATTTCACATAAAATTATTTGATCACTCAATGATTACTGACGTACCGGAAAAAGTACTTCATAAAATTAGTAAAATACTTCATTACCATAAGTTCAAGCTGGCTATATATGGCAAGAGATCTTTTCAGCATTTGGCAGCTGCACTATGGAATAGTCTACCATGAGATATAAGACTTGTTACATCCATAGAACATTTCAAAAGTAAAGTCAAATATATTATTATTGACATATAATCAGAAGGAAATGTATTCAAGCCTCGTCCGGACCATTAAAATAGGTCTTAAAATAATATTTGGAAGTGATCTTATAATGTATAAATCTTATATAATGTATAAATATAAATTATCGGATTTCATTAAATCCATGAATAGTTTAATATGAGAGTGGTTTCGAATGGTCATTAGAATCATATGGTTATAAATAAAAACGTCATCTAAGTTCCTAGATGGGATGAAATGACTACACCAAATAAAATTAATAATAACTATAATAATAATATATATTAAACTGACTGTGTTGCTCAGTTGTCTAGAGTCCGTTTTTTGTAACATACCAACGTCACTTCTTTATTCATTTACATTTAAATTCAGATGTTACGTTGGTACTTCATTTTCGACGTACCCTCTCAACGTACCCTCTCAACCCTCTCAACGTTCCAATCTTACAAAGATCTAACATACCAACGTATCAACGTATCACCTAAAACGCCCGCAATCATATATTTAATGAATACAGATGGACGTAGGTACTATACAACCATATATATTAAAATATGTCTTACAATAATATTTAGAAATTATTTCATATAATTGTGTATAAATATATGATCGTCACTCGTTTAAACCCTGGAATCCTTTGTACCAGAATGAATTTAAGTTCTTGGATGGGATGAAAGAATTCCACCAAAATAAAAATAATTATAAACTATATAGAAACATATAACTTAACATACTATAATATGTATTTTAATATTAATCTTTAAAAAAATACTAAAAACATTATTAAAATATATAAATATATTATATTATATGGTTAATTATTAAACTCATTACGTACATTTGAAGGTGTACATAATATGTAATTAATTTACCTCGTAGCATGTTTATTTCGTATTCTTAAATTAGGTATTATTACTTTAGATTCAATATTTGAAAATTGATCATTATTGCCTAAATTATAATCCAATTCTTTTATATTCAAACTATTTGTAGTATTATCTTGATTAATACTAGTATGATAATTATATTTCATATAATTAGAATCATCCATATTTTATTAAGAAATATGAATAGACGATATAATGTAGGAATTTATAGTATATATATTTAATATATGTATTATTTAATATTTAAATAAATCAAAATAACAAATATTATTATAAAAATATAAAATCTAGTTAAATTTAAAATTTAAAAATTTCTATAAATAAAAATTATTAAACTGATATAATTTACCGATAACCTAAGAAATAATAACCCACGCATTCAGTATTAACAAATAAATGTTATCACAACATCAAAAACTTCCATATATATTCATCTATATCTAATGTACTTCATAACGGTTAACAATACTTAAAATTCATAAAAATAACACTTCATCCACATTGTTTACACTACATATAGATATCATTAATGTATGTATTCAATTTATGAAATGATGTAATTAAACTAAATTCAAATTATCTTTTAAAATAATTAATTTAATATTGAAACTAAAATAAATATATATAATTAAACAGACTACATATTATATTTTAATTAATATTTAAATTAACGTGTTTACTTAGTAAGAATATTGATCGCATATTTATCAGATTGTGTCTGATTTGTGCAAATATAACGGAATACACGACATTTAAATAAAGGAGGAATAAATGAGGTTACATATTGAATACATTTCTCATATCATTATTCGCTGAGCCCAGTAATAACAGAAATAATATTACACTATGGATGGTTATATAATTATTTAAATATATGTATTACTGATTTATATGGTGTAAAATGAATATAAAAACATACACATTTATAATTACGTTTTTGAATTAAAGATTTAGAAAGAAAATAATTTTAAAATATTAATATTTAAACTATATTGAAATAATATATTTTATCATTGGTCTACTATATGCCTTTTATTAAAAAATTACCCATACTAATGTATTCTCATGATATCCGTACGAACCACATAGGTTACCTGGGTGTATGGACTGATTGCTAATGATTATATGTCAATACATCTGATTGGTTGAGATAAAAATGATATAGAGTACGTATAGGTGGTGATCGCACCTGGAAGATAACTCACCATCATCAAGGGTAGAGCTCGCATGATAGGTCTTAGATATACATATATAGTTTATATTGTTGTAGAACTATACATAAATGAGTACATGTATTTAATATGATGATCTACTAAAAATCTAACTACTAATTTATTATGTAATCTATATACTATTTAATAATATGAAGGACTTAATAATAATCTATAATAAAATACTATTCTTGTATACAATTACATATTACCAATAAAAGTACGAGGAGGCTAAGTTTAATGGAAACCTAACCATATTATCAATCACTATCGTTAATTATTAATAAATTATTTTTTATTAATATATTTCTTCCCTTTAAATCATTTTTATTATATCTATTTTTTTTAAATAGTTTATCGCTAATACTTTTACCATAAAATGATAAATACATAAGTATATATATAGAACGACTAGATAAGCATCGCTCTTCTTCGTTTACCATGGTCATGCCTAAATTATGATATTATATATATATATATATATATATATATATATATATAGATTAATGTACCTTTAATCATATATTTATATATATGTATTCAAGATTGTTATTAAGAAATATTAATTTATCGGTTCTTTCTTCCGTTAGCTTATTTATTATATAATTAATGATCCTCGAATCTGAACTAAATAATCGTTTAGAAGGAAAATATGTCCCTGGCATCATTTAATATATTTTTCTATCATTGAAATGGATGGATGTAAATTGGAATACAAGTTCCACCATTCTATATAACACATTTCAAAATATATTGTGAGAATTGATAAACATAAAATAATTGTATTATCAATCTACAATCAAAATATATTAATTACACCATATTGAATTATTGATAGTAATAATTCTAAATTCAATACCTATATATTGTATTTTTATTCATTGGATTACATTTAAATCCATATAACTTGTATATATTTATGAGACTTTTTCAAATATATATATTAAAATCTAATATATTTAATAAATTACATATATAAATATTATATATTTTAGAATATTAATAATAATATTAAAATATTTAAATTTAGTGGTACATTATTGATTCAATTTCCTTTAATGAAACTACTTATTGAATTATAATTGTCTTCATGTAAGTTTGATGATACATCTCTATTCTAAATAATATATTATATATATATATATATATATAATATGTTGCGGCATTCTTATTTCCCGAAGAAGCTAATGTTATCTTATATTTTACCTATAGTTACAAATAAAAATAAAAGGTCGAATGATTCTACTAATTATCGGACTATATGTATATCTAATATTATCTGTAAGATAATTGAAAAAGTGATACATAATAGAATATCTTCATTATTAATTACTATGGATAATCAATTTGGCTTTAAAAAAAATCTTGGTACTGAAATGTGTGTGTTTGCGCTTAAGCAATATTTAACAGATTATAATAATAATAACACTAATATGTTCGTAGCATTTTTAGATGCTTCCAATAAATGCTTTTGATAAAATTAATCATAAAATTTTATTTCAAAGATTAAAAGATAATAATATTCCTTCATACATAATTAATTTTTTAAATTACTGGTATAGAAACCAAAGAATATATATTAAATGGTGTAATAATTCATCGGATAGCTTTCCTGTTACAAGGGGTGTTCGTCAAGGTGGAATTCTCTCACCATTGTTATTTAATTTATATACTAATCCTATGATTAAGAAATTAAATGAAATACATTCAGGTTATTGCTTAAATGGAAATATCATCAATAATCTATGTTATGCAGATGATATAGCATTATTTTCACCATCACTAGGGGGTTTGCAGTTGTTGATAAGTTGTTATAAAGAGTTTGCTAACCATAACCACATAACGTTTAATATTGATAAATCGGTTATTTTACCAATTCATTTTGATAAATCATATCATAAACCTGTGAAATTATATATAGATAATAAACTTCTAAAAGTTGTCAAATCATATAGTTATCTTGGACATTGGATTTCAGAGGACTTATCTGATGATATTGATATATATATAGTAATATTAAACAGTTATATAAACAAACCATGCAATATCATATAACTTTAATCATTGCTCTAAGGATACAAAAATTATTCTATTTAAAACATTTGTTTCTAATATATACCTTAGTAGCATATGGATACCAAATAGATATTGCATGGCTAAACTTAATATAGCTTATAATAATGCTTATCGTATTGTTATGAACTACAGACGTAGAAATAGTGCCTCTTTAATGTTTTTTAACGATTATGTTAATAATTTAACTGTTAAATTACGCAAGTCATATTATTCGCTATATAAACGAATACAATTATCGTGTAATTCACTAATTGTTCAATTATATGAATATAATATTGTGTTCCCATCGCCACTGTTTACCATATGGTATAACTCATTGTTTGAATAGTATTTTAAATTTCGTTTCTTAGATTAATTGTTTTTTTTTTTAGTTTATTCTTTTTAATTTTCGTTTATATTCTATGGACATCTGTATTTCATGTCTGATTTAAATAAATAAATAAATAAAAATAAATATATATATATATATATATATATATATTATATATATATATATTATATTTTTTAATAAAACAATTAAAATATAAAATTAAATATACTTTAAAATAATATTCATATTATATTAATATTATTAAATATTTATTAATTGTAATTATAATATTAATTAATTCATATCATAGCTTAGAACTTAATAGTCAACTATAATATAATAATATATTTAATATGAAACAATTAATATTACATATTTTATTATCAGGAATGAATTTATATTTTTATTAAAATGATCAACATTCTTAAACCTTGTATACAATAAATCATCCTCAAATAGTAACTTATTTTCACGAATATCATTATATCTGAATAAAAACAAATAATTATGTTCATTTAATAGATATAATTATATGAAATATATTCATAAATATTATTATAATAGATATGATTTTAATTATTTAATATCGTTTCTTCAGCAATATTTTCCGTAGAGAATATTCGCCATTATAACTGGTTCTAATTTCTTTAATAGCATAAATCGTAATCGTATGATAAATTATTTGGTAGATCCTTAATATTTATATAATACCTATAATTGAATATATAATGAATATGCTATTATTTATATATCATTTTAATTATTTATTTATAAAATATATTTAAAATAACCGAGTTTTAAAGAATATTATTAAGTGAAGAGCATATTTTGCTGATATATAATCTAATCTACGGATTACTAAATGTATTAGCCGAGAACATTACTTCTTTCGCATCTATGTTATGCGCTTGACTATATTTTGTAATATTTATCAATTTATCATTAATTTCAAATATATAATAAGATATATATTTAGATTCTATTAATTTATAGCATTCCTCTAAACAATCTCTTATAATATGTTTGATTAATGAATGATTTAAATTAAAAGATTATTAATAACTAACAATTTAAAAGAGTTAAAAAAAGAAAAGATGACCATGTAAATAAAATAATAAACAATACAGATAAGGTGTACATGATTAGATATAATTATTAAAAAGCATGTTTTTAATATGCATTGTAAAAGTATACAAATTAGTTAAATATGGTTGTGGTTCGCACGTCGTGCGCCGCGTGTTTAGCATATGCCCGCGAATTCCTGATCGGTGTCATGCATGACTGCCTCTCGTGCTAGCCACATTGCTATATATAGCGGACTGTCGCTATATATATATATTCACGTCTAACTTGAAATGAATCGGCGGCCGATGAGTGTATTCTATTATTTAATAATTAAAATACTTTTAATATAAAAATGTATTCTAATAGAATCTATAGAATTTCTTTATATATATATATATTTTGTAATGGAATTATTATAATTATTATATGTTTATATTTATTAAAAAATTAATAAATTAACTTTCTAAATTACCTATATTTTATAATAGTTATCATGAAGATTACTTTTTATGCTTATTATGGTAATGGACAAAATCTGCACATTGAAACTTCAAAATCTTTATATCGTATAATCAAAACAAATAAGTGTAGTAAGATATATTAAATATTATCTTAACATATGTATTATGATAATATGTTTCCTATTATAATTACTCCACATATTTCATATATTATATTACAAACTAATTCTACATTAATATAAATTATCAACTTTATATTACTATGTTGATAATTTATTAATACCTCATAATATACCCTATAATGCATCGTATATCATATAGATATATTATATTAGTAAAAATATATATTACTAAGACGTTGTATTAGTTATATTAAATATATAAAATATAGCAGGTGCCGATTTATAATGTGCAGATTATGCACCATAACCATTATTATAATAATTATATATGATAAAATATTAACATAAACAAGTCGGCACACTTACAAAATAAAAGTCATATGTATAATAAGTTTGTAATTTGAAAACTTTCCATGATTAAATATCGGATAAATATTTATATTTGGGAAAAATGTGATAATAATTTATGATGACTTGCGTTTTAATTACAATCTAATTATATATGTTTAAATCTACAATCTTATCGTTTAAAATCTACTAACTTTTCATTTCAAACATGCACACTTTCTTCAGTTACCGATAAAATATGATATATATATGATATATATACAATTTAATATTATATAACATTTTAATTAGAAAGGTAATAAAGAGTTTAGAACTTAGTATCCAAATGTTTTCATTATTCTAGGAATGTGTCAAGTGAATCTAAACGTTTACAAATAAAGCTTACACATATATTTACAGGATCTATATATATATATATATATATATATATATTTAATACTTTTATATATTAATACTACATCATTAAATTAATGCCACTTAAGAATAACATGATCATCAGGTACACCGACGAACTAATTTGATGGAAGCCAAAGAACGGCATATAAAATAGAGACAGACAACCCAATACATTCATAGAAATATCTAAGAACGACTGCGATTGTGAAGAATAGACGAATTAAGAATAATGATGTTGGACAGAGCTGAATGGAAAGCAATTGCAATATCTGGTCGAGTGATAACTCGACTAAAGTAAAGTAAGTAATAATAACAGATGAATTATTCTCTACGATATATGCATCACTAAATGATTCAGTCTTAATTTGTATTAAATATATACCATATTTGATGCATGTACATAAGTATAATAGCTATATTTTCAAACTAATATGTGCATTCGATGTCTACCTCAATTTGTAGAAGCATTTCGCATATCGTTATAAAGTCATTCAGTTACCGAATTAAATATTATTTAATACATATATACTAAACATGTAAATATATTAATTACATATTTTATATCGTGCGACTAAAAATTATATTTTATTATGTGAAAATATCTTGGCAAAATTAATAAAAGTTGTCATATAACAGTATAATATATATATCCCTACCTATATCAACCTATAGTATACCAATACCACTAGTTACCACTATCAATGACAACTAACATTCCTATATCCCTCCCTATATCTTCCTAGAGTATACCGTATGAAATGTTATCTTGATAACCCCAAAACATTGAAAAATACGGCAAAGTAAGGCCCAATAAAACATTCATATTAAAAATATATAATGTGTACATATAATATAAGTAGGTTGTATTTACATTTATTATTAATTTATCCAATATGTGTTTAATGGTTTAAAGTGATATTGTATAGTAATTAACTTATATTAACAATTTAAGGATGCGTTTTTTTGTAATATACCAACGTCTCATCGCTATACATGTAAACTCAGATAGTACGTTGGTTCTAATTTTCGTCATCACATCCTAACGTATTAATATACTATAGTACCAATGTACCATCCATCAATATTTTGAAGGTTTATTCATGTATAATCTTAACTAGTTTGTATTGTATTAATTTAATTGAGCATAACCAAGGTTCGTGTATATGATAATCCCAAGTGAGCATTTAAAATATTAAAAAATAATATTTTATATTATAAATGTACAACTCAAGTGTAAAAATCTCACAACACTAGAAGTTTAAATAATTTCTCTATTTTCAATTTCAATAAGAACTGTGTAGACGAACTGTAATATATATTGGACCAATTTCCTCGAATAATCTTGATAACATTTTAAAAAATATTTCAAATTATAAATTATTTAGGAAACACTTGTATACAAACTTGTTATCTCCTACTTAATATCTATGTTTTATTTATTTTTAATGTAATTTTTTATCTCAAATATTCTCTAGTATGGTGTTTAATAATCAGATCCATTATTTTAATATACTGACTATTATGTAAAAATTAAAAAAAAATAAGTTAATACCATTTCGTTTTTAATTTTACATTCTTTTATTTTACTGTCATTAATAATATTATTTTACTGAACTTTTATATTTTAATTTCTTTTATGTTTTCTTTCTATTTACTTATTGACGTTTATGTAAAAATAAAAAATAAATTAAATACCATTTGGTATTTTTAACATTTTTTATTTTCCTCTATTTTATATTCCTTCTTGACTAATAATATTATTTGAATTTATTGTTAATAATAGAAACATATTTTATTGAATATTTTTATTTTATATTTAAAATTATTTGATTAATTTAATTTTAAAATCATGTGATATAGTTAATATAACATTAATAAAAAATGCTTATATTGATTATACTGATAAAGCTAACACTAATCTCTTACGTAATTTGTTTAAAGTATGTATACATAGTTGCATCGGTACATCAATTTCCTGTGGCTATTGCTCAACTGACTTTCAGTTTGAATGTATACGATCGTATGGAGTTACGTCGATAGTATGGAATGGAACTAACCCATCGAAATATGGCTTGTCGTTATTTAATTAATCTTATATTAAATGTGTATGCAAGAATTGCAAGCATTTATGTAACAATTCTGTCATTAATGATAATAATTCAGCTAGTGTTAACTCAAAGATTATTGTTGAGCTTAATTATCTTAAAAGTCAATTTAACTTACTTAGTGATAAGATATCTGAGCTCACCACTAATCTCCCAAGTGTTGATTTACTATATAATGCTATATCATCCCTCCCAGATACCATTATTAAATCTACTGATAAATCCTTTTCTGATATTGTTAAATCTAGTCTACCAAAATCATCTTCATCATCCATGCCACATGTATCTTCTCCATCATCCTTGATAAACGAATCATCCAATTTTACCTCATTCATTGTCATTGAACATATAAAACCCGTTAATACAAATATTTCATACATTAAATCATTATTTAACTATCTAAATATTGATCCTAATTATATTAATAATTTCTCTTTTCGTTCGCATTTTGCAAATATTACCCTTTTCTCGCCTTATATATCAGACTCACTGATTAATTCAAATAGTAAGCTTCTCTCGTCTAACTATGAATAACTCTACATTCGCCACAGATCTTAGATGTGTTTTTAATAAATCATCTAGCACTTAACAACTTCATCCTATTATTCAATCTAGTAAATCATCTACTAGTCGCATTGACTGGAAATACAAGCCATTTATACCATACGATAAATTTATTTCCATCTGGAGTAAATCTTTTGATGAATATTGTAAGGGGTTACAGAGTAATATTAGTGACAATAGTGATAATAATAGTGATAATAGTGACAATAGTGACAATAGTGACCATTTATGACTATCGAATCTTAAGGTTAATGATAATAATAATAACATAAATATTTATTGTACTTTATTCAATGCTATCCATCAGAAATAAAAGTGATTTTATTAACCAATTTATTATTGACTATAAATATGATATTGTCGCTATAACTGAAACATGGCTTACAGATAATGACTCAACTATTCCTGCTTTTGTTGTTTCTAATAGCTATAATATGATCAGCCACAATAGAGGAACTTCTCGGGGTGGTTGTATTACAATAATTTATAATTCTCGTTTTAATATTAAAAATAATATCCTACCTAACTTTACATATTGTGATGCTATCTCATATCGTCTTCTAAACACATCTAGTTTTATTTACATTATTCTCATATATCGTCCTCCATCTTCATCTTTTGTTACTTTTTTATCTGAAATTTCAATTCTTTTTGATTCAATCTCAATCAGCAATTGTATCATTCTTGGTGATATTAATATTCAATTAAATAAAACATCTTATCAATCTAATTTGTTTAATGACCTATTATTTAGTAATTGTATGCATCATCATATTAATTTTCCCACTCACACTAGTGGTAATACTATCGATGTAATTATCTTCCCTTCTGATTCTTCTTTAATCTCTAGTACTAATCAAAGTCTACTTATATCTGACCATTTTGCCATTAATTTCACTTTATATTTCCCGGTTCCCTTGGATCAATATTTTATCAGATATTATAGAAATATATCTAGCATTAATATTAATGAATTCATGAAATCTACTTTTATTCAGCTAAATTATCTCAAATCACACTCACTATATATCGAACCTTCATTCGATGATCTCAATACTTCACTCAAGTTATCCCTTGACTTCCATTCCCCTCTTAACATTTCTAAAACAAGAAAGATATTTCATCAGTCATGGTTTGGCTCTGAATTATCAACTCTTAAAAGGAAATTACGATCATACCAATTGAAGTTTTCTCGATCTAAATCACTGAATGATGTACAGTCCTTTTAAAATGTATCTTAACATTTATCGTAGGAAATTATCTAATGTAAAATCTTTATTTTTTATTAATAAATTTCGTGATTTTGGAATCAACTCTAAACAGTATTTTAAACTAGCCTTTTCTCTAATTGGCAAGAATAAAATTAAAAAACTTCCAGATTTACTTGAAAATGTACTATACTCATAATTTTCTAGTTTTTTCATACAAAAAACAAAAAGTATCATAAATAATCTACCTCCTATGAGTAATAATTGCCAACCATCTTTATGTAAACATTTTTCATTATTTCACTGATACTGATTTTCGCTTCCTAATCCTCTTGAAATCCAAACATTAATTATGTCTATTAAATCGCCATACCCTCTAAATCCTATTCCTCTTACATTACTACGTTCTTCTATTTCATACTTGATAATTCCTATTACTAATATATTTCGCTCATCGCTTATCTTCTCAGTTGTTCCTCCAAGTATGAAACAAGCATATATTACTCCAATTATTAAGAAGTCTAGTCTTGATTCCTCCATTCTATCTAATTATCGTCCAGTTTCTCAACTATCATCCCTTTCTAAATTCTTGAGCGCATTGTAAGTAAACAATTAGTTCATTATATAACTTCTAATTCGATAGCTGATCCTTTACAAAGTGCTTATCTTCCTAATCGTGGAACGAAAACAGCGCTTAATTTGATTTTTAATGATATAATACTGTCGCTTGACAACAAAATGCCATGCTACTTATTATTACTTGATCTATCTAGTGCTTTTGACACTCTGGATCATACAATTTTATCATGTCGGCTTAAAGAGATAGGTATTCATGGACAGGTGCACAATTGGTGATTTAAATATTAAAATTCAAAGGAGAGCTGTTCGAGTTTTATATTAAATTAAGAATAATAGAAATACTAATACAGGTAGTAACTATATATCTATATCAAATATTATATTAACCCTTGGTTGGCTCATATATCGTGATCTTTGTAAACTCAAATTGTTATGTTTAGCTCATAAAGCAATCTACACGGGTGAATTATTATCAATTGCTATCAGTAACAGACCAAGACGGGATTGCCATGCAATGAAATTTATTATGCCTAATACAAATTCATGTTTTGGTTACTCTGCTTTTTCTGTTGCGGTACCAACTCTATGTAATTTACTTCCGAATATTATTCGTACGACAAATTCTCGATCTCAATTCAAAAGTAGACTATTTATACATTATTTAGTGAAATGAATATGTATTTTGCGATTATTTTTATCTTCGTTTATATGTTATATTTTTATATTATTATTATAATTATTGTTATGACGTCGAAAATGATTTTCATTTATGAAGTCTTTAAACAAATAAATAAATATATATACTAGACGCATTTATTATTCCTAAATGTAGATTAAATATTAGTATATATGCAGTACATTTTGCTAGTATTAAACTATGGAATAAGCTCAAAACAAAGCTGAAATTAATACACAAAATATCAAGTTATTCATTACAAAGTTAAAAATGTCTTATATGATAATTATTAATTTTACTTTTATTATCAATATTCTACACATTACATATTCTCCCTGGTTAATCTTGATGAAGAATAATGGAATACCACTTATGCAGCTCTAGATGGATTTTCAAAGCTGTAATGAGAAAATATTTGCAATATTCTATTATTATTTTATTATTATTATATAATCTGTTTATTTAACTAGGTTTATTTTAAAAAACCCCAAAGAGATAATGCAATAATTAATATACAAAATGAAACATAAATCAATATAAAATTATAAATTTATGTTAAAATAAAGTTGTCTGTAAAAAGAGATTTTTTTATTTTATTTTTAAAAGATGAAACAGATAAATATTATATTATATTATTATTTAATGAATTAAATATATTAACTGATCTATTAATAATTATATATTTAATTATATTATCATAATTATGTATTACATTTAATTTGTTACAATTATGTCTAGATAATAAAAAAATCTTCGTTCGTGGTTTAAAATATAAAAGAGTTTTGGATTTGCTTAAAATATACTGATAATTATTAATTGCGAATACAAATAAATGAAATGTGTTCATATATATATTGTTTTAAATTTTAAACATCGTAGGATCTTCTGGTATATATATATATATATATATATATATATATATTTAGAACTTTAATATGTTACATTTATTTAGTTACAATTTTCTTAAATATTTTGTAATCCGTTTCGATTTTAAAAGTTTCTATAGTTACTTGGTTTTAAATCATTTATAATATTTGTTTATATATTTTTTTAAATAATTTATAATTAAATTTAACAATGACAACAATTTCATATTATATTAAATTAGTATATTTATATTCGTATATGTGTAACACAATAAAAGTTACTAATTTCACAACTTCTACGTTAGTTATAAATATATATATATATATATATATATATATATATATATATATATATATATATATATATATATATATATATATATATATATATATATATATATATATATATGTCGCTTCTGCCAATTACTATGAAGACGTAATACCATACGTGTGTCTATAGATCAAAATACAAATTTGTTGCTGTAAACCAAACTTTATTCCATCACAAATTAATCATGTAATAATAATAATAATAATGATAGTGTTAACAATACTACAATAATAGTCTATTAACCGTGTATATGGTTTCGTCTATATACGATATTCGATATTCGTAATTAATACAAGTAATGCACTATATAACTCGAGTACAAATGATACGAAAATAAATATAATAAATATTTAGTGATTTGCGTTCGACTTTAGTGCTGGCGATAGCGGCTGTGTGTTTATAGATCTAGTGATAGTGACGTAACTATATAACCTACTTTATCGGGCTACGAAATCGTGCAAATTGATTACAACCTATCACTGATAACACTAAAACATCCACCCCTACTCCAAAAAAAGTTCACCTTTCTCAGATTCCTTCGATTCTCCACCTTTTTTACTTCTTCTCTCCTTATAATATATGCCGATATATCTCTGACTTTTTCTTCTACGGTCCAACTGACATCACTAGTACCTCCCATCCGATTTCCCATCCGATTCCATCGTTATTTCTGTCGAGTAACTGGTTTTCTCCTAGTAATTTGAGTACCGGCCTGTTAATTTCACCCATTTTTTTCCTAGTTTGCTAAACCTAATCGCTTTCTACGTTTCTCCTACCTAACCCCATCTGCGTATCTACCACTACCATTCTCTAACATCATACTCTGGCCCTGAGCTGAGTTATCTCATCCATTGCTTCTAACTTCTTATTACCCATTTATCCTATTCTAAAGCAAGTCCCATTATCAAAATGTATAGCTTCGAATTATCGCGCACGCTGTCTTATATCCTGAAATGTTGTATGTTCGACACATTCAAATAATATATACCTTCTTAAGCCCATATCTTTTACGTTAGATTTAAATACGTGGATTATTATAGCTTATCATCCGTCTACTTTCCCTTTTAGATATAACCCCAATTTTAATATTCCATCAGCAAAATATAGCATCGTTTCCCCTTCCCTCTGCTTTCTATCCATTTATTCTTTTAATAGTATAACCTTTGCTTCCGATATCTTCAGATATATTTTAATATGTCTTAATAAGTATTTAAATCTATCAACATGTATTACTGCTTAAAGTATTACTATTTAAATATGCTATTATTGTTTGCTGATAAAATATATCTTATATTGGAGATTATTAAATCAGAATTAAATCAGGCTTTAATACTTAATTATTAAAACAGTGGAAAAATGTTTTAAAAACGATTAAATCAGTTGGATTAAAGCATATTTTATTATATATAGTTATTATATATATTAGTTATTATATATATTATATATTTCTAGCATACTATTTAGTGCTGACCAGGCTTTGGCAATTCTTATTTGAATATCCTTTTCTGTTGACACGATACAGCTCCCAAGATAGTTGATATTTTCCACTTTTGCAATAATTTTACCATTTATGCTGTTTATTGTGATATCTTCGGAGTCAGAATTTTGATTTAATTTCATGTATTGAGTTTTTTCAGTGTTTATACTTAGTCCGATTTCATTTGATGTTACTTCTATTTGATATAGCAGAGTATTTGAACTTTTCATATAATTTGTTGTGATTGCTATATCGTCAGCATAATCAATACCAGTAATGTGTATGGCCGGATAACGTCTACTTCGTCGTTCAGTTAGTGTGAAATCTAATTCTGCGTTGATATCTACAGAAGTCTTAAGAATATAGTCGAGACATAATATAAACAAGAAGGGAGCAAGAGTATCTCCTTGCAGTACCCCAGTGGTAATCTCGAAAAAGGTAGTATCACCATTGGAGATCTAACCATAGAACGAGTATTTCTATACAGCATCATTATAGCTTCTATAGTTTCTGTTGAAATTCCATATATTTGCAAGATTTGCTCCATCTTATACGAATTGTTAAAATTTGTCCTGATCTAGATCTTTTTTTCCTGAAACCATTTTGATTATTCCGTAGAATATGATCTATTTCTGGTCTAATTCGGTTTAAGATCATTAGGTTTAATATTTTGGCCGCAATTGATGTGAGTGTTATTCCCCTATAGTTTTTTGTTAGAGATAGATTTCTTTTTTTAGGGAAATGAAGTATACACCCTTCTCTCCATCTTTCTATAGTTTCTTGTGAATATACACTATTGCAGGATTCTAGTAAGAAATTTTGAAAGTATTCTAGTTTCCATACTTCTGCTGGTATATCATCTAGCCCTACCGCTTTTCCGTTTTGAATACATGTTATAGCTTTAGTTAGTTCATAAGCGGTGAATAAATTATATACATTTAGTTATAATGTATAATATGCCATATATGTATATATTTGTAATATAAATAATAAAATAACCTGTAATTGTATTATAATTTATAAATGAAAGAAATAATCCTCATAAAGTCTCGAAAAAATGTATAATGTTTGAAAACTCACTAAATTAATTTTTAAAAGTGTTAATATAATATTTAAAAATATTGTTTATATATATTTAAGAGTATTATAGTTGTTCATTAACATTATATAACATTGAATTAACATTGAATAACATTATTATCGATCTAAATTATATAATAATATCTTATATAATTGATTTTGAAATAATAATTCACCTACAACTTTTAAAATTGAAGTTTTCGAAATCAAAATAGTGATAATTCTATTTGCTGGGATAACATAGATATTTATTTGTTATATATTCTTTCTTTATTTTTTAAATTACTAATTGATTCAAATTAATTAATTTATATATTTAATTTCTTTATAAATTCAAATATAATATATTGTATACAATACATTGTATAGTATATTATTAATACATATATGTATAATAATAGTATACATATTAATATCTATGATTTTTCTAAGGATATTTCGCAAAATATTTTTTAATATTATACTATCATAATAATATATATTATAGGCCTATATTTAATATTTTAAGTTACTCTATAACAGCCTGATTTATATAGGGAAAGTCTAAGATTTGATAACCCAGCAAACAGTAATAACCTCATAATATCATATCTAATAGTCTCATTATTGTGCTATTATGTAGCTATTAATTTGTCATGCTATTATGCTGATGTTATGTTACCATTAAGAGTATATTATTCTTTTATTATGCTACATAATAGCAGCATAATAGCACAATGTAAACATTTGAGGCTATTAGATATGCTATTATATTGTTATTATGAGGCTATTACTGTTTGCTGGGAAGTAATATATATAAACATACAAATAAATAACTACCGATTGTATATATATTATTATTATTTAATGTATTTAAATTATAGTAGGTATATATAATGTTATATAAATTATAAAATAATATAACATACTTTAAATATATTTAAGATAGAACAACAATATATTATTATTTTATGTATATTATAGTATTACGTTAGTATTACCATGGGTCCCTGGTATTACTAACTTATAATCTAGTATTATCAACTCCTTTCGGGCTTTTGTATTTTTATACGTAGGCAAATACATTTTATTGTTTACCATTTCTATGTATATAGCATATGTATGTATATACAATACTTTAGTAACGTATATGATATCAGGTTATAAATTATTCAAATTGTCGTTATTCTAATAACATATATATAAGTATAACATATTTGTTTACAATATTTTATCATATATATATATATATAGTATTTATAAATTACATTATATAGTACATTATACATATTATATGTTGCAGGCTAGTATATATATAGTTTATAGAATATATATGTAGATATATATATATATATATATATATATATTTAAATTTAAGTATATATTATATATATATAAATTAATGAATAATTATAGTTATAGATTAACTATATAATATGTATTATTACAGATTATTTAATGTGGATATGGATGTATCGAGGTATAATATATTAAATATAACAAATATTAAAACTTTGTGGATCAAAAATAATAGTAATTTGATTTATCCTTGGTTGTTATTTTATTTTGATAAAGTTTACAAAATCAAGAATATATATTTAAAATTACAAGGTTTTTATTTACATATATAAATATATATAATCATACCAAATTTTGTAGACATTTCTTGAAGAATATTAACAATTTGGTAGACATGATTATTTGGTGGACATAGGGTAATAATTTATCAGTTTTTGTATAAATTTGATTTATAATAAAATTATATCATTTATATATATGAACTATATTTATATATTATTTATCAATTATATTAAAATCTAGAAAATAAATAAGTTTTGAATAATTATTAAAGTAACACTATATATATTAGATCAATAAATATACTATTTAGTATACATACCATTTTTAATGAAATATATAGTATTATTGGATATATGATTATAGGGTGTTGATATATTTACAATTTATATTACTCATGGATAATATATATTACATACAAAAATAAAATTTTACATTCATAATAAATATATATATTTAATTAATTAATTAATTAATTTATATATTTAAAAATAATTGCACGAGCGCGTAATTTTTTCTTATTATTAAATATAGAACATTACAATTGAAAATAGTAATGTTAGATCGATTTCATTATGCAATATGTACATAAATATTCAATCTTAATATTTTCCACAACATTATAAATTATAAATAATATATATTTGGTAGACATTATTTTTATATGATTTTATTATTGATTATTTTGAAAAAATTAATTAAAATATAAATGTCCAGCTTCATAGATATCTTTTAAAAATGGTCCTCCAAATGATCATATTTTGCATAGTCTGCCAATTGGTTATAATATTAATATATATATATATATATGTAATGAATTCGAATCGAGACAGTTGTTTAATATATCACTATATTCAGTAAGTTATAGGAGCCATGCTACATGTGTTATCAATTAATTTCGATATAACACATCTATTCGACGCAAACGCGCAAACTATAAGAATCGGTCTCACTTTGTAAACATCGGGATCGCCACGCCCACGACATATTAAGGGGCGTGACTATATAATGACGTTAATAATACTGAGTCGTATCTGTAGAATCCAGAATCAGGTAGTCTCGGTGGAATTTTCGGCTGTTGTCGTCGTCGTTGTATACAAGTAAATTCCTGTACAGGGTAAATATAGTGATATACACGGTATGGGTAACAGGGTAAATATATTGAAATAAACACTAACAGCTAAAGGATAATTATCGTGATATATACGTTAAGAGCAACAGGGTTATTATCATTATCCAAAGGGTAACATGTACAGAGTAATTATAGTGATATACACGGTAAGGGATACAGGTTAATTATAGTAATATATACTTTAAGAGACACATGTTAATTATAATGATATAAAGGGTTACATATATCGGGTAATTATAGTAATATACAGGGTACTTGTAGTAATATAAATAATAAGAGATAACTCGAGAATATCACATGCGCCATACTTAATTATAATATTGTATGTTATATAACATTCATACTCACAATTATTCTGCATACGCGTTACGCGAGCTGCCTAAAGATAGAATATTCGATACGCATATACTCTATATAATATATATATATATATATATATATATATATATATATATATTATTATTAACTGCCTGTGTGGCTCAGTGGCTAAGGCTTCAGGGGCCAGTTGCTCCGATAAAATAAAATTGGCCTACGCTTATCCTACGCTTATTTTACCATATTGAGTTGTTCGGATGAAAAATAAATAGCGTAGGCGCGCGTCATTAAGGCGAACAAATTCGCCTTAGCGCTTGCTAGCGATCGGTTGTTCGGATGATATTACGATAAAAATACTACGCTAAGATCATCGAGTTGTTCCGACATCAAAATTAAATACGCAGAGTTGATTTTGACCCATTTCTTAAGGATAACTAAAAGCTGTCGTTAGCTAAATAATAAATAATATTAAATAAAATTTATTTATTATTTCCTAGTGTATTCCATATTTATATCACATATTTAGGGTATTTCAGTATTTATTATTTGTTTATCTATTTAATAATACTTTATATCCGTTCTATATTCCTTTTGTATTACTTTATACTTCATACATTATTATTATCACCTATTTATACCTATTTTACTAACACTATGGACATTATATTCGACATCGATAGATTTAATTTTTTCGCTGAACATCTTACAAGGGAGTACCGTGAAAGAAACAATCCAATGGAGTTATATGAGTTAGTAATAATACATAAACATACGTTTATTATATTAATAATAGGTTATTATTATTATTATAATTATACATATTGCTTTTGTAAAAATGTCAAAAAATATATGATGATGTTGTTTATAAATATAGATACAAATTATCTAAATTAATATGTAATATATTAATTCATTATGCATATTAATTAGCTAGTTTAAAAACTATTATTATTCGTATGTTAATGCATCTAAATTTCAAATTTATTATAAATATTGGGAATTTAACGACAGGCGCAAAATTATCTATAGATATATTAATTCATTATGCATATTAATTAGCTAGTTTAAAAACTATTATTATTCGTATCATACGAACATATGACGTATGTTAATGCATCTAAATTTCAAATTTATTATGAATATTGGGAATCTAACGACAGGCGCAAAATTATCTATAGATATATTTATTGAGGAGGTTGGAGGCGCGCGCGATTTGAAATGTTGAGCAATCATTGATTAAATAACCAAATGATTAGAAAATGATTAAATAACCTAACTATGATTATTCGTATCATACGAACATACGACGTATGTTAATGCATCTAAATTTCAAATTTATTATAAATATTGGGAATCTAACGACAGGCGCAAAATTATCTATAGATATATTTATTGAGGAGGTTGGAGGCGCGCGCGATTTGAAATGTTGAGCAATCATTGATTAAATAACCTAATGATTAGAAAATGATTAAATAACCTAACTATGATTACAGAATGCTCATGAGATACTATTATTATAATAAATTCAACAATTCTTTGAATTTTATATTAAAATAATTTCATTATAATAAAGTTTAATTTTAACTACTTTAACTGCTGTATACAGACTAACGGAAATTTTACTTTAGAAACAAATTAATTTTAATTCTGAAAATCTATCATATAGTTACGTCTAAACTAGTATACGTTAATTTAAATTATTAATTATCAATAGTAGATATATTCTTGTATTTATGTATTAAAATATATAATTTAACACATAGTTACGTCTAAGCTAGTATAAGTTAACTTAAATTATTAATTATCAATAGTAGATTATATTCTTGTATTTATGTATTAAAATATATATTTTAACACATATATAATATGATATTAGTAACTGTTAAAATAAATATAAATATGGATGAATATTATTCATCGAATATATAAATTATATGATTAATATAATAATTATTATAATATCATATCATATTAAACATGGTTAACAATGTAATAGTATAATATAATGAACTATATAAATAATACGTTACCAGTAACCTCGTGCGAAGTAATCGCATATGAGGTAATTTCGTACGACTTATTTAGTAATCTCGTATGACTTATTAAATTAAATTTATTTCATTATTATACAGTTCTTATACGAATATATATAATACTATATATTATATCAATATTTAATAATGTATTGTATATATTCGTATAATAACTCTATAATTATAAATATATTAAATTTAATAAGTCTTACGAAATTACCTCGTACGCGATTACTGGCTACCAAATAATATATACGATCAGCATTAGTTAATATCGAAATAATAGTCATTTAATACATATATAAGTTTAAATACAATTTCTGTTAGTCCGTTGCAACCCTTTAACTAATCTATTCAATATATATAGTTAGATTAATATTCACTTTTATTACCAATTAATTTATTGTATAAAGTGACATAAAATAATATTTCTAATATCAAAAATAAACTATACACAAGTAAAACTAGATATCAAATAATTATAAAAATAAATATGATTAATAGTTTATGCAGTGGCATTTTGTGAGTGCGTAGTTTCTGCGCCCACCTTTAGTTTATTTAAGAATGTAACATAATCTAATAAACATGTATATATGTGTGTAAGTGTATATGTATATATGTATCACACACATAGACATATACTGTATGTATAAGCGATAGAAGTGTAACGCGTAAAATATTACTGACTAACAGCAAAGATTTTCCGAAGGAAAGATATAACACTTACGCGAAATCGTGTAATTCGAATTTGTATACAAAATACCCTGGTGCCACCTATAGCGGGTTACTTTTAGGAACTATGCGTTGTTTATAATGTAAATTCGTATTTAACTATACACTTTTAAAATGTTAAATAATATGCTTTAAATTAATATTTATATGATGATAACTAAGTGTTCATTACTAATATATAACAAACAAATATGATATGTATGTTTTAAATGCTATAAGTATATATTTAGTGAGTAAAAGCTAATTTATATTGCATGTAATTTAATAGAGCAATAAAAACATTGTTGTATGCAAACAGAGCCGAACCTAAATCTATTTCAGTGATTTCGATACTACTGCTAGCAGCGGTTAGGGCTATTACTAAATTACGTTGCATGCATAGGGAGTGTTATATCTTTGCTTCGCAAAATCTTTGCTAACAGGAAGGACTAATAATGTATATATTTATATATATATATATATATATATATAATATACCATTAGTGATGATTAGTTTTTAAATTAATAGTAAATATGTTAAACTTATTACAGTGATGAAGAAATATATGAAAGATATCGTTTTGACAAAGAAACTATTCGTGAAATTCTTGAGATGATAAAGGAACAAATAACTGGAGATGAAAGGGCATCTCACAATTCAACAACGATATGTCCTATGAAAAAAGTACTTATAGATCTCTACTACTATGCCAATGGTAGTTTCCTACTAGTCGTCGGAGACTCCATTGGCATACATAAGTCGACAACATGTCGGATAATACACCAGATATCTGACGCTATATGACCACATTTTGATGAATGGGTGTATCTAAATAGAGTAACGGAACACGTCGCCCAGCAAAAAGTGGCATTCAAAGATATTGCGGGCTTTCCGAATGTGGTCGGTGTGATTGACTGCACGCATATTAGGATACAAGGTTAATTTTCGTTGACCATATACCATTACTTATTAATAGCGTATTAATTCTTCCATTTAATTTGTAATATTTCTAAATTAAATCAATTAAATACACTATAATACATTTAATTATTCATATTGATAATATGACCAATATCAATAAATTTATAATCAAAAATTATATAAAAACATTTTCTATTCCGTTTTAAACCTAATTTCCATTACCTTCTCTTCGAAATTAACATTATATTTAATTTGTATCATTAAATTTATTCACATATTTTAATATAAATTACAAAATTATAATGAATATAACAAAATGATGATTTTAATAGCTCCGGTAATTTACGAACAAATCTATGTAAATAGAAAAAATACTCATTCTATCAATGTACAACTCATGTGCGAGTCCGACATGAGAATTTCAAATGCAGTCATACAATATCCAGGTGGCGTACATGATTCAAGGTAAGCAGTATAAGTTAATATATGACAATATTATATAATTACACTAATATTTATTCAGAATTATAAGGAATTCTGATGTATGGAATGCATATGAAGAAAGGAAAAATTCGGATGTCATCCTAGGGGATAGCGGTTATCCATGTAAAAGGTGGCTACTAACCCCATTTTTACGACCATCTACTTCTGCTCAGAGGGTTTTTTTATACGTATATTATTAATCAAAATTAATTCATTCCAAAAGTTAATGATACTATATTTGAACCCTAGATAATATATAATAACCTAAGTGATACATAATTATATGTTTATTCAGTGAAAAGCGCTTATAGTATGCTTCACATATAGTAAATACCTATTATATTAATCATTTTAAATAGTATTTGTTGGTTTTAAACCTATTTACATTTAAGATTCATCCGATTTCCCTACATTTTACTATGTATATATATCAGTGTTCCATAGGTTTTTACCGCCTATGGTAATAACCGGTAATAACCTGTCCGTAAAAATAGGTTTTTACCATGGTAAAAACCTATTTTTGTCTATATAAATAAACAAAATATTACCTATATTATTAAACATAATGTTATCTATATAATTTAAAATTACATATTTTTATAGATTTTGTAGGTGATAGATAATATACAATTATAAAATCAAACAATACTACATTAAAATCACAATTAAAATTGTTCATGTTTTTTTATAAAAAATTTATAAATTGTAACTTTTTATAGATACAAATTTATAAATATATAAAGTACTGAATAGCATAATATATTTATTTTTATATTAGTAAAATGTAATATTGTAAAATATATATTAAACAATAGAAATAGAATAATATTTTCATTGAGATCTTATTTGAATGTTTTCATTGTTTGATTTTATACCATGATATTTAAATAGATATTTTATATTTATTATATCATATTTAGTAATTTCATAATAATATTAATTATTCATTTAATGCAGAGATATCAATTTGCACATGTCAAGACAAGGGCTCTAATTGAAAGGTGCAATGGGGTTTTGAAGCGTAGATTTAGTTGTCTCCATTCCGAGATAAGGTAAATTCCCTATTGAAACCTTAATATATTAGTCTAGATGGTTTATCGAGTTCATATGTAATTTACCATAACTATATATAGAATTATTTCTATACATTAATTAAACAAATTTCCTATATTGAATTAAATGTGAATTTAAATAATATATTTAAAAAGTTTTTACTTTACTGTACACTTTCTAATAGGTAGTCATATATAAACGATATAGAAATAATGTGTTAGATATTATATTTTATACAAAATTATATATAAAAGTTTATAGTAATATATATCTAGTGTTAATTTTCCATAAAATGAAGCCTTATATAATTGTATTTATTTACTCTCTATTTACATGTAAATTTATGCAATATATGACTGATAATATTTATGAATTACATTTAATATATCTTAATTTGTATATATATACATATATGTAAAAATATATTATAGAACTTT
Organism: Osedax fenrisi; assembly: GCA_964019155.1. Classification (NCBI taxonomy): domain Eukaryota; kingdom Metazoa; phylum Annelida; class Polychaeta; order Sabellida; family Siboglinidae; genus Osedax; species Osedax fenrisi. The sequence continues at coordinate 40,677,099 of OZ025244.1, forward strand.
TACATCATATCATCATTTAGGTTTAAACCTGAGCGAGCAATCAAAGTAATCGGAGCTTGCGTTATATTACACAATATTGCTGTAAGTAAGAAACTAATCCGAGAAACGATACAAATTGATGAAGATACCGAATCTAATGAAACCCTGAATACAGATTTACCGGGAAATGCATATAGAGACGCATTTGTAGATAAATATTTTAGATAAATAAAAAAGTAATTTTAATTATATTTATTTTTGTAATCCGTTAATTTTTAAATCCAAGATTAACATTTCCTTTACATATTTCTCATGTTCTCTTTCCTCTTTATCTTGGATCGCCTTCATTTCCCTATCATGTAACTCTTTTTCTCTTTTATTTCTCTCTTCGCTATACTCTTTTTCTCTTTTATTTCTCTCTTCGCTATACTCTGTCTCCTTATAAATATTATCTTTTTGTTTTTTTTATATATAAATACTTTTCCTTCACTATTTTTACTTCACATTCAATTATTTCTATCATATTTGTATTTTTATTAGTGAAGAGTCTTTTTTTAGTGGGATTTCTATTATTTATAGTATTCGATGTGTCTAGTAGTGAGGGTGTAGTTAGTGGTGTATTAAGAGTGGTGGCTAATGGTGATGGATTAAATTCTAGGATAACTATTGTATCTATTGAATGAGTGTATGTTGCAGTTTGTGGTGGTGATGTATTGTATGTGGAATGTGGTGGTGATGTATTGTATGTGGAATGTGGTGGTGATGTATTGTATGTGGAATGTGGTGTAATGTTTATGGGTCTTATAGTTTGTGGTGGGTTACTGGGGGATGGTGGTGCGTTACTGGTTGATGGTTGGGGTGTTTCCATTAGCCTCTTCGAACTCGATAGTCTACCTAGTCAATTTAATTTTAAAAATAGTTATAAATATCAAGAATTTGATCAAATATAATATTATATTCATAAATAATATTTTTACCAAATCATATTTACTATATATATATACACTATATTACACATGCTATACTAATTATGAGTATATAAAAATAAATAGACCTTCTATTCCATCCAAAAGAGCGCTACTGTCTCCGATAACCTCCATCATAGTTTCATGGTACCAGGTTCTTTTTACCGGACCACCCCCACCAGTTCCTCTCGCATGGTCTCGGTTTCTTATAGTCTATTTAATAAATAATACTTATGTTAGTTATATTTTAAGAAATAAATAATTTAATTATACCTTTAATTTATCTCATAGGTTAAATACTCTGTAAACAACATTATATATTTAATACTAACCTCAGATTTAATAGTGTCTCACATTTTTTTTTTAACTGTTCAACAGTTCGGTCATTCCCATGTTGGTTTACTTCTTCCGCTATCTTTTCCCATCTTAGTATCTTGCCAGTCTTCGTTACCTTTGAAAATAAAAACATTAAAAATAGAAATTAATTTATATATAATTTTATATAGTTTTAGTAATAACCTAGTTTATAATATGCATTGTGTTTTATGATTGTTCAAATAATTTTAAATTATATCCAACAAATAATTAGATTAAATATTAAAATATAATTAGATTAAAACAAGATATCAAAAAGTATATAATTTTATTTAACTATAATTCTAATTACATGATTATACTTTTATATTGAAATAAATAAATAATTAAGATATCATAATTATAATTGTATTATTATAAAGTATATAATAATAATCAAACATATAATATAACATATAGCTAATACATATAATATATACCTAATAATCATATAAAACCTAATTTATATATTAAATGAATAATATCATATATTAAATATGATATTTATATTTATTTTAACAGTTACTAATATCCACAGAGCTAGAGAGAAATTTCTCTCTAGCTCTATGCTAATATCATATATATGATATGATTTAATATAAAAATTTTTTATAATATAATATTTAATTATAATTATAATATTTTATATAAAGTGTTAAGATATAAATTGTAATACATAAATACAAGAATATAATCTACTATTGATAATTGATAAGTTAAGTTAACTTAAACTACCATAGTATTAACCATGATACATTTTCAGAATTATAAATAATTTTTGTTATTTTAAATTAATTTTTGTTATTTTTATTAATAATTAACTTAATTATATCACCTTAATACTAACATAAGAATCAAATTTTCTATTTAAATAGTCTGCATGTTCTTTATATATATTTAACAGTGTAGCAATTTCTAAAGATGTAAACACCGAGCATCTTGTTAATTTAGACATTTAAAATAAATGCTATTTTTAACGTTTTTAAAACGTTTTATAATATAAAACAATAATAATAAGATTTGTTTATTTATTTGAATTTAATTGATTAAATTGAATTAAATTATTATAATTTTTTATTTTAATATATATAATAATGTATAATTTTATTACATTATTTTACACTGTTTTGAATATAAACTAAGCATATTATATCTATTTTGTATCTAAGGTTTTATAACAAATCCTTTTTTATTCTATACGATACGCATAGTCTGCAAGTCGCCGAGATAATACGCACTAGAATCAAAATTATCAATTGTCGGAGCAACTGGCCCCAGGGCCGGTTTCGTCTTTTGATAAAAATAGCGTACGCAACGCGCTAGCAAAATTGGCCTGCGCCATATCCTTAGCCATATGTAAATCGAGTTGTTCCGACAATTATAATAAATGTCCTAGCCTAGCTAATTCTAGCGCGTACTTTGCGCTATTTTATATTCAAAACAGTATGAAATAACTTAATACAATTATATATATTTAAATAATTAATTATTAATAATTATATTATTTTAATTCAAGTAATAAATATTAACTATTTAATATACAACATATGCGCACTCACTATTTTTAGTTAATATAAAGTAGCGCCACCTACACAATTATTTTAATGTGTCACTCAAATCTAAAATAGAATATAATTACTAATTATAATTGAAATATATAACAACAATACGCGCATATAATGTATATAAATTTCAACTTAAAACCTTCTCAATCATATACAAGTGTATAAATAGAAAACATATATATTATTAACTATAGTTTCGAGACTAAATAAGCTTGATTCTTCCTCTACCTTATGCCAAACTCTGAAATTATTTTATATATATATAATAATATACTGAATATACACCTATATAATTAGGTCATACAAATTATGATATTTTCAAGTTTTATCATGTATATTAGTTTGATTAATTAATAACATTAAATACATATATTATGTTATTATTATTAATATTATGTTAAGTTAATATATATGTACATTATATAATATAGAAACAATATTTATATACGTGGATTCACATTAAATTTATAATATTCAAATGAACAATTTATTTTAACACAGCCTCATTTATTTCGATTAATAGTATCGATTAATCGATTAATATATGTCTTAAATATAAATTTATATTTATACTTTAATATAAGTACAGTATATATAGTATGTTAATTAATTTTTCGTAGTTTATATTGAATATAATATTCTGAATATATTATAATTATTTAAAAGATAGATTCTATAGTTTACTGTATATTATCTTGGGTTATATTCGATAATATTTGTAATTATATATTTATATAATTATTATAATTGTATATCTAATACATACTACAATACAATTAAATTAGGAATAGAATGGGAAATAAGCAAAACATTTTATTTAATATTTAGCTAACGCCAGCTATTAGTTGTCATTAAGAAATGGGTAAAATAAACGCTGCGTATTTAATTTATATGTCGGAACAACTCGATGACTTTATCTTAGCATTTTGATCATTTTTACGCGCTAGAACATCGGAACAACCGGTCGCTAGATGTCCCTAGGGAAGGCTACGGCGACTATTTTCGCCTTAAGCGATTTATTTTTCATCGGAATAACTCAATATCGTAAAATAAGCGTAGGATAAGCGTAGAACAATTTTATTTTATCGGATCAACCGGGCCCTGACATACAAGCAGTAGGAAACGGGTTCGACCCTTGTCCGGACCATTAATTAATTTTATAAAATGGGTCTTAAAATATTATTTAGAAGTGATCTTATATAATTGTGTATAAATAAATGATCTGCTCTCATTAAAACCATGATGCCTTAACATGAGAGCGGCTTCGAAGGGACATTAGAGCCATATGTGGTTATAAGTGAAAACTTCATCTAAGTTCCTGGATGGGATGAAAGGACTCCACTAAATAAAAATAACAATATATATATATATCCCGAATCTTCAAATGTAAATTACATAACATATATATTTATATATATTATTTTGTTTTTTTTTATAATAATAATAATATCAGTATTTAGGTATGACCATGGAAAATGAAGAAGCGCTATGGTTATCTAGTCACTTCCCTAAAGTACAATGTTGAAGAGAAAATGACAGTAAAAGTAAAATAAAAATAAATAATATAAAATATTAATATTTAAATTTCATAAAAGAAATATATATGTATATAAAATATATACACAATATATATATATATATAAAAATATAATTATAAAATACAATTATAAAATAAACAATTATTATTATTAATGATATGCGATGCATTAATTAATTGATTGATTGATAATTTATTTAAGCAAATACATAGTCGAAATATTTAATCGAAAGTATAAAGTATACATATTTGCTTATGATAACATACGTTATAGAAATATACAAATAATAATACGTAATTAAAAAATTAAAGAAATTAAAACGTTTTACCATAAAAATATATGAAAAATAATCGAAAATAGAAATAAATTATATAGTAAAAATAAAAAATAAATCATCAAAAATAGAAATAAAAGATAGCGTAAAATAATTGAAAATAAAAATAAAATACATTATTTTGTAAGTGGCATTGAAATATACAATTTCTACTTTAAAATTATAGAATTCTTCTTATCTCTGAACCCTGTATAAATAATACATTATTAATTATAGTTTTTAATATTTAAATGATAAATTTTAAATATATTATATACAGAACATGTTAAAAACAAATAAACCAATACTAGAATGAAACAAACAAATAATGTAATACTCAAAATTTGTAATAATCTGTAATTATAGTACATTATTAATTTTATACTTTAATTGTATAATAAATTTGAAACATATATATATATACAAACATAACACGTTAAAAATAAAAGAACCAATATACCTATACATAAACCGAACAAGTTTATAATAAAACAAACCAATAATTTTACGAAAAAAAAACAATATAATACTTATAAACTATAATCTGAAATAATAGTAAATTATTAAAATTGTATTTGAATAATATGATATATTTGAAACATATATATAACATATATATAAAAAAAAATATAATACAGAACACACAATTGTATATGCATTTAATAATTATCTAGGGGATATTGTAGTAATGCATCTAAAATTTGAATTCAAAGAAACATACTATTTTTTACAAATATAATCAATATATTTATTAAATAAAAGTTTATTCTAAAATATTATTCCTAAATATTTATAAAAAGTAACTTTTTCTAATTGAATATTATTTATAAAATATTTAGATGGAGTAACCTTATCTAAAGTCATAACTGCACATTTTGATTATGAAATATTGAATTTCCATTTATTTGCACATTGTGAAAATAATTTTAAATTATTTTGTAAAAGAAATCTTTCACTTTCAGATGTGTAAGAAAAATATAATTTTATATCATCGACGAATAAATCAATATGAATTTTTGATGAGAAAATACTATTAAAATAAAAATATAATAAAATGTAACCTAAAATCGATCCTTGTTGTACTCCAGATTTGACAATAAAACTATTTGAAAAAGAATTTTCAACATGTGTAATTTGAGATCTATTCGATACAAAATTATAAAACAATTTTATTAGATATAACGTATTATTTTAATTTATATAAGAGTTTTTCATGAAAAACAACATACAAATTTTTTTCAGAATCAATATATATTATATCTAAATATTTTATATTATTCAATTCATTATACCAACATTTTAAACATTTTGTTAATTGTAATTCTGTTGATTTTCCACTTATAAAACCATATTTATTTATTGTTAATAAATTATTAGATTTTAATAAATTTTAAATAATTTTTTAGAAATATATCGGTCTAATACTCTACATATTTATATAATTATTATATATCTATATAATTATAGGTACAAGTACAAGTAATATGTATTTTTATATTTATTGTATTTTTTTTTATTTTATAGATTTCTAGTGACATATCAATTAGATGTCTAAACAAATCGTATTTAATGTATATATATGTATATATTGTTTTAATGTTATTGAAATAAATACTAAAGGGAAGGTGTTGGTCATAGTTATTAAATATGAATCTCTTCCGTGACTACGTTTAGGCTTTCGTTGCCGATATTTTCTAGGTGAATAAGTACAAGCTGTGATCATACGACACATGTATGAGACTTATCGTCGAACCAATTAGCGAGTCAAATATAAGTTACATTACAGTTTGTCCATTATATGGTTCATTATACGTTTACATTGATAGCGTGTATTCTAGACTTATAGACATATAAAATCACCCCCCCACAACAATTATGTGGGTAACAGATGGACGGGTGGGATATAAGTTCACTTCTGCAGAGAGTATGGATGTTAGGAGTAGCGGGCTGAACACTTTTACTTATAGGGGGTGATGTACCTCTGGGAGGAGTGGGTAGTATTTGTTGAACAGTTGTATTCTTTATGATAAGTAGTGCAGTTGTAGTATTGGAGTAAAGTTGCAGGGTGTGGTTATTATTAGTGGTAGTGTTGTCGATATAGCAAGGGTGGAGTATATTGTGGGCTGTGTGGAATAGAGATATGTGTGGATAGGTATTTTATTAAGATATTAGATAGGCGTATTTGATGTCTTGTTCTTCGTATTTGTGTGTTAATAGGGGTAATTTTAAAAGGTCATACGAATTTGGTAAGGTTATTTTTTGTTTTTAATATTCATGGACACAAATTCCCATTTATATGGTCCTTGTAGTTTACCTGCTGACCGGGGTGTAGTTCTGGTGATTATTTTACGTCTGTGTTTGTTTGAGATTGTTATTTAGTAATTTGTTCATGATTTAAGATTATCGTAGTGTTTAGATGTTTGTTTTTCAGTCTGGTTTAGTAGTAGTTGCATGGGAGTTCGTAACGAGTTATCTATAGGTGTGTGTAGCCAGGATAGTAGGGCTATTTTGATTTTGTTGCTGGGTGTCTAATTTTTGATGTTTTTATATAGTCTGTACTTTTCTTGTCATTCTATGAATCCATTCGATTGCGGATAGTAGGGGCTGGATATTGTATTTGAATTCCCATTATTTGGTGAATTAGGCAAATATTGGTACTGAGAATTGCGAGCGTTTTCTAAATTTAATATTTTTGGAACACCAAATAGGGAAAATGTATCTTTCATTTTTTCGATTATAGTGTTACTTATTGATGAGGTTGGAGGGTGATGTAATACTGGGTTAAATAAAAAATTGTCGACTATTAATTGATATGTTTTGCCATTAACATTTAGTAGATCTGCTGCCACTGTATCCCATGCGTGTTAGGGTAGTTATATTGGTGTAGTTGGTAGTTTCCATTACTATATGGCAAATTCTTGGCATTGTGTATACGAGTTTATGTATTGTGTAAAGTCGCTCGGCATGTTGTTCCTGTATACCTTTTTTGTCATTAATCTCATTTTCTCCACACCTACGTGGTCCGTATATAGTTTGTCCATTATGTAAACGGGTAGGCCTTTGTATATCAGTCCGTGGTATAATATTAGTTGATCTCTATATGGCCGATATGGGTAGATATATTTTATTAGATGTGATCAATCGTTTGGCCATCCATTGGATATTTTTTCTCTAATTGAGTCGTGTTGTAGGTCTGACTGAGTAACTAGTGTGATGACTGTCTCGCTTTGTGGTGTCATTTATATTAGGTGTATTGTTATAAAATGGCATTGTATTATTTTGATTTTTCATCTTGGTTATGTGAGGGGTCACGTGAGAAAGCATCTGCTAGAATTAGTTTTTTTCGAGAGCGGTATTTTAATGTCAATTGGTAATTTTTTATTTTTAGAAGCATTCGTTACAGGCGTAGTGGAGCGATGTGTTTATTTATAATCATTTTAAGGGTTTATAATCGCTATATTTAAAATATTTTAAAATGTAGACAATTATATATAATTATAATTATATAATATTATATAATATATAATATTATATAATATATAATATTATATAATATATAATATTATATAATATATAATATTATATAATATATAATATTATATAATATATAATATTATATAATATATAATATTATAGAATATATATATACATATATATCATAAAGTTAACTTTATATTACATTTAATATTATATATGTATAATAAAATAAATAAATATTTGATATTAATTATAAATATTTTATATTCAGGATCTATAAATATAAATATGTTTTTACTAATTCGAGTACTTAGTTTTCCAGATTTATTTGAATTATTGTTTTCTTCATTATTAAATAGTAATCATGATATCGAAGAGAGTGGAAATATATGCGTGAATACTACAATGTAAGTGTAGTATTATATGTATTGTTATATATTTACGTTTATATGATATTATATAAGATAACATGTAATATATAATATAAATATACATGATAAGAAATATAACAAAAGTAATATATGTTACTTTAATAAAGATTAGTAATATAGTATAATACTATTATAATACCTAATTTTAAATAATGTAATAAACAAACTGTTATTTTATTATATATAGTATATTTAATACGTACATATACTATATTAAAATAAGTCTATTTAATTATATATATACTAGCCGTACCCGACCCGTCATTGTTCGTTTTTCATTATTTGTATATTATCTATTATTAATTAAGTACAGCTATTACTGATTCTTCATTGCTATATATACAATACAATAAATATAAACAAAATATAGAAACATATTTGTTTAATATCTTACATTTGTAAGATTAGTGGAAATATATTAAAAAATACAACAAATATTTCAAATATTACCAATTATATTTAAAAAAAATATCTAAAAACCAAATGTAAAACCAAACCGTATCCGACCCGGTGTTACTTGGTTTTTAATTATGTGCCTTTCCATTATTAATTATAGTTATTCCTGATTATACATAGCTATTCTTTAATTTATGCCTACATATTATTTATTAGTTATAGCTATATCTGATTCTTCATTACTATATATACAATAAAATAAATGTTAGCTGATATACAAACAAATATAGAAAAATATTTTAATATTTAAAAAAATTAGTTTGACATATATTTCAAAAAATATATTAAAATATATAACACATATTTCAACTATTAAAAAATATGTTTTAAAAAAAGGTCGAAAATCCAAAGCCAAACAGTACCCGACCCGGCGTTGCTAGGTTTTTGATTATTTGGCTATCTATTATTAATTATAGCTATTCCTGATTATGCATAGCTATTCTTTAATTGTTTTCTAACTAATATTCACTAATTATAACTGTATCCAAATTAGATCCAGCATTGTTCGTTTTTAAAATTTATTCGTACAATATGTGGTAAAAATACAAAAAATAATTAAAAATAATACAAAATATATATTTTTAAAAAGTGTCTAAAAATATATTAAAAAATATAAAAAATATTTCAACATATTAGTAGCCATATTCGACCCGGCGTTTCTAGGTTTTTGATTGTTTTCCTATTTATTTTTATTAATTATAGCTATTCCTGATTATGCTAAAATATATTATAACTAAAAAATACATAAAAATATTTAAAATATTACAAAATATGTTTTAAATGAATGTCGAAAATTAAAACCTAAACCCAAACCCTTACCGTACCCGACCCGAAATGTATCGGTTTTTTATTGTTTGCCTATTTATTATTTATTAATTAGAGCTATTCCTGATTCTATATTTCTAGTATATAGAATTAAATAAAGTTTATCTAAAATACAAAGAAAAGTAGAAACATATTTTTTTTAATATTTAAAAAATGAGTCAAAAATATATTAAAAAATACTACAAATATTTCAAATATTACAAAATATGTTTAAAATCCAAATCCAAACCCTCCCAAACCGGCGTTTCTCAGATTTGTATTATATAAATATCTATCATTTAATAATTAAAACTATTCCTGATTTGGAATTGCCTGCCGACAAAACCCTGCTTTTCTCATTGTTTGATAGTTTGCCTATCTATTATTTATTAATTATGGCTATTCATGAGTCTGCCTTTCTAGAATATATAACATCAATTGTTGATAAAATAATAACAAATTTAGACAAATATTTGATTTTAATATTTCAAAAATATTTTAATAAATACAACAAATATTTTCAATATTACAAAATATTAATTAAAAAAATACCGAAAACCCAAACCCAAACCGTGACATTCGTTGCTCTGCAATGCCGGGTAGGGTATGGCTACTAATATATTGAAATATTTGTATATTTAAAAAAATATTCTTAGACACTTTATAAAAAATTATATTTTTTATAATATTTTAAATTATTTTATACTTTTACGTATTTTTACCACATATTTTACGAATAAATCTTAAAAACGAATAACGCTGGGTCTACATCGGATGCAGTTTATTAGTAAATATTAGTTAGACAAAAAATTAAAGATTACCTATGCATAAATAGGAATAGCTATAATTAATAATATATAAGCAAATAATTAAAAACCTAGCATCGCCTGGTCGGGTACGATTTGGGTTCTGGTTTAGGTTTGGGTTTTCGACATTTTTTTTAAATATATTTGGTAATATTTGAAATATTTGTTGTATTTTTTATATTAAAATTTTTTTTTAAATATTAAACTAATATGTTTCTATATTTTGTTTGTATTTTAGCAAACATTTATTTTATTGTATATATATATATATATATATTAATCATTTGAGGAACATAATAGAGTAATGGTAAGAGGGAAGAAAGTCAATATAATGCGATCAGAATTTCTAAAAGGTCTAGATTTTTGATAAGTTTTACAAGAGTTCCTGGTGATAAGGGGTTTAGAATTTTGGTAAAGAAGAGATGGTAATATAGTATATTATTTAATAAAATCTGAGATCTAGCTATATAGGGCAAAATAACCGAATACGGACACTCCCTGTATTTCAGAAACCATACATCCTACAATAAAATGTTTAATGAATAAAATATTCATTATTAGATAAATAGTCTAAATAAGTATTTTTATTATTAAAAATAGTGCCGATATATATACATAGCATAATGGATATACTTAAATCGTTTCCCTATGAAATACCGTTAAGTAGAGAAAAAGGTGAGTGATATTATTTATCATAACATATATTATATGGTTTATAATATAATATATAAATCATTTAAATTATATATTACAGTAACCCGTGCAATTAGTTATTAATATCGAGGGTATTAAAAGTAGAAGACGGGTCAAATAGTATTATCTAACAACACGTATTTATATTTAAGGTAAACAATATTATATCTGTAATACTGAAGAGAGCTGTTTAAGTAGAATGGCCCTAGAGAAAATCTCTTAGAAACGAGTCAACAATATTATTTTAATTTAAACAGCAATACTTTGTTTAGAGATCATTTTTATAATATTATACTTAATATTTGTAGCTGTATGTAGCTAGGGTGATATTTGCTAAGCGGTATGTATCAATATTGTTATTTTTCTTAGAATAGGAGATATTATGGAGGTATTGAAGTAAGGTGAAATATAGCCATAGTCTAAGGAGTTCGAAATAATATCCAATTACATAGGATAAAATCATGATGCGAGTTTATAGTATAATGAGATAGTCAGGTGTATAATGAGGGAGGTATAGTAAGCTTTCGCGATTATATTATTAACATAATATAGATAGTGATAGTGATTATATTAATGAGTTAATATGAGGGACATTATATATTACAGATATGATAAATAATAGTTTAAAAATACTAATAGCATCTAAGCTAAACCTTAATACTTGAATTTTGTTTCAACGCATTTTTTATAAAGAGACCATAGCTGGGAATTTGTATTATTCAATAAAATGGGGATTATTTGTTCATCTGAAGGATAAATCATTTAGTTACTAGAATAAATAATTTTCCAATATTAGAGTAGAGTATTACTATAATTTGTTATAATATGTGTGTTTTTTAATGAGTGATAGCCGATTTATTTTTCCTGGCTAGTAATATATCTAATTTTGTTTATGTCGAAGGATTTTAAAGAAATTTCATTTCATATCATCGAAAAATGAATCCAGAATTTAGAAATAATATTTTCAGGGTATAAACTAATATAATGTATTGTAGGTGAATATATTTTAAATTTGAGATAATATTCACATGCGGGAAGGTTACCTTATGATCAGTTATAGGAAATGGTTTAATTGACATATTTGTGATTAAATAGGTTAAATATATATAATAATAAATTCATAACACGGTATTATACACTAAGATAGACTATATTTCGAGATCATTCGTGGAACACCGAATGACTTGTACGCCGTACAATGTACGGCGTACAGTACGTAGAAAATATAATTTCAGGATGATTCGATATTATATTCACCATATATGAGATTGAAGGCTGTAGATAGTATTCCGGCAGTGCAGTATAGAGTGGATAGATATGTAGTTAGCTATAATTTTCTAATATGTATTAATGTTAAAAAAAACAGATGTATACTATCAGGCCCGTAGCCATAAATGTATACTAGGGGGGCAAGGCCCCACAAAATGTTAAGACTAAAGTGTAAAGAATATAAACTAGTATACCAGTAATAATATCACTACTAGGTTACTTTTTTCCCGGATCAAGGGCTAACGCTCCTTGTGTTGTTACTTTTTTACTAAAGCAACTAAACTTTATTACTAAAACGTAACTACTTTATTACTAAAAGAACTAAACTTTATTACTAAAAGTAGTTACATTATTACTAAAAGAACTTTATTACAAAAAAAAACCAACAACAATTAAAACTTAATCCAACCTAACCATAACAGTGAAAATAAATATGACCACACACATACACACACATATCACTATACTTTTATAGGCTCAATTGTGAAGTAATGCAGCTAAAAAAACCTCCACAAATTAAAACTTAACCAAACCTAACCACAACCGTGAAAATAACTATATAAATAAATATACTTTTATAGGCTCACTCGGGAAGTAATGCAGCTAAAAAAAACCTACCAAAATTAAAACTTAACCCAAACCCAACTCAACCCACCTAAACCCAAACCAAAACCCAAACCCAAACCCAAACCCAAACCCGGGAAGTAAACTCGGGAAGTAATGCAGCTAAAAAAAACCACCGAAAAATTAAAACTTAACCCAACCTAACCACAACCGTGAAAATCTACTTTTATAAGCAAACTCGGGAAGTAATGCAGCTAAAAAAAACCTACCAAAATTAAAACTTAACCCAACCCAAACCCAACCCAACCCACCTAAACCCAAACCCAAACATAAACCAAAACCCAAACCCAACCCAAACCCAAACCCAAACCCAACCCAAACCCAAACCAATAATGCAGCTAAAAAAAACTACCAAAAATTAAAACTTAACCCAACCTAACCACAACCATAAAAATATACATTTATAGGTTCACTCGGGAAGTAATGCAGCTAAAAAAATCACCAAAAATTAAAAATTAACCCAACCTAACCACAACTGTGAAAATATACTTTTATAGGATAACTCGGGAAGTAATGCAGCTAAAAAAAACCACCAACAATTAAAACCTAACCCAACATAACCACAACAGTGAAAATAACAATTTAAATAAAAATGCTTTTATAGGCTTACTCGGGAAATAATGCAGCTAAAAATCCATCATAACGTACTATCACGTTCCATCATAACTTACTATCACGTTCCATCATAACTTACTATCACGTTCCAGTTGTATATTTGTTATCGAAATAATTGATAACATATAGTAATCTATATGTATAACACGATAATGTATTTTAATAATTTATTCGATACAGTTAAAAGTATTAAAATCGAATTATTATTATAGATTTTGAATTTTTACATGTTAAAATGATAATAAATTCAAATTTTTACATGTTGGAGATCGGAAATGTACTTATGTAAAACCATTTATGTGGCAAATAATCATAGTAAATGCATATCGGATGGCTACATTTATATCTACTCATTACCGTTAACATTATAGAATAGAAATTAGCATTTTTTTTTTATATAAATTTCACATTTTTTTCTTGACCTTGTATGATGAAATTTGGTGAAAAATTGAAACCGAGCTGGACACCCAATTATTCATGTATGAATGGTTTTTCTCAATTTATTTTAATAACTTTCGTACTCCGCATCCGTTGAAATCATAATCGAAGCGAACGCATTACCGGAAGTCGGTCAAATTTAACCCTCAAAAATCACGTATTTTTCACTATTTCGGTCATAGCTCGAAGAATATTAAATATTATAAGTTATAATTTATAACATAATATTCTATTTTAATTATCTATTTAATACATTTAAAATTATTGAAATCGAATCATTATTGTGGATTTTGATTTTTTACATCACCTAATAATTTTAAGAATTTATTTTTACATGGCGGAGATAGGAAATAATTATTAAAACTCGTTAAACCGAATAACTAAAATCTAGTACGTACGATATATATTAATACTCGTCATAAATGTTATTTTTATAATTATATCTATATATCATCGATTTTTTTACGCGAAACGAATATTATAAATTTAAATTTTTACACGGCGGAGATAGGACATTTTTTTTTATAAACTCGAAATTTAAATTTAACGAAATCTAGTATTATTAGGTTTCGGGTAATATTTGTATCGGACGAAAAAAATGCGTATATAACGTATTTTATGTCGTCCGTATACGCGATATAAGATCGTTAGTAGAATTTTTACGTTAACGAAAATATTTCGTAATTTTTTTTTTCACGGCGGAGATAGGAAAAAAAATGTATGATCTCGAAATTTAAATTTAACGAAATCTAGTATTATTAGGGTTCGGGTATTATTAGTATCGCGCGAAAAAAATGCGTATATAACGTATTTTATAACGTCCGTATACGCGATATAGACTCGATTACCTATCCTCGCCATAGCGAATTTAAAAAATTTAAATTTTTTAAAAATATCCTCGATCAATAAATAAAATAAACAAATATATAAATATATAAAATATATATAATTATAACCGTATATTATATACTCATTACTCGCTAATTATATGGTAATTATATACAAATATTATTGAGGTTTTATTATCCATAGATTACCTATATATTATTTTTGTGGAAAAATTTCGAAAATTCGTCGCGATGGCTCGCTGCGCTCGCTCGCAAAAAAATGTCAAGTGACGACTACGAAAACAAACATTTAAGCGCTTTAATATATATGTAGACTAGTAATTTACTAGTATACTCTATTACTTATATTGACGCACAATGTGAATTAAACAAGATATAAATAAACAATACATAAGCATACACTATGTGTGTATATATACACTATATAAACATAACTTTATATGTATATAATAAAATATCAAAAGCAGTATGATCAGGTTAACAGACAAGGTATACAATAATAACACCAGTAGATAAGTCTACTGAATACTAGCGAGTGAATTATACATTTAGTCATGGGCCATGACTCATGGTAAGGGTAAGCTTAAAACGATATTTTCTAATATTATGTAGAAATAGTTAATTAATATATATAAATAATAGTTAATACTATATATATATATATTCTACTAAATAATACATACACACATACATGCACATACATGCACACATACATACATACATACATACATATATACTATATTTATATCGTATGTACTTATAATATATACATATATATTAGCATATACATTATGTATAATACAAATAGGATATACAATATGCTATAATCAAGGATTTATGTCCTATAGTTTCTATTTATACATATGAATTCATATATGATTCATAATTTTAATGCGCAGGTATAATTTGCGCCAGCAGAAATTGCGTATGCTATTGCTCCTCCCCTATTATATAATTGCCGCCCACACTGGGTAATTTTGGTAAAAGTGTTCCTAAATTGGGTATAAACCCATCATAATATTATTAATATTTGGAGATTAGTCTAGGTGAGAGGTTATAGTGAAACCAAATATAGTTATAGATTGAGAAGTTGGAAGAAATAGAAATAAATGATGTGTGATTGATAGAGGAGAACTGGGTCTTGTGAATATGATAGTATTAGTTTTAGTAATATTTAAGGACATTGAGTTATGAGAGAACCAATGAGTGAGATCAGTAATATAATTAAACATAGACATTTGAATCAGACCAGAATTACTAGAAGAAGGAAATGGATATATATCTGAAGATCATCCGCATAAATATGATAGTTAATATTGGGATATTTTATAAACAAATTGATTTTATAGGAATAATATAAATAATGAACAATATAGGTCCAATGACAGAGCCTTGTGGGACACCATCTATGTTGAAATAAGGAGAAGACAACGAGGAGTTAATCTTCACCGAAGATATTCTAGATGAAACAAAATACATAAACCAACTGTGGATTTGACCATGTATATTAATGTCATTAAGTCCAATATAAAGAATATTGTAATCGAGAGTATCTAGAGCACTAGATAAGTTTAGTAGTACGAGATAGCATGGGGCTTTATTACCAAGATATATAAGAATATCATTAATGATAAAATTAAGGGAAATTTCAGTACTACGATGAGGAAGATACACACTTTGATATTCATCAACAATAGTAATGGTCATAATGTAATTAATAAGTTGAGTAGACACAACTCGTTCTGAGGTCTTAGATATTTATGATAGTAGGGATATTGTACGATAACTTGATACATTAGATTGGTTAAGAGTATTTTATTTAAATCGGAATAATCTATGAATATTTCATTGGGTGTGGAATAATAGATGATATAAGAGACCTATGTATGATTTCAGCGATATGTCCAATAAAATATGGTGATAATGAACGAAGTATATTGAGTAGAATAGGATTAATGTGGAATTGGTTTTCAAGGATGTCATCAAATAGAGTATAATGTCATGTGTGGGAAGAGAAAACATGAATAGTGATTATGAGTGGATATTAAATTTAGATTAAGTCGTGCTAAGTTGATGTTTGGAAGTACAATGATAATGCTAGAAATGTTGTGTTGGAATAAATTGGACTAATAAATAATTCAGGTTGAGCAGGAAGACACTTGGTCTGGGTTTTACCTACTAAAGTAAAATATAATTTATAAGCTTACTTAGAATATATTTCATAACTACGAGCATATCAGTGTAATATGACAATTTGGTAGAGAGAAGTTTTATCTTGTAAAGCTATAGAAAACTTTAAATGAAATAAGATCATATTCAAGTTTTGAGGATGAATATTTACGTTGTAGTCTACGAAGTAGTTTCCTCAGGTTAACAAGCTCAATATTAAACCAGGGAAACGTATAATAAGTTTGACTGATAAAAGTAATAGAGGGTACAAAAATATCAAGCGAATAAGGTAATGCCAAATTAAAATAATCAAAAAGTGTAGACAAATCAGAAGATATAATGTTGCTAAGTTGATTGAATAGATAGTTAACACACATTGGTTTATTAATAGAGAAGATTTACTGAAACGATCTAAAAAGTCGATTAATTTGTATCATCGGCAAGTTAAAATTAAATAATATGGAAAAGTGATAAGATATTAGATAACTTTGAGTGGGATTTGAAATTAAATTAGACTCAGCTAAATATTAAAAAAAAAATAGTATTACTATTAGTGTTAGTATTAAAGAAAACATGTTGCATTAGGGAATACTCAAATATAAGTTTAATGAGAGATAAGGAAGCATGATTTTCATTATTAATTTGAATATTAAAATCACATAGAATAACCGTGATAACTGGTGTGAAAGATTCTAAAATAGAAGATAGGTCATCTAAGAAACTCCATAGGCTAGATGAAGGTGGATGGTAGATAGTAGTGTTTGAAATGAACCCAACTACTGGTGCTTCGAAGCTTCACTCACAACAAATATATAGTTCAAAGTTCATTTGTAAAATAATTCAAGAGTTCGAACCTGCTTCATAAATTAGTGGAATAGTTCGAACTTGCTTCAAAACTCTAAAAAGATGAGTGAAGCTTCAAAGTCTTATTAATAATATTGTTATTGTTATTGTTATTCTATTTGGTAGATTCCTTCCATCCTATCCATGAACTTAGATTACGTTTTCACTTATAACCATATGGCTCTATAGATTATAATTTCCCTTCGAAGCCGTTCCCATGTTAAGACTATTATTAAAACCATTTATTTTTACAAAATCATATAAGATCACTTCTAAATATTATTCTAATACCTATATTAATATCCCAACGGGATTTACACTCGCAAACTAATAAATTTTTCTTTAATCAATTTTAAAGTATTTGTCAAAGCTCTATTTTAAATAAAAATGATAAATATTGCTAACGATGTACAATACAACTAATATATAATAATTATAATTATATAATTATTAATATAATATAATACTCATATAATAATTCATATTATCTTTTCTATTGGTTTATAATAAATCCCGATACCTCATGTATCTATGATAAAATAGAATTAATAAAGATATACAAATGTGTTATTACATTTTTAAATTGACAATATATATCAACGGTTCGGTCCAGGATTGTTTTAAACAAAGCTTCAGTTCGGTTCGGGACCGTTATTTTTTTAAATGTGAGCTTCAGTTCGGGTTCAAATAAGGCAAGCTTCAGTTCATAATGCTTCGGTTCGGGTTCATTTCGAACACTAGTAGATAGGTATACTTATAATGTAGTATAAGTATACTTATAATGGTAAATAATGAAGGAAACTGAATATTATGGATCAGAATTTCACATGAAGAGAAACATGGGATATATGACGAAATAAGCTTAAGTTCCGATGAGAATAACAAAGATAGGCCGTCACGACGATGTGATATATATAAGTATATACTTATTAGTAATAAATGCTTTAAAACCATATGGGGTCAGTTGGGAAGCTATAGCATAATCACCAATAGTTATCAAGTATCAGTAATAACAGATATAGAACAATTATAATCAATAATTAATTGTGTAATCAAATAAACTTTATTTCGTACTGATCTAGAATTGACGAGTTGAAAAGAATACTTTTTAGGAGAGTGTACTGGTATTAAATCAACAGTTGGGTCTTTTTTTACGCGATTCATATAATTAATCACATTATTGCATAGAGCTAGAGAGAAACTTTCTCTCTAGAGAGATATAGCTCTATGCATGATTGAGATCATTTATCAAACTATTTTCTTTTTCCATTGCGGAATTGCAATGTTAGTAACCAAGTGAACATAGGTTGTTTTCATCTACTATGAAAATACTATAATCTACAAATGGATATAAATTTGCTTTATTTTGTATATATATATATACATATTATCGGTAAATATTCTTATTTTATTTCTAAACGATGCTTTACCACTTGTACATTTAGGACAAACATTTCCGAGATCAGATGGACGATAATTTAAATAATAATAATTTAATGTTTTTTTATATTTTGTAGTGATATTTTTTGGAATTGTGGTTGGTTTGATATTTTATTCTGTTTCTGCTATTCTTTGATCTATTAATTTGTCTGTTCCTATTTTAGTTGGAAAACCAAATAGTTGTTCGTTGTTTGCTAATGATAGGTAAACTATAGTTAGCTAATTTATTAATATATTAATTAATTACAAATGTTTAATATTTACCATAATTTTAGAAAATATTTTATAAAACCATAAATACTGAATTGGATCCTCACTATAATGTCTAAGACTAAAATACATACATTTTATTAAATAAATATAATATAAATAAAATTATAAAATAAAAATATAAATATAATTGAATATCTAGTAAATACTATATGAAAAAAAAACTTAGTGTGAAGTTTTAGGGGCCTAGCTTATTTAAGGGGGGGCGTTGCCCCCGCAGGCCACCCCCCCGTGGCTACGTGCATGTATACTATGCAACTTAATAGCTAACCTCCATTGCATGTTGGTTGATCCGACTTCCAAAAGAAAATTTTCCCAGGTGAGATCCACTGGAGAATTTTAATTTGAGAATATTATGATAAAATAATTTATCGATTAGATATATAATAAATAATAAATCTATATATATATATATATATATATATATATATATATATATATATATATATATATATATATATATATATATATATATATACATAAATAGTATATAAGAATATAAATAGTAAAACAGTATATGTATATTTGAAATTATATATAATAAATAATTATATTAAAAATGAAAACAAATAAAAAATATTACTATATCTAAATATTAAATAAATATAATTTAATTAATCAATATCACTATAATATATTTCAATCAAGTAGGATTTTAATATATAAATAATATTAATATTCTAAATAATATAAAAAATAATTAAAATAGTTATAATCATTATAATAATAATACACTTAAATTAAAGGATGTTTATTAGTTAATGTGTAAATAATTCGTATATAATTATTTTACTATCTGCACAAAATTAATATATATATATATATATATATATATAATATATATAATATAAATATATAATATAAAATAGTATACATATATAAATGTGTGTTATATATTATAAAATAGTATAGATACAATTAACTATACCTATATAATTTAAGATTAGGCGAGAAAAATTGTAATGGAATGATTGGATAAGGTATTTTTATTATATTAAAAGAAAGAAATGGAATACCACTAAATTATATTGGACTTAATGGGGATAAATATATACAGAGTCAAGGTATAAGAAATTCATACATTTATACACATATATATATATTATCCAATCTTATTTTTTATATGAATAATACTATACTTTTGAATGATTTGAGGATAGATATAGTAAAATATCATTCCTTATATGTTTCTATTATAATATTAAAATAATAATAAATAATATGTATTATATTTAAATGTATATATTTATATTTAATATATGTGACATGTGTAAATATTTTATTTATATTTTAAATAAATTCTTATTACATTTATTTGAAATTATAACTATACAAATATTGAATCACATTTTGACACTATAAAAAATACTAAAATTATACAAAATTAATAATAAAATAACAATATATTTATTATAATTATTTGTTACTAATGAATACTATTTTTTAAATTAGTTTAGGAATATTTGAACTATTATAAACAATTAAAATGATTTAAATATATGTACATAAAATAAAGTATAATATCAAATATATATAGAATTGATAAATAATAGAATTTTAATTTTATAAATAAAAAAAAAATTAATAAGTACCAATATAGGTTTCAGAAATAATATTTCAATAGCAGATGTTATTTCTGAAATAATTGCAATCATAAGTGATGAATTGGAATCATTATAAAAATGTACAATTATTTCAATCGATCTACGAAAAACATTAGATACACTAGATCATACCATATTGTTAAATAAACTTTACATTAATTTATTTTATTATTTACACCTACATTATTGTGTTCATATATGGGGAAATACTTTTTTTCTCTAGTATATTAAAAATAACTATTATATAAACCAATCGTTAAAATGCATATTAAGTAAACTATATAATTATTCAACTTATAATAAATTGCATTCAACATTCAACATTTTAAAATAATAGTGTATATAATATTGATCATAAGTTAATGACATAGACATAATATTTAGTATATGACTAGTTTAATAGAATATGAATCATATATAATAAAAAATGTTCGCTTTTACATTGTATAATGAACGAGTTTATATAATAAGTATGATAAATATTAGGCAACAAATATTATATCGAATAGCTCCACTTAAAGTTGAACAAAAGGAATAATTGACTTTATAATACAATTATCTACTAAATTTATTGATTTACTATAACAATTTATTGATTATTTTTTGACTATTATATATATTATTTTATATTTATATTTTCAACTTAATTATAATAATAACTATGTACTAGACATATATATTGCATATCATTTACTTGATTTTAATTAGAATTAAATTAAAAATAAATTGTATTTATTTAATATAATTTAACTTAATTTTAAGTATTTAACATACAAATTGTTTTTGATTAAATATATAATACATTTTCGTAAATTCATATTTATGATTACATAGAAAAAAATCGAATAGACGATAATAAACATGTATCAATATTTTAATTTATTATTTTGTAAAAAATATTTTTAAATATTTGTAAAATATAAATTATAAACTAATATAAGTATTTTTTTTACAAAATAAATTATATAAATTAATTTAAAGTACAATTTGTACATTAATAAAAACTTATATTATTATAATTAATGGTTACATTAAATAAAATACATATAAAATGAGTTTGGGGGTAATCTCAGACTGGTATATATTCGATGTTCGATAATATATATAAGTTTACCAAAGAAATTCGTATTTATTCAATGTTTACACCGGATGTGGTAATCTCAGACTGGGGGTAATCGCAGACTACCACATCGGCGTTGCTCGTTTTTAGATTATTTGCCTATATATTATTAACTAACTATAGTTATAATCGACTCGAAGTTTCTGGATTTTTAATTTGTTTATGTAATTAACATATTTATGTATCTATTATAAATATATTATTTTTGAGAAAAAATTGCGAGTAACACTGGTATTCTATATTAAAAAGTTGAATACGAATTTGTATCCATAGAAACCATTTAACCACGTCAAGGTATCTATTAGGCTGACTATTTAAAATATATATGTGAGGACTTTGAAATAATTAAATTTATCATTTTGTTATAATTCAATTTGATTATTTAATATATTATTTATCAGATGTTATCATTTTGAACGTAATTATTACATATATGTGTTGAAAAAAGGCTTTTAAAATATATTCTTTATAATAATATTGAGCTAAAATACAAATTTCCGCGATAACAAAGGTTCATGAACAAGAAGCAATACAATTCCGTAGAGTCTTACACTAATAGAAAAATAAGAATTATAGACAAGTCATCCTATGCATCAGGAAATTTGTAATTATAAATAAAAATATATTTATTCAATGATTCTTATTATTATTAAATAGAATTTATACCTATAATTTTAACGAATAACATACATAATTACAAATAATTCAAAACAAGCTAAGTTGATTTTGTCTTATTCAAATTACTACTACTGTCAATAATGTAGGTCATTCTACCCCTACTGCATATCCTTCTCCTACTGCATATCCTTCTCTTACTGAATACAACTTAGCTATACTTTTTGATTATAATCTTTCCTCCATTCCTCATATTACTGCCATAAATTTGCAAATTATCATCTATTTAGAATTAGATAAATACGAAAATCTATTACTAAAACTTTACTTTATTCCTTTTTCCGTTTCCCTCTCACGTATAGATTAAAGTTTCTCACTCCTCAACAATCTGCCATTATCCTTTATCTTTCCCCTAAATCGAGTTATTCATCAATCCGTACAACATATAATCTACATATTAAAAATCATTCTTCTACTTACTCATACCAACACTTACCTCTATGGTTTCCATTTAACAAACACTCTGCTTATCGCATATTGTTCATTTCTCAATATACTCTTCCAATTATCCCTCATATATTTCTGCTTCTCTAGTACAAATATTTTCCCTTCATCTCTTAGAAACCATTCATCTCATCTTCTATCTACCCCTATTATCAGTTCCTCAAAAATTAATACTCGGGCACTAAGTTATATTGGTCCAAAGTTATGGTATTCACTCCCACTCTATATTAGATCCATAAATTCGCATAAAACATTCATGAAATATATACAACAATTTATCCCAGGTGGCAACTTGTAATACTAATATTGTTTGTCATTATTAATTTGTTTAAATTCTGTACATTTTATTGTATTTTATTTTATTATTATTAATGGTATTTATTGTTTTACCTACTCTTATTATATGTTTTTATATATACAGTTTTGAGAAATCATTTATGATTTATTTAATTGTTTAATAACAAAATAATAAATTTCAATCAAATCAACAATACATAATAATTATTAAATTAGGTAAAAAAAAAAATTTTTAGAAAAAAACTTTAAAGTTGATTATCTCAGAATAATGTTATTTCGTATTCAAATTATACCTACTCAGTCAATTATTTACCGATTTCAATATATTTTTGGAAAATGTATATCATATAACAATACATAATACATTGTGGACACATTTAAAAAAAATGTGATTGGTTTAAAAAATGATCATAAAATGGTGACAACAATTAACAAAATTATTGCCAACAAATTCTTGACCAATCCGAAAACATTGGATTTTCATTCCAGAAATTGTTGAAGAGCTATATAAACTGGATAAGATGCTATTTATTTTAGAATGATTCATTAATTATTAAATAATCGGATGTATTTATAATAAGGGTATTTTTCCTATTCTATACATTATACATCTGAATGGCTCACAATACATTAATTATGTTGTACTATAATTCAACATTGAATTATATCCATATTTTATTTTGTCTTAATATATAATTTCAATATCAAATAATTTTTTTAAACCACTGTATCTCTGATTAATGATAAATTTATTTTAATTTATTTTATATTAAAATTATATCCATTTGCCACTTTTTATTCTCGTAATATTACAAAATTATTATCATTTACATAATATAATTGTTTAAATATTTATTAAAAATTAAGAAAAATTGTGAAAAAACGACATAAATTCACATATTTTACAAATTTAATGAGACCCGCTCGTTAATTAACGTCACGAGATATTGGAAATAAATGTTCATAAAACTTTAATGTGAGCTTTACAGGAATTTCAACCTCAAATTTCATTGGTGATATAGCTGGACCGAACTATTATAAATTCTATTCATATATTATCGTTTATTAATTTACTTCTCGTAACCTCGTAAATAGGTGAATGACCAGACAGCTGCATTTGCTTATCACATTCTATGATTTTAAGCCAAATTTGAATATTATTATTATAATATATTTATATATATATATTTAATATATTTTATTTAATATATTTACTTGTTTATATTGTTATAATTGTTAGTTCTTTCATATTTAGTTTTTTTCAAATTTGATACTTTATTTTAAAGATTATACGTATTTTCTAAGATTTTAATTATATAATGTTATAAATTATTTGTATTATTATATTATTACATTATTACATGGTGATATTTTCGTAAAGTTATAAGTTCAAATGTTATAAGTTCAACGTTATATTTAATGATATCTTTTATTTATTTTAATCATATATATATATATATATATATATGTAACAGGAAGTTATTAAAGAAATTATAAATAATTTATATTAATATATATATTAAATATATATAAATTATATAGGTATTGTATATGTATATTATAAGTGAAATTTAGACTTTATTATTTCAGCTTTAATTATTACATTTAAAAACTTTTATAAAGATACATAACATATTTTAATAATAGTTGATCCTCATTATACAAAGGATAATTATATTATAAATGAAACTGTAACTATAAAAAATGTTCAATGCATTATTCATAAAGTTCGTGAATCTGTAAAAACTAAAATATTAACAGATGGGTTTTTCATATATGATAAATTTAACAATTACACTGATGGGATGAATATGTCAATGGTTTCTAAAAATTATATATTAATTGTTTAAATATAATACTAATAATAATAATAGCAATAATATAATATATAATAATAATCAGATTAATTCATAGTAATAAATGTAGTATGATATATTTAGTATAGTATTTAACATAGTAATAAATGTGTACAGATAGATATAGAAATTCGTGGCATTGTATCTACTCTTCAATATAAGAAAAGGAATACATATATTAATAAAAATTAAAATACCAGAATTATACATGTACCATGTAACTGTTATTAAAACTTAACAAAAAGTTTTTGCATTACAAAAAAAAAATCTTTACATGTACATTTGGTGTTGTTGGTTGCTAGGGAAGTAATCAATCTATTCCAGTTGACCGTTCATTTGTTAATAATAGTAATGCATATATACATCAAATTATGATAAACGAAGTAAATTCATGTTACAGTATATTACACCAAAATATGCATTTTGTAATACTGATTTAGTTTTAAATCATTTTACAGTTACAAAATGCATATTTTATTATTAAGTTCACTTTATGATTTAGTTTTAAACACTTTTGGTTGCTTGGGTTATTAACTCACTCCAATATTTAAATTATAAACCGATTTTCATTTAATTAATTTTTATAATAATTAATTTTTTAATTAACTTTTATAATATCTTCACCGTTGAAAATATAGTTAGCAAGCCTGGATATATTTTAGAATACATTTGTTGAGTTTTGTCAAATAATAAACACCTTTTTTACGCTTAACATTTATATTTGATTGCACGCCTATATTATCATTACGTTGGGTATTGTTAAAAATAATATTGTTACGTAATATTTTCGATTTTTTATAGATTGAAACATATATGAATTAATTAATTCTTTATAATCCAGATATATTAGATTTTGAATATTGTCGAAATTAAAATTATGTATATTTAATTGTAAACTAGGTAATATGTACTTGCTTGGGTGAAAATCTAAGATATATTGCAAAATATTTGTTTTATTAGTTAAATCAATATTAATTTGTAATATAGGACCTATAGATAAATCATAACAATAGCTATTCGAGACATTCGAATTAATCGTTTAGCATGGTTATATGTCGTTCATAGTGTTTATATGGATGTTGTTATTATGTAATATGTTAGTTTATATATTGTCAATGTAATCTGATAAATGTGGTGTATCTAAATATATAGGCACAATGTCGTTATATATATATAAACTAATGTGTTAATGTACACGGATTGATGAGTAATTAATGTATGTTCGACCATCCATAATTTCCATAAACTTATTTTTTTCATTTACATCGATTATATAAATCTACTATATTTATTTAGGGTATACAAATAAATAGTACTCAATTATATGTGCATAGATATGGAATCAAGGAAATTAATGTATGGTATTATAATACTACTAAATATATTATAGGTCAGTAATATTATTTTTGAATTCAATTTTAAATTAAATAATAATATATTTATATTATTAATTATTATTTTAAATATATAAAATTATTTATATAGGTTATATACAATTAAGTTAAAACGTTTATTTATATATTATAATATTATTATATATTACTTCGAATATACTGGGTAACTTATTAGCATAACGTTCACAAAATAATGTATTAGAAACCTAGTATAGGACACTATTTAATATATATATATATATATATATATATATTTTATTAAATTAATATGACTAGATCAACCACGAATGCTATATCATTAAACAATACAAATTATATTGATAAGGATTATATAGATAAAAAATATTGAAAATAAAATAATAATAACAAACGAGTATAATATCGAATAATTAAAAGAAAAAAAAATAAAATTGAATAAATGTTTGAATTAAAAGAATATGGTTATAAGTTTATTATACGTTTTTTAATAAAAAATTCAATATAATTAAAGTACAATTAGATGATCAATCTACTAGTGATTAATTATAAGTTATTATCCATTGATTCGTATAATTCAAATATTACTAGAAGTGGGGATATATCAATATTTCTTTTAAATATAAGTAGTTTTAATAATAATATTAACCTTCTTAGTGAATATCTTAGTTGTATTACATTTAATAAATTCAATATAATACTTTTAACTGAAACTTGGTTAACCATAACCGTTCAATTTATTTTACTACATATAATGTATTTCTGTTAAATCGTTTATTTAAGAAAAAGAAGCCCGGTGATGCATTATTGTCATAAGTTGATCAAAGTTTGGAGGCTTCTATTGTCGAAGATTTAACTTATAAAATACTAAATGATATTGATATGTTGAATTTTAAACTTACATTTCTTATAATTATATACATATTTGTTTAATATATAGACGACCAAATTATAATAAACAATTGTTTTATGATTTTATTTATAAACATCTTTCTAATTTTAATTTTTCTAATTTATTTTTTTGTGGTGATTTTAATATACATTTATTACTTAAGTTAAATTATCATGTATTTTTTAATATTTTAAATCAATATGATTAATTAGTAGACTAAAACTAATATTAATTTTTTTTATTAATTCTTTATTTGTTCCGGAATTTGTATCTGTTATCTTTAGCAGATATATTAGATCATTTAACTTTATTTTTTAATATTTCTTCTAATTATTCATCCAATCCTGTACAATACCTGTACATCAAAACTAATTATTTATTAAAAAGAAATGTGTCCATGTAAAATATTATTAATTTTACTAATGATCTAGCTGCATATGAATGAACTATAATGAAAAGCAATAGTGATGTTAATAAATAATTTAATGATTTATAATATATCTATATGATTTCCTACAAATTGTATAAAAATTTCCCATTTATTTCACATACGATAATAATAATAAAAAATAATAATAATCACAACATTATATGAATTAATAATAAAATCAAAAATGCTATTAAAAAAATAAATTATATCGAGATTATCTTACTTTGAAAAATACCCTAAGCATTGAAAGATATAAGAGATAAATAAAAACAAGGGAAATGCCATAATACGTAGACAAAAAAATGCATCTTAAAAGCAGTTTTTTCAAACAATAATTGTTCAGATACGTGGGTTAAAATTAAGAAATTAACTGATCATACAAAATATAATACTATTCCTGTTGATATATTTTATGGTAATAATATATTTAGTAAGTGTGAAAGAATACATGCATTAAATACGTTTTTTAGTTCAATAGCTACCGATCTACAAGATAAGTATTTTCCAATAGTTAATAGTGAAAATAGATCAACCCACGAGAGATATTTAAAAAATCCTCAAAAACATATATTGTATTATTCAGTAATATCTGCTCATGATATTTTGATATTTTGATATTTTGATTGCTATTGGGGTTTGTAAATCAAATCTTCATTAGATTTTAGTAACATTAACATGACTCAAAATTGTTTTAAATTTTATTTTAGATCCACTTACTTACATTTATAACTTAATAATTTATGACTCTACTATTCCAGATAACGTGAAAATATCAGTAATGACTCCCTTATTTAAGAAAGGAAAACCAGATGATATAAATAACTATAGACCGATTGCCTTACAATTTTCAAAAATGTTAGAGAAAATAATTTTCTAATAGATTTCTATTTTTTATTAACAAACATAATTTATTATATGCTAAACAATATGGTTTTATTAAAATTCTTAAATTTCGAGGCACTTTATGATCATTATAATCTTATTGATTCAATCAAAAGAAATAATAAATTAGCCTAATTATTTCTAGATCTAAAAAAATCATTCGATCTTGTAGATCATAAGATTCAATTAAACAGATTACAATATTATGGTTTTAGGGGCAGTACTAATAGTTTAATTAAGAGCTATCTTTAAGATCGAATGTTATCAACTAGAATAGATAACGAACTTTCTGGAAGAACTAAAATCAATGTTGGGGTACTTCAAGGATCTATTTAGAGTCCCTTAATTTTTATTTTATATATAAATGATATTCATATGACCTTACATAATTTAAATATAAATTTTAATATTATAATTTTTACTGACGATAAATCGGTTAGCATTAGTGAACCAAGTAATAAGACTCTATGCAAAAGATTAAAGTTAGTTATTTTAAATTTACATGAATGGGTCACTAATAATAGACTATTAATAAAATAAAAGTTCTACCTTATAAAGATTCAAATATTAGTAATAGTATATCAATTAATTCAACTGAAATATGCCTAGTATCAAGTTATACTTTTCTTGGAGTTATTTTAGATAATAATTTAAATTTTAAATAACATATAAGAAAAATACAATTGAAATTATCAAATGTTATATATATATATTAAGAAAGCTGTGATATATTATCAATATATATTTTAAAGCTACTTTACAATTATTTATTTGTGCCTCATATCATGTATTGTTTAGAAATTTGGGGAAATAATTTTAATAATAACCTTCAATGTATTTCAATTCACAAAAAAAGGCTGTTCGAATTGTAAATAAAACTATCTCTAAAATTGTCAATAATATTTTTATTTTTACTAATATTAACAATTTATTTATATGTTCTAATATATTAACATTTATAGATTTAATAACTTATAAAATTATTTTATTCATGTACAATGTACATTTAAAGAAATACCCAAGTAGAATATCATCATTATTTCCTAGATATAACAATTTATACAAAAATACTTTGGTATAATTAATCATGGTATAATTTATGTATAATTAATTTTTACAAAAATTACATTTACAAAAATTTATATAAAAACTATGTATTATTTATCAATTATTAAACCTTCAGCTTGTTTATTTTATTTTTATTTTTTTCATTTGTATTTGTTGTAGAATTAAACTCGTTTATGTTATTTTTTATATAACTTTACATAATTTATTTGTAACTTGACTCATTGATACATATTTTTATTCTTTACAACTTAATTA
Organism: Osedax fenrisi; assembly: GCA_964019155.1. Lineage (NCBI taxonomy): Eukaryota > Metazoa > Annelida > Polychaeta > Sabellida > Siboglinidae > Osedax > Osedax fenrisi. The sequence continues at coordinate 40,707,889 of OZ025244.1, forward strand.
TATATATTTACATTTTGTTACACATGAGAATCTAACTTATCTAGAATATAATGATTAGGAAGTTATCGCAAAAAAATACATATATTTATTTATTAACTTCATTATTAATTCATGTTTTACAACATGAAATAATAAATCTGATTTATTTATTTATTTATTTATATATATATATATATATATATATATATATATATATATAGTTACATAAGTTAATGCACTATAATAAACTTATTTTTAGATACATTTCACCATATAAATTTATATTATATATATATATATATATATATATATATATATATATATATATATATATGTAATGATAACATATCCCAGTAAATAGAGGTCTCGCTATATTGGTCTCGAAAACCTTCATTTTTCGTGTTCGAGACATGGTCGATGGCTAGTTTTTTAGAAGGTTTTCGAGACATCATTTGAAAACACATATGAGACAAAAAGGTCTCAAATACATTTTTTAAAGACCATATTTCAAAAATTTCAAAAAAATTTCATAAATATTTCAAAAAATAAAACTTAAGTTTAATACCATATAATGTACATAATATCTATAGATATGCAATTATGTTTTTTATTTTGTATGTATTCACATTAAATACAAATACAATTACATGTATAAATTTGTCAATTAGGAGTACTATACTACATATTTCTCTAAAATATTGATAATTAAATTAAATATTTAAAAACTAAAATATGTATTTTATATTTATAAAAATATTAAAATATAAATAAATTATTATTATATTAAATATTTAGATTACAAATATTTTAAAAATATATTAAAAACTCATATTTGAGATATAGTTTCATAAGTGATATTATATTTTAATAATTTATAATTAAAATAAATTAATATATCACATTATTATTTTTAATATTTTTTATAACATAGTACATTTAATATACATATATTTTATATTTCATAATATTTTACAGTATAGGGTGTATGCTATTTGATTGATAAAATATAGGTAAATAATTTTCATAAATTACTTATTTTGAGAAACTGAGAATATAATTATTTCCATTAAGTTTACTTATTATCCTATAATTTCATAAATATAATAGTATTTAAATAAGTGTATTAATTATATAATTTAGCATAATTAACTAAAATAATTGTATTATGTATATAACAAAATACACAATAACATATATTAATACATAATAATATTATATAATAACTATACTATGGCTATATTCAATAATATATAATTCATATATATATATATATATATATATATATATATATATATATATAGAGGGAGAATGACACCCTATAAAGCCCACGATGTATATTTGTGTATATGCTATGTAAAGACCCATTTTGAATAATGCATATTTGTTAACGTAATTTTAATATGATAACTAGTGTATTAACATAATTATAATACTAAAATGTTATTTTAAAAAAATCATTATTATAGGATATACATTTTTTGCTGGGCTTCTACATATATTATACATTTACTTACGTATTTGTTGAGCTTTAAATACTCTGTAAACTTTGTACCACCATAAAGACCCTGTAAACTTTGTACCACCATAAATGCCCATATTAATAAAGTATATCGGTAACCAGTCACTTCGTCCGCTATTTTGTTGATTATATACCTACAATGTAGGTCCTACATTGATACATAGAGAATTAATTTATTGGACGAGGTGGATTTTTGATTTGGTACATAGTGATTTTCGGACGAAGTGAATAGTATTCTAATAGTATATTTAGTAAAATAAAATAGCCAAGTTTTAATTATATAATTTTATTACTCTTCTTTATTACTCTTCCTATAATAATTTACTAATTTTTTGTTCTTGTATAATCATTATGATTATAATATATGATTGTCATTATAAAAATTATTATTAAAATCTTATTAAATAATAGTTATAATAATAAATCAATTTTACTTAATTTATTCAATATTATTCATATAATTGAATGGAAACCTAACTTTTTAACACATTAAATATGCCTGGATAATACAGTGGATTAAATTCTGATTATTTTTGAATCCAATAATATATTCATTATATTGATATATTCAATATATTATTGAATTAATCAATTTAATTTATAATATTATTATAATAATTATATTATATAAATTAAATAATTTAATATAATTATTATAATAATAATTAATAATTATTATAATAATAATTAATAATTATTAATTAAATTATATAATTATATAAATTAAATAATTTAATATAATTATTATAATAATAATTAATAATTATTAATTAAATTATATAATTATAATAATTATTATATTTGATTACGTCTGGTGAAGCAACCCAGATTAACTTTAGTTTTAATAATTACTAACTATATAATATTAACAAATTAACTATATTATATAAATAAAATATAATATATGTAATACTTCAATACACGTATATCTAAGATCTAATTAGCTATATAATAAAAATAAGACTTGGTAGTTTAGAGGATAGCATATTGTCTAACGATCCAAAGGTCTTCGGTTCAATCCTAGCCCTAGGCAAATAATATAAATTTTTAATTAATATTATAATTATTATCAATTTTTATAATATATTACTATTTAAATTTAAAATGTAATCACTTTTTTGATAACATTATACAAAAGTTCACTATTATATTTATTATAGCATATTTAGTAAAATAAAGACTAAGTTTAATCATAGAATTTGATTACTCTTGTATAATATTTTATTAATTTTATGTATAATCATTATAATAATAAATGAATTTTACTATATTTATTAAATAGTATTAATGTAATTTAAATGAAACCAAACATATTAATACATTAAATATGCCTGGTTTAAATTCTTATTATAATGATACATAAGCTGGTATATTAAGGATTCTAGATTTATTTTTCTAATCAGATTACGATAATCTGTTATCTGACAGATAATATCTGAGAGATATACAAATTTAATTTGTAATTAGTAATTTGAAATTACTATTAATTTTAATTTTAAATAAACTTATAGAAATAACTTAATTATAATTCGAATACATACATACATAGTAGATCAATAGAGTTTTATAATATAACCTAAAAATAATAGTAGTATTTAAAATATATGTAAATAATATTTGTCTATATATTCTTAGAATAATTCTAATTATTTTTATAAATTTTCAAATAATATATATCGCAAAGTATATTTAAATATATCTGTCTATAGCGTAGTGGTTAGAGGGGTGTATCACAAATAAACTACTCTCGGATTGTCTAGGTTCGAACCCCTGACGAGGTAAATATATAATTTTTTTTGTTAAATATATAAGTTTATTATTAATATATTCTTAAAAATAAATTATTTTATAATATAAATTTTATTTGAATAAATTACTAATTATGTATATATTAATTCTTTATCATTAACATTCCCATATATATTTAATAATTTCCCAATTTATATGAATTAAATTATTATTATATATATATATATAATATTAATTAATGAAAGTATTATGCATATTTAATTATTAATTAATACAAATATTGTATATACTGTATACATACGTTTAGAGAAACGTGTTTCTCTAAATCTATATGACTGTATATGATATGATGATGCATTCATAGTCCAAATACATATATTACCATTACATGATATTATATAACATAAAGGTAAAGATAATATTAATATTTTGTATAATTATACAATTAACAATTAATTGTATAGTGTTACATGGTAGTGTAGAATAAATGTATCTATAACATTAAGGACCAGTTATATTATATTTATGAATAACTATTATATACTAATTATTTATATAAATATATGTATATATATTTTATATTAAAAGTGAAGTCTGCAGAAATATCTATATATATATATATATATATATATAATTATATACTATACACTGTATAGTATACAGTATAGTAGTGAGCTATACTGTATAGTATATAATTATATATATATATATATATACATATTTAAAAAATGTATACTCTTGTATACACATTCTATTATATAGTTATGGATAAAGGTATGTGCATACATAATATTATATATATATTTAAAGATAATATTATTCCATGGTGTTATTAACACATATATAAAGAACAATATAGAGAATAATTATTTAAACAATGTTATGTAAGCAGTTTATTTACATTAATATTAGGGTCAACATTGTATGTGAGTGAGTAGTGTTGTAAATGGTTAAACAGATATTTCTGCAGACTTCACTTTTAATATAAAATATATATACATATATTTATATAAAATAATTAGTATATAATAGTGATCTAAAAATTCAAATCTTTGCTTGGCTTCGAAGACTTTCAAATCACTAAAAAAATGTTTGGAGACATCAAACCTCTACCAAGTCATGGCTTCGAAGACTTTCAAATCACTAAAAAAATATTTGGAGACATCAAATCTCTACCAAATCATGGCTTCGAAGACTTTCAAATCATAAAACAATGTTTGTCATATAAATTATTGAATTTATTGATAGTAAAAACTTCCCATCATCTAATATACAGTTGATCCCCTTTACTTCTACAAACAAAGTCTAATGTGAGAGCACAGTAAAGCTAAACAAATTCCATTGAAGATTTCCTACATACCTACCTACTATAGCTACATATCTACATGAATACCTACTTACCCACCTATATACCTACCTACTTACAAATCTAAGTATATTCATGACTACCTACCTACCCACATACTTGCTTATATACATACCCTACCCAACAACCCACCTACCTATCTATCTACCTACTCATATAATACTAACAAATTAACTATGTTATATAAATAAAATATAATATATGTAATACTTCAATACACGTATATCTAAGATCTAATTAGCTATATTATAAAAATAAGACTTGTTAGTCTAGAGGTTAGCATATTGTCTAATGATCCAAAGGTCTTAGGTTCAATCCTAGCCTGAGGCAAATAATATAAATTTTTAATTAATATTATAATTATTATCAATTTTTATAATATATTAC